>CM077157.1:63507915-63899250 GCA_039583875.1 Platanthera guangdongensis | reverse complement strand
GATGTTTTCCTCTCGCTGTACGTGGGTGTATCTGTTAAAAGATCGCTCCGAATTATTCTCTGTATGGACATCCTTCTATCTCATGATCAAAACTCAGTTTGATGTTTCTATCAAAGTTTTTCGGTCTGATAATGCGCAGAATATCTCAGTCGTGACTTCTCTACATTCTGCATGCAAAATGGGATTCTTCATCAAACTAGTTGTGTCTATTCTTCACAACAAAATGGTGTAGCCGAACGCAAAAACCGACACCTGCTCGATGTCGCTCGCACCTTGATGACCCAGATGCATGTTCTCGCTCCTATTGGGGCTATGCTGTTCTCTTGCCTGCTACCTCATCAATCGCATTCCCTCCACGGTTCTCCATGGCCAAACCCCGTTCTCCATTTTGTATCCGGGCAAGGAGCCGTTTCATCTCCCTCTCCAAATCTTTGGATGCACTGCCTTTGTGCATGCCCCTTCTGCCACCCGTGATAAGCTCTCCCCTCGCTCCACCAAATGTGTCTTTCTGGGGTATTCCACCACTCAGAAAGGCTACTGTTGCTTTGATCCCGTCCTTCGTAAGCAGTTCGTCTCTGCTGACGTCACCTTCTTCGAGAATACCTCCTACTTCTCGGCTGCCTCTTCTCCTCTTCTCCCAGCTTCTGATTCTCCTGCCATTCCCTTCGTTCCCTCGTCTCCTCCTACACTCTCCACCACTACACCGTCTCCACCCCCTCCTCTTCCTCCACCTCTCTCTCTCCCTTCTCCACCACCCTCTCCCTCCTCTCCGCTGCCGTCGCTCTCTTCTCCCGGGCCAGCTTTCTCTACCACGGATGCTCCGGATGCCGCGGGCCCGGCTGACCTGGATCTTCCTATAGCTCTTCGCAAAGGGGTGCGGACGTGCACCTTACACCCCCTTGCTGCTGTTGTTTCCTATGATCGTCTTACTCCTTCTCGCAGGGCCTTTGCACTGGCTATCTCTTGCCACTGCCACACCCCGCTCCTATCAGGAGGCCCTTGCTATTCCTCACTGGAAGATGGACATGGATGAGGAAATGACGACCCTCACTGAGCGGGGTACCTGGACTCTTGTTCCTCCTCCCTTTGGCACTGATGTTGTTGGCTGTCGCTGGGTCTTTGTGGTCAAATTTAGCCCAGACGGCACTGTGGATCGGTATAAGGCTCGCCTTGTGGCTAAGGGCTTTACTCAGACCTATGGGGTTGATTACTTTGACACCTTCTCCCCTGTCGCTCGTCTCAGCACAATCCGGGTTCTTCTCTCTGTGGCCGTCAATCGGGATTGGCCAATTTCTCAGCTGGACGTCAAGAATGCCTTCCTTTATGGTGATCTTCACGAGGCGTTTACATGGAGCAACCTCCTGGGTATGTTGCTCAGGGGGAGACACGAGTATGCCGGCTGCAGAAGGCAATTTATGGCCTCAAGCAGAGTCCTCGAGCTTGGTTTGACAAGTTCAGCGGTATTGTGGCGGCTGTTGGTTTTGTGCGAAGCTCTGCTGATCACTCTCTCTTTATTCGCAAAACTCCTTCTGGGCTGGTTGTTCTTGCTGTATACGTCGATGATATTCTTCTCACTGGCGATGACCAGGAGGGGTAGCCCTGACAAAGCTACATCTTCGCCAACATCTGATTACTAAAGATATGGGCTCTCCAAAGTACTTTCTGGGGATCGAACTCTCTCGGAAGCCCGACTCCTTAGTTCTCTCTCAGCGTAAGTATGCCCTTGATCTTTTAAAAGAGGCAGGATTGACTGGAGCTAAACCTGCCCGATGTCCCATGGCTATTGGGGAGGACAAAACCTGGACAGATGATTCGCCTCTTCTTTCAGATAGTTCGTGATACAGGCGTCTGGTTGGTAAGCTCATATATCTCACAGTGACCAGACCCGATATTTCTTATGCTGTGGGCAAGGTGAGTCAATTCATGCAAGCGCCCAGGGATTGTCATCTTCAGTCCGCCTTGCGGATCTTGGAATATGTCAAAGCAGCGCCTGGGAAAGGATTACTGTTTCAGAAGAATGGTCATCTGAGGATTGAAGCCTACTCAGATGCAAGTTATGCTGATGACAAAGAGGATCGCAAGTCTACCTCAGGTTTTGCACCTTTGTTGGGGGAAATCTGGTGAGCTGGAGAGTAAAAAGCAGTCTATTGTCTCCAGGTCCAGTGCAGAAGCTGAGTATCGCAGTATGGCGTCAACCACTTGTGAGTTGAAATGGTTGCGGGCTCTCATGCTAGATTTAGGAGAGGTGTACAACCATCCTCTACCTATGTTCTGTGATAACAAGGCCGCCATATACATCTCCAAAAATCCGGTATTCCATGAAAGAACAAAGCACATTGAGGTTGACTGCCATTTCATTCGTGAAGAGATTTTAAAAGAACAGATTTGCACTCCGTTTGTCACATCTGATAAAGAGCTAGCCGACATCTTCACCAAGCCAGTCTCCGCCTCGTTTCTGCATGTTTGCGACAAGCTGGGCATGATTGATATATATGCTCCAGCTTGAGGGGGAGTGTTGAAGTTGGAGACCGGGCGGTCTGTCTTTGCGGGTTAGAGACCGCGCGGTCTGGCGGTTTGACTCGGCGACTTGTAAACCGGGCGGTCTAAGCAATCTTCACAGGCGACCTCTCTGCATCTCTTATTGTAAGCCGTGCGGTTAGTCCTTCTGTCTAACCGCGCGGCCTGTGCGGTTTACTTTGTACAGTCCGCTTAGCTTGTAAATTTTAGTCCCACATCTCTTATTTGTATTCTCTCTTCTCTCCTCCATTCTATATAAGGGAGGGCATACCTTTGTAATAGTTATCATTTTTGGATAATAAAATTTCGATTATTCAAAGTTTATTCGGCTTGTTCTCTCTTTTCGCTTCCTTTCTCTACTTTCTAACAGGTTAGAGCGGACAGGTGATGGAGTTCGCTAGGACAGGAGGACTGGTGCAAGTGCCCGCCAGTAAGTGCGGACTGGACCTTATGACAGGTGGTGTAGACTTGGTTGGTTCGAACCAAGTCCATGTTGGCGCAGTCCGGGGAGATCACGAGGTTAAGAGCGGACTGCTTTTCAGTCTGCCAAGCTCAGCAGTAGTTGACTTGTGGGTTGGTTGCGAGCTTGGTGAATAAGGACTAGAGTTGTGTCCGCAAGGCATGCAGACTGAAGCCGGGTCCGCTAGGTTATGTAGACTGCTTTCATTGTCCGCCAAGTTCGGCAGTTGGCCGTTGTACCTTGGTTGCGAACTTGTGGAGCAGACTGACGTTGTGTCTGCAGGGCGTGCGTACTAGAGCGGTTGTCCGCTGGCATGCGGACAAGTGGTGTTGTCGCAGGGTCTCCTTGTGGCGGCTTGTCCCTGGATTGGCCTTTGGCGGAAGGTAGATAGGGTTGCTATCCAGCCTTGGTGATGCAATTGGCGGTCTGGCTATCTTGCACAGGTCGCGGCTGACTGGTTGTGTATCCGCAACTTGTGGATACACTTGGTGCCTGTCATGAGATGGTGTGGTTATCCTATTGGCTAGGGCGGTGACCACACTCCTCATCGTGCTTATAAATAGGACCCCCTGTCACATCAACAGAATGATGAATGAACAGTAAGTGAACTCGTGGATAGTTGCTGCGGATTGGATTTTTGTATCTGCGTGGTTTGAGGAGATTGACCAGTTTGTGCTATGCAAATTGTGCGGATAGCGCTGGAAGCTAGTGACTTGGTTCTGACTGCAGTCAGGGACATTGCGGACTCTACGGATAGCAACCAGCGGTTAACAGCAGGTTGCGGATTGCATCTAGGCGGTCTCTCTTCTGCAACTAGTTTCCCGGTTCAATAAGTTGTCTGCTTCTAGTGACCTGTTCAGTTCGGCAGCAGCAGATCGTGCGATTAGGAGGCTAGGTGACCTTGCAGTGAGGCATCTTGCTGATCGGCGAGTCGAGATTGCATTGGAATAACGGGCAGTTCGTGCAGCCTGGTTGCGGCCTGGCGATTAAGGGGTTGAGCGGACTCCGTAGTGCAGCAGTAGTTCTGGAGATTACTCCTTGAGTCCGTGCGGTTTGATATTTGTCTTGTATTGTTTCTGATTCGTTGGATACATCGGTGAATCATGTCTCATCATGTATGTCTCGTATTATAAAGAGTATTATAGTATAAGATTCTTGCTTTTTTATTTTGCATCTGGTTTATTTGGGCTCGGATAGGTTCAGTGTTCATGCGTCTGGTTTCTCATATTCCGCTATATCAAATTTCAACGTGCTCTCAGAGGGAACAGAGGCTTGTGCAGTGGATCAACTGACAGTTTGCTTCAGTGCTTCTGTGAGTCTAAGTGAATCAGGGTTAAGTGCAATGGAAGGTAATTTGGCAAGAGATCTTGGAATGGAGCTTATTACATGGACTAACTTTGATAAGTGGAAGTCATGTATGGAAAGCTTTCTTCTTTGCGAGGACTTTTGGGAAGTGGTTTGCGGAGCAAAAAGGCAAGAGGTTACTGCTATTACTAGCAATGCTGAAGCGGTGAGGCTTGGAAGAAGACAAATGCAATAGCGGAGGTTGTTCTCAAGCAGGTGATCTCTTCGGAGCTATTGGACCACATCAGCGTATGTCGGTCAGCTGCGGAGGTTTGGACTTCCCTTGATGGGTTGTTCAACAAGGAGGTGAAGTTGGCTGCTGAGGTTGGTCCCTCTACTTCTGATCAGCAAGAGAGGAATTTTGTCTCCTAGGCGTGATGGGAAGAGGAAGGAAGGACCAAGGTGCTATAGATGCAAGCATCCCGGTCACTTCAAGAAGGAGTGTAACGTTGTCTTGCACTCGGTGAACATTGCTCATGTTGGGAGTAAGGAGAAGAACTTGGTTGGGTTATCAACAAGTTCTGATGCTGATTGGATGAAGGCCAATGATAGTGCAGCTATCTGACATGAAAGACTGAGACATGTGGGGATGGACAAGCTGAAAGTAATGATGGTGAGGAGCCTTGTGAGGGGTTTGCCTAGATTTTCATCCTACGACGGTGGTCAAGCTTGTGCAGGATGTCAACACGGTGAAGCTTATCGCTTTACGTTTGATAAGGCGTAGTCCAGATGTAAAGCACCATTGGAGGTTGTCCATGGTGTTCTGGTGGGTCTGACTGTCAATGCCAGTCTTGGAGGCAGCAGATACATACTGATATTGGTTGACGACTATACGAGGTATACTTGAGTATACTTTATGAAGGAGAAGTCGAACATGTTCCGCTTGTTTGTGGAGTTCAAGATACTTGTGGAGGGCCAGCTTGGCCTGCGGATCAAGAAGTTGAGTACGGGTAACAGAGGTGAGTTCGGCTCAACCGTGTTTTCGATCTTTTGTAGGAAGCATAAGATCCAAAGGGAGCTCTCTCGTGGACATACCTCACAACAAGATGGTGTTGCAGATCGGATGATCCATCTTTTGATGGAGACCTACAAGTGTTGTCTTCAGTGCAAAGGCATTCCTAAGGACTTTTGGGCGGAAGGGATGGCCTATGCGGTTCATGTCATCAATCGGATGTCTCTAAGTACGATCATCATAAAGACTCCCTTTTGAGCTAATGTTCAGGGTGAAGCCCAGCGTGAAGCACCTTCTAGTGTTTGGTTCTACCTGCTACATACACGCTCTGGATGCTCTCAAAACGAAGCTAGTCTTCGTTGGGTATGATGAGCAGAAGAGAAGATGGAGGTGTATGGATTCTGCAACGAAGAGGTTCATCGTGTCGAGAGACATTGTCTTCGATGAGCTAACGTCGTATTGGGGTAGCTCATGTGTGGATCTAGAGGAGAGCAGGTCAGATGGTGGGCAGGAGGAGGCTGCTGTTAAGGTTCAGATGGAGCTTCATGTATCACCAGGAGCTCCAGGATGTTCTATCTCCGGGCAAAGTCGTCTGGTTCAGGAAGCAGGGGGAGAGTTTCTCATGGTGCTTCTGGTTCCAGTACGGAGGCTTTTGGTTCAGGAAGTAAAGGGAGTGATGTTCCAAGCAGTTCTAGTTCAAGAGCGGAGGCTTATGGTTCAGGAGGCAGGGGGAGTGTTGCTCCGAGTGCTTCTGGTTCCAGTACGGTGACTTCTTGTTCAGGAATCAAGGGGAGCATGGTTCTGGGTTTGCCCGGGAACGGAGCTGGTTCAAGAGCAGCGGAGGTGGTTAGCTATGATCATTCTTTTTGGAGGTCGAAGAGGATCATCAAACCACCAGCTCGATATAGCGGAGAAAACGCGATGAGCTTGGTCTCATGTTTCCTTGCAAGCCCTTAGATCGAGCGAGTGTTTGCTAGCTGTGATGACACCACTAGAGTCAAGGAGGTGGTTGACTCCAAGGTTGAGGAGGTGACTACCCTCAGAGGAAATTGGGCTTGGGATCTTAAGCCCAATGTCGTTGGTGATACTCCAGTGACATAGAAGTGGAGGTCCAAGCTGAAGAAGAAGGTAGAGGGAAGCATGGCTCCTTTTGCGAGATGCTATAGGGATCCCTTATGGTCCAGGATATGCAGGGTGAGGACTATGTCTCAGACATCTTCTCGATGGCACTTTCGGAGCGACCATGTACAAGGTTACGAGAGCTGCTAGGATTGTTCACCACTTCTCATTTCAAAGGGTGGTGTTGAAAATGGTGAAGTGAAAGTGGGTGATTGGGCAACCTGGGCGACCAGTCCGTGCGGTCTATACGGACAAGACTGGTGGTTAGCCAGGTCGGCAGAGTTGTTGCAGTCAGCTTGTTTCTTGGCGGCCTAGATGGTCTGTTCGCGCGGTCTGTGCAGACAAAGGTGGCGGCCAGCCAGACCAGCTTATGCACGACAGGCAGATTGTTCCCAGAAGGTAACCAAGCGGATAGAATCACTATCTGCGGAGTCCGGCAAGATGCAGACTAGATTGGAGCTCGGCAGACTGGCATGGCAGATGCCTTAGTCTAGCTCTGGTGGTGTAGATGGCGGAAGTCGCAAGGTTCGCTGGTTAGAGCGGACAGGTGTGTTAAAATTCAACAAACCGCAAACGCCCCCTTGGATACCCTGTTGACAACTCAACAAACCGAAGGAGAATACGCCCACTTATAATGTTGAAAGTTTTTCCGGATCGTGGAGTTAGCATGGGTTATCTCAACAAAGCAGTAACAACCAGCAACACATGCAGCACAAGCTTCTTTATTGATCAAGAGCAAACTTCTTTACAAGGAGAGACATACATGGCGAGACATGCTTCACCAAAACCCAACACCGGGAGAGCAGAGACAGATACAAAGACAAGAACAAAAAACAAGCCGCGCGGACTCAATCAACAAGCCGCCGACCTACTGCTGTGGAGTCCGCTCAGTCCGCCAGGTCGCCAGACCGCAACCCAAGCCGCGCGGACTCACCCTTGTTCCAATGCTTAGCTCTTCACCGCCGGTCTGCACGCCGCCAGACCGCACAAGCTGCGTCACCGAATGGAATAGTCCGCCTGAAGCAGGCGACTTCCTGAACCCCGAACCAAGTCGCCAAAGAGAAGACCGCCTGGTCGCTATCCGCGACCTGCTGTTTACCGCCTGTTGCTTAACCGCAGAGTCCGCACTGTCCCTGACCGCAATCAGAGCCAAGTCCTGGCTTTCCAGCGCTATCCGCACAACCTGCACAGCACAACCGGGTCAACTCTCAATCCGCGCGGACACAAAGTCCAGACCGCAGCAACTTACGCGAGCTCAAATACTGTTCACTTACTTCGGTCTAGGTTCCTTGTTCCTGATGTGACATGGGTCCTATTTATAGGCACGACGATGAGTATGGTCACCGCCCTAGCCGATAGGATCACCGCCACAACCCGCAGCTAGAACAAGTGTGTCCGCCAGCCCGCGGACACACATTTCAGTTCGCCGCTCCTGTGCAGATAGCCAGTCCGCCCCAGCTTCTCCAAGGCCGGACTCCAATATCCAGCCCGCCTTGCCGCTAGAGACCAAGCCAGGACCACCACAGCCGGACTCCACAACAGTCCGTGTCCGCCATTCTGCGGACAAGGCATCAGCCCGCAAAACCCGAGCCCGCAGCCTCGCCATCAAGGCACCTGCCGGACTCAGCGAACACCCGGCTTCCGTCCGCATATCCCAAGTCCATTACCTCATTGCCAAGGCACCTCCGGACTTAGCGGACACGCCAATCCAGTCCGCTAACAGCAGACTCCAGTCCGTAACTCCTGAGTCCATAACCTCATCACAAGGCTAAACCGGACTCAGCGGACTCCGGCTCCAGTCCGCACGCTTCTGCACAAGCAATTCTCCAGTCCGCATTTCCCCAAGCTAGAAAATAAGGCAACAGCACTTCTACTACGCTTGACGGACTGAGAAACCAGCCCGCGCTCCACTGCGCGATCTCCCCGGACTGAGCCATCCTGGACTTGGTTCAATTCCCACCAAGTCCAGTCCGCTGGCCGCAAGGGCCAGTCCGCACTTACTGGCGGACACTGGATCTAGCCCGCCATACCGGGCGACCTCCAGTTCCTGTCCGCGCTGACCGGCGGTCTCCGCGGCTTCCACTTGCCGCTTCACTAGAGCAAGACCAAGGCAACTGCCAAACCGGTCTGCCGAGCTCCAGTTCTTCAGTCCGCTTCTTGCCGGACTCCGCGGATAACATTCCTATCCGCACGGTTACTTCCTGGGAGTCAACCGCCTGCTGAGCATACACTGGCCTGTCAGACCGCCGCTGCTGTCCGCGCAGTCCGCGCGAACAGACCGCCCAGGCCGCCACAGAGCAAACCGCCTGCAACATCCCTGCCGACCTAGCAGTCCGCCAACCCTGTCCGCGTAGTCCGCGCGGATAGGTTTCCCAAGCCTTCCATTCACCCACTTTCACTTCACAGAATTCAACACTCCCCCTTGAATTGAGAAGTGGTGAATAACTCCAGCAGCTCCCGTAACCTTGCACCTGGTCCCTCCGATAGCATCTACGAAGAGATGTCCAAGACATAGTCCTCGCCCCACATATCATGGACCATGAGGGAGCCCTCCAGCATCTCCAAAAAGGAGTCATGCTTCCCTCTGCCTTCTTCAGCTTCAACCTCCACTCATGCATCACAGGAGTATCACCAACTTCCTTGGATCCAGAAGCCCAAGCCTTGTTATCTCTGAGAGAAGTCACCTCTTCAGACTTGGTGTCAACCACCTCCTTGATTCTAGTGGGGTCATCACAGCCAGAAGAACCTTGCTCGACCTGAGGGCTAACAAGGAAACACGGGACCAAGTCCGCCGTGTTCCCTTCACAATATCGAGCTGGTGGCTTACTGATCCTCTTCGATCTCCGAAGAACCTGATCATGGCTAACCACCTCCGCTTCTTTTGAACCAGCTCCGTTCCCGGGCAAACCCGGAACAATGCTCCCTTTGCTCCCTGAACAAGACGCCTCCTTACTGGAACCAAAAGCATCTGGAGCAACGCTCCCCCTGCTACCTGAACCAGAAGACTCCCCTCTTGAACAAGAACTGCCTGGAACATCGCTCCCCTTGCTTCCTGAACCGGAAGCCTCCGCCTTCAAGCCAGAAGATCCTGGAGCATCGCTCCCCCTTCTTCCCAACTCTGACGCCTTTGCCCCGGAGCTAGAATAACCTGGAGCACCTGGTGACTCAGGCAAATCCACTTCCTTAGCAGCAGCCTCCTTCAGCCTACCATCTGACCTGCTTATCTCTAGCTCCACATAAGAGCTACCCCAATACGGCGTCAACTCATCAAAAACAATGTCTCTCGACACTATGAGTTTCTTCGTCGCAGGATCCATACACCTCCATCTTCTTCTCTGCTCATCATACCAAACAAAGACTAGCTTTGTCTTGAGAGCACCCGGAGAGTGTATATAGCAGGTAGATCCAAACACCTGAAGGTGCTTCACTGAGGGCTTCACTCCGAACATCAGCTCATAAGGAGTCTTCATTATGATCGGACTAAGAGGCATCCGGTTGATGACATGAGCAGCACAGGCTATTCCCTCCGCCCAAAGAGCCTTCGGAACGCCTTTACTCTGAAGCCAACACTTGCAGGTCTCTGTTAACCAACGGATCATCCGAGCTGCAATACTACCCTGTTGTGAAGTATGTCCACAAGAAAGCTCCATCTGGATCCCTTGCTTCCTGCAAAAGCATGAGAACTCGGTTGAGCCAAACTCACCACCGAAACTTGTCCTCAACACCTTGATCCTCCGGCCAAGCTGGCCTTCCACAAGCTTCTTGAACTCCACAAACAAGCGTACTATGTTGGACTTCTTCTTCATAAAGTATACCCAAGTATACCCAGAATAGTCATCAACCAATATCAGCATGAACCTGCTGCCTCCAAGACTGGCCGTGACGGTCGGTCCCACCAGAGCACAATGGACAACCGCCAATGGTGCATTACATTTGGATTGTGCTTTGTCGACCATGAAGCGATAGGCTCCACTTTCCTGACATCCCGCACACCCCCGACCATCGTCATAGGATGACAATCTAGGCAAGCCTCTTATGAGTCTTCTTTCCGCCATTGCTTTCAGCTTGTCCATCCCTACATGCCCCAGTCTTTCATGCCAGATAGCTGCACTATCACTGGCATTCCTCCGATCAACTCCAGAACTAGTTGATATCCCAACTACGTTCTTCTCCTTCCTCCCTACCTGAGCAGCGTTCGCCGAGAGCAAGACAACCTTGCACTCCTTCCGACGATGACCTTGCTGCTTGCATTTATAGCACCGTGGTCCTTCCTTCCTCTTCCTATCACTCCTAGGAGAAGCACTCCTTTCTTCCTGATACGAAGTAGAGGGACCATCATCCGCAGTAACCTTCACCTTCTTCCTGAACAACCCATCAAGGGAAGTCCAGACCTCCGCAGCTGACCGACATCCACTGATGTGGTCCAAGAGCTCCGATGAGATCATCTGCTTGAGAATCGACTCCGCTTTCGCATTTGCCTCCTTCCAAGCTCTCATCGCCTCAGCATTGCCAACAGTATCCTCTTGTCTTCCTGCTCCGCATACAACCTCCCAAAGGTCCTCGCCAAGAAGAAAGCTCTTCATACAGGACTTCCACCATTCACAGTTCGTCTCTGTAAGAAGATCAATACCAAGACAACTTGCATCCTCCACTGCCATGGTTCTACCACTGGTTTCCTCTACAGACGAGCAACTACTTCCATTGAGCACTGCTTGACCACTCCAACAACCTCCCTCTGATACCATGTTAAAATTCAACAAACCGCAGACGCCCCCTTGGATACCCTGTTGACAACTCAACAAATCGAAGGAGAATACGCCCACTTATAATGTTGAAAGTTTTCCCGGATCGTGGAGTTAGCAGGGGTTATCTCAACAAAGCAGTAACAACCATCAACATATGCAGCACAAGCTTCTTTATTGATCAAGAGCAAACTTCTTTACAAGGCGAGACATCCATGGCGAGATATGCTTCACTAAAACCCAACACCGGGAGAGTAGAGACAGATACAAAGACAAGAACAAAAAACAAGCCGCGCGGACTCAATCAACAAGCCGCCGACCTACTGCTGTGGAGTCCGCTCAGTCCGCCAGGTCGCCAGACCGCAACCCAAGCCGCGCGGACTCACCCTTGTTCCAATGCTTAGCTCTTCACCGCCGGTCTGCACGCCGCCAGACCGCACAAGCTGCGTCACCGAATGGAACAGTCTGCCTGAAGCAGGCGACTTCCTGAACCCCGAACCAAGTCGCCAAAGAGAAGACCGCTTGGTCGCTATCCGCGACCTGCTGTTTACCGCCTGTTGCTTAACCGCAGAGTCCGCACTGTCCCTGACCGCAATCAGAGCCAAGTCCTGGCTTTCCAGCGCTATCCGCACAACCTGCACAGCACAACCGGGTCAACTCTCAATCCGCGCGGACACAAAGTCCAGACCGCAGCAACTTACGCGAGCTCAAATACTGTTCACTTACTTCGGTCTAGGTTCCTTGTTCCTGATGTGACATGGGTCCTATTTATAGGCACGACGATGAGTATGGTCACCGCCCTAGCCGATAGGATCACCGCCACAACCCGCAGCTAGAACAAGTGTGTCCGCCAGCCTGCGGACACACATTTCAGTTCGCCGCTCTTGTGCAGATAGCCAGTCCGCCCCAGCTTCTCCAAGGCCGGACTCCAATATCCAGCCCGCCTTGCCGCCAGAGACCAAGCCAGGACCACCACAGCGGGACTCCACAACAGCCGTGTCCGCCATTCTGCGGACAAGGCATCAGCCCGCAAAACCCGAGCCCGCAGCCTCGCCATCAAGGCACCTGCTGGACTCAGCGAACACCCGGCTTCCGTCCGCATATCCCAAGTCCATTACCTCATTGCCAAGGCACCTCCGGACTTAGCGGACACGCCAATCCAGTCCGCTAACAACAGACTCCAGTCCGCAACTCCTGAGTCCATAAGCTCATCACAAGGCTAAACCGGACTCAGCGGACTCCGGCTCCAGTCTGCACGCTTCTGCACAAGCAATTCTCCAGTCCGCATTTCCCCAAGCTAGCAAACAAGGCAACAGCACTTCTACTACGCTTGACGGACTGAGAAACCAGCCCGCGCTCCACTGCGCGATCTCCCCGGACTGAGCCATCCTGGACTTGGTTCAATTCCCACCAAGTCCAGTCCGCTGGCCGCAAGGTCCAGTCCGCACTTACTGGCGGACACTGGATCTAGCCCGCCATACCGGGCGACCTCCAGTTCCTGTCCGCGCTGACCGGCGGTCTCCGCGGCTTCCACTTGCCGCTTCGCTAGAGCAAGACCAAGGCAACTGCCAAACCGGTCTGCCGAGCTCCAGTTCTTCAGTCCGCTTCTTGCCGGACTCCACGGATAACATTCCTATCCGCCCGGTTACTTCCTGGGAGTCAACCGCCTGCTGAGCATACACTGGCCTGTC
Source organism: Platanthera guangdongensis (assembly GCA_039583875.1). Lineage (NCBI taxonomy): Eukaryota > Viridiplantae > Streptophyta > Magnoliopsida > Asparagales > Orchidaceae > Platanthera > Platanthera guangdongensis. Next base: position 63,886,425 of record CM077157.1, on the reverse strand, counting down.
AGACCGTCACTACTGTCCGCGTAGTCTGCGCGAACAGACCGCCCAGGCCGCCACAGAGCAAACCGTCTGTAACATCCCTGCCGACCTAGCAGTCCGCCAACCCTGTCCGCGTAGTCCGCGCGGATAGGTTTCCCAAGCCTTCCATTCACCCACTTTCACTTCACAGAATTCAACAAGGTGATGGAGTTCGCCGGGACAGGCGGACTGGTGTCTGTGTCCACCAGTAAGTATGGACTGGCCCTTGTGACTGGTGGTGTGGACATGGTTGGTTTGAACCAAGTCCATGTTGGCTCAGTCCGGGGAGATCACGCGGTTAAGTGTGGACTTCTTCTCAGCCCGCCAAGCTCGACAGCAGTTGACTTGTGGGTTGGTTGCGAGCTTGGTGAATGTGGACTGGAGCTGTGTCCGCAAGGCATGCGGACTGAAGCCGGGTCTGCTAGGTTATGCGGACTGCTTTAATTGTCCGCCAAGTTTGGCAGTTGGTCGTTGTGCCTTAGTTGCAAACTTGTGGAGCAGACTGAGGTTGTGTCCGCATGTAGGGAGTGCAGACTGGAGCGGTGTCCGCTAGCATGCGGACAAGTGGTGTTGCTGCAGGGTCTCCTGGTGGCGGCTTGTCCTTGGCTTGGCCTTTAGCGACAAGGCGGATAGGGTTGTTATTCGGCCTTGGTGATGTTGTTGGCGATCTGGCTATCCTGCACAGGTCGCGGCCGACTGGTTGTGTATCCGCAGCTTGCAGATATACTTGGTGCTTGCCATGAGATGGGGTGGATATCCTATCGGCTAGGGCGGTGACCACACTCCTCATCGTGCCTATAAATATGAGTCATATGACCCCATGTCACATCAACAGAAAGACAAATGAATAGTAAGTGAACTTGCGGATAGTTATTGTGGACTGGATTTTGTATCCGCGCTGTTTGAGGAGCTTGACTGGTTTGTGCTGTGCAGGTTGTGTGGATAGCACTGAAAGCCAAGGACTTGGTTTTAACTGCGGTCAGGGACAGTGCGGACTTCGCGGATAGCAACAAGCGGTTAACAGCAGGTCGTCGATTGTGGCTAGGCGGTCTCTCCACAAGTTAATCAAGGAGATCCAACCCTATTCTGTTCGACAGCAGCATATCGTGCGGTCAGGCGGCTAGGTGACCTTACTTTTAGACGGCTTGCTAGTCGGCAAGTAGAGCTTGCATTAGAATAACGGGCAATCCACGCGGCCTGGTTACGGTCTGGCGATTAGGCAGGTTGAACGGACTCTGTAGTGCAGCAGTAGTTCCGGCGGTTACTCCTTGAGTCCGCGCGGTTTGATATTTGTCTTGTATTGTTTCTGCTTCGTTGGATACATCTGCAAAACATGTCTTGTCATGTATGTCTCGCATTGTAAAGAGTATTATAGTACAGGATTCTTGCTCTTCTGTTTCGCATCTGGTTTATTTGAGCTCGGACAGGTTGAGTGTTCCTGCGCCTAATTTTCTATCTTTTGTTGTATGAAATTTCAACAACAATTGATAATATACCCACACCAGTTGTTAAGCTCGCTCCACCGAGGTTTGATAGAGTAATACACCCTTCTTCAAGATACTCTGCTACTGAGTATATTTCATTATTCAATGTGGAGGAACCTGCGAGTTGTGATGAGTCAATGGAAAGCTTAAAGAATAAGCAGTAGATGATTACTATGAAGGAGGGGACACATTCCCTGCAAGAGAACCATATTTATGAGTTAGTGAAATTGTCAAAGTGCAAAAGGCTCTGAAGAATCGATTGATTTTTAAAGTTAAGCAAGGAGATCCAACCACACCACTCGATACAACCAGATTAATGGTAAAAAATTTCAGTCAGAAACATGAAGTTGATTTCGATGAGATTTTCTCTCCAGTTGTGAACATGTTATCTATTCTGGTTGTTCTTGGCCTTGTTGCAAGACTAGAACTAGAAGCTGAGAAAATGGATATCAAGACCACTTTTTTGTATGTCGATCTTGAGGAGGTGCTTTATATGGAGAAACCTGAAAATTCAGGGTCAAAAGGAAGGAAAGTCGTATTTGTCGCCTGAAGAAGAGCTTATGGATACACGAATTTTAGAGTAGAGAGCTAGATTTGCATATGGTGCATACAGATGCCAATGAAGTAGATATGCTTACGAAGACTGTGTCAAGAGAAAAGTTTGAGCGCTGTGTAAGGATCATCGGCATGACGGTTCCCACTACATAAAGGTAAAAGGGAATAATAAGTTGGGTACAATTACCATCCTTTGTAGAAAAAATCATTGAGTTCGAGTTTCATTAACTCAAATTTGGTGTTGTTGGATCCATTGATCAAATAAGGAGACATGAAAGTTTTATTGAATAAAGATTATCAAAATGACACATTTTTCACTTAATCGAAAAGAAGGAGGTTTGATGAGAAGTTTTCTCCTGAGAATGAAAAGTGGCAAGTCATTTTTAAGTATGAGATCGCCATGTGTTCTTAAAAGATGTTTCTTAGAAAGAAGATAAATCAACCATTTTTAACTATAAAACCAACATATGCTCTTAAAAAAACTTCTACGAAATTGACCAAAAGAAACTTCATATTTTTTGATATGTGCTTTTAACCGAGTGAAGCTTTATCCACATACCATTTATCGCTTTTACCTCCTTGTCATCTACTTCTCTTCAAACTCAATCAATGAATTTTTAAAAAAGAGACATTTGTGACAACCATCTTAATTTGGGAGAGCTTTCAGATGTCATTCTGCGACGTTGGTGAAGAATACTTCGGCTACACGACTAAATCTGGATCAGACTTGGGCAAGGATTTGAAGAAGCATCTTGGAGAGAATTTGAGTAATTTTTCTAATCCATCACTGTCAATAACTTGTATTTTTTTGTTACTACTTATTGGATAATATTGTGTAATACAAAATTGATAAAAATTATGTATGAATCTAGGAAAAAAAATCTTGTAGTTGTCTATTTATTTTTCATACATTTTTAGTGATAGCTTTTCAGGTTGAACACAAAACTCAGAACGTCGCGTGATTTTCACCCTATTAAATTTCTACATTAAATTTATCACTTTTATCGTTATTATCATGTGGTGTTTTAATTGTGTATCGGCATACCACTAAGCAGTCGTGCATGTAGTTAGTCGAACTAATTTGCAGATGCTCTAATCAGAATTACGTGCTTTCTAGCACATCACAAACGCGGTAGTTATAAACCATCATTTGTGACCGCTCGATCTCACCTAAGAAACTTCATCCACAATTATGATCAAAACTAATATTCTTTTTTATGGTGGTCGTAATTGTCGTCATGCCAATCGCACATTATATGATGGTGTGGCATTCTTGTGCAAACTCACCGGAGCAAAAACACCACACCAAACACGGCCCAAGTCTACAAAAATGAGACAATCAAATAATAACCCCTTAAATACACATATTTCATACTTTTTCATTAATTTTGATAATGGCTGATCAAATTAGTACTTCATTGTCTATTCATAAATGTCCTGGCAATGGTGGCATTAGTTATTCAATACTGCCTGATCTCCTGCCCCTCAAATGCACCAAGAACATAAGGATTGTTGCATTCTTCTAAGCCAAAACTTCTAGCTACGTTCATTTCTGGCATGCAAACAGTATGAGTATTCTGGTGAAGCCCGAGTGTGAGCGAAACGGAGTTGCCTCCAACAGCCTGACCGTGCCCAATGTAATCATTGAAAACAAAATAGGAAGGCTCCTCAATGCGCGGAAGGTCATGAATGCTTGAAGGCTTATAATATCTATTCTGGTTATAATTTATTTGAGGGCCGATGTTTTCTGGCAGCCGGTTGCTCGAGGAAGTTGCTGGGGATGAGGATGGCTGTAAAGTTTGAAAGTCGGTGCTTCGAACAGTATTACCAGCAGCGGCCGACTTCTGTAATTGAAGCAACTCAAGATTGTGTATTTCTTCAACCATTGGCTTCCAGAGTCTTACTCTGGCATTTATAAACCAGTTGGAAACCTGCACAAAGATATTAATTTTATAAAACATTCAAAATGCTGCAATTTCTATCCTCTCTCAAACCACTACTGAACAAAATGTTAATGGATTCCTTGAAATCTACAAACTCAACTCTTCAATAATTGGATGAAACTTTTGCTGAAACATAACTGATGAAAATAACAAGACTTATTCCAGAGAACCAAATCAACAAGTACCTATTTCTGAAATTGTTGATGTAGTGGTTTATTCTTTTGCTTCCAAGCATGCGAGATTCTCTTAAAACATTCAAAATGCTGCAATTCCCATCCTATTTGCGCTTGTTATTACAACTATCTGCCAAATTATTTAGTACTGACTAGTAATTTCATTTCCTTTCATTCTTTAAATACCTAAAATATATATTCCCTAAACAACTCTTTCAACTACTACATTACAGATGTCTACAAGTTTTTCTTTTAATCACCTCCATCGACTTTCTTACCTTCGCTACGCCTCTTTTCTCACATCTTATAAATTAATTCGTAACTCGTGCACATAGATTTGCTCATGCGTGCAACATTTAAAATTCAAAATGTAAGAGTCTTACTCTTTCATTTTATACTATAGGGCCAATGAAGAATTAACTGTTGTAATAGGACTAATGGCGATGCTGAAGTGTCTCTAGCTACTATGAAGTTGAAAAAAAAACATATATTACCTGGTTTCTAGTTAAAGCGGTTTGCTTAGCCAGCAATTGCTTGTCATTATCTGTAGGGTACCTACAATGATTAACATGAAAGTGTTGAACTTGTTATATATTGAGAAAAAAGTGGTAAGCATTTTATGTCACAACACCAATTATTATCCCAAGAAAACATTTGACCACTAGAAAATTCAAAACAAAAAGGAATTATAGGTGGTTCAATCTTGACCTCACATCATAGACAAATTGTTTTCCGGGTTTTGCGTGGAAGGAATTGGAATTGGCATACCTATCCAATTTTTGTGTTTGTTTGGTGTTTTTAAAGGGTGGAATTTGTTCAATCAGGGTTTTGGGAGGAAGGAATTGTCCAAATTTCAATTTTTTGTGTTCGTTTTAAGACTTTTTGTGAAAGAAATTGGCTTTCGCCCAAAACTCATAGATTTTGTCTCAAAAAATAGTCTATCCAGAAAACCAACCTAGTTTGCTGGGTTTTGCCCCTCCTGATAAACGTAGCTCAGTTGAGCGATTGTCTTCTGCATCGCCTGCGCGATCGTCTTCTGCATCGCGTAAACCCACGATCTAAGGAAGTATATATTTTTGCGTCCCCGCTATCTTCGGGACGGATGCTGTAGTAGTGCTCCTCAAAGCTGTCCCGATTTGAGGATTCTGTTGCTGGCTGCTGTATTTCAGTTTTCGATTCTGTTATTCTTGAGAAAGGATAGGTTGCCGATCAAACTATGAAGTTATAATACCCCAGCTATTAGAAAGTGTAGAGGTTGGTTGAAGCAGATCAAAAACGAAGTTCATTAACCCCCAAAATTTGAGCCTATATACATTTTATGACCAGCCAGCAACTTATTTCCCTACCAGCCAACAATAAACTAATCTATTTGCTATCCTGTCCTGGGCATGATATGGGGAATGCATGGCCTCTTAGAATATAAATTTTGATAGTTTAAATTAAAGTAAGCATCGTTTTTGGCACTTTGCAGCCATGCAATGCTGGTTTTTGGCACTTTTTGCACCTCAAATCCTTAAAATTACTATTTTGCACCCTCAATTACTAATTTCTGACACTTTGCATTCCCAGACCAAAATTTTAAGAGTATTTAAGTCCGGGCATCACGAAAATACTCATTCAAGGGAATTTAGGTTCGCGCGGCACAATAATCCGGGGTCCAAAAGCACCAAAATGATCATTTTTCGCTCTGAATACCCTTGAAATTTTGCCCTAGGGCTACCAGAAATCGGTTATTTGAGGGTGTAAAGTGTCATAAACATATATTTCGGGGGTGCAAAGTGCCAAAAAGCCAATTAAGTATATATCATTGAAAAACACATGTATGAAACTAGAACAAACCCAGGAATAAATAGATAAATCACGTACGGGTGCAAAAAATGTTGAAAAAGCCAAGCTTTGAGGACCCCAACTGCATGTTCAGGCAGACCCCTCTGAGGTCGCCAAACTTGTGCAATGGATCCAAAATTTCTCCTTTGTGGGCAGGCTTCATCGCTAGCAGCACTACTCCTAGTGAGGCCAAAACCAGAAATCTCCCTTTTACCAGAAACCTTGTTGAGTTGATTGAGGTTGCTGGAAATCACATTTTTTAGGCTTCTAAAGCTTCTGGACATGGAAATTAGAGCCATGGAAACGTATGGGACTGCAGTGTTTAAACCTGCTACAGTTTCAAATGATGCAATAACAGCTTCCACATGTTGATGGTATGCCCTATAGTTTTTATAAACCTGAAAATACACTAAGATGAACAATTAGTCAACCACCGCCATCATCTAGAAATGAATTCATTCACACGCTCAAAATTCTTTAAGCTACATGTATATGTATATATACATGCATATGTATATATACATGTATATGTATATAGATAGAGAAAGAGAGGTTTGGAGCTAAAACAGGAAAAAATAGCGTGATTTGTGTATTTCGGGATTTAGACCCCGAAATGCATTTTATTTCAAAAAATGATCAATATTAAAGTTGTAGATCTCGAGAAGCTAATTTGGACCCCGAAAAATGTCACTTCCGCAACGAGCCGTCCGTACAGACTTTTGGCTTGACATTTTTTTAGGCCCAAATCGGGGGTCTAAACGGCTTCAAATCAAAAAAGTAATCAGCATGAAAATTGTAGATCTCGATTAGATGTACAACTTTCATGTTGATCACTTTTTCAAATAAAACATTTAGGGGTCTAAATCTCGAAATACAGAAATTGGGCTATAATTTCCACTGTTAGCGCGCGCTAAGAGTATATATCATGGGTGTGTGTGTGTGTGTGTGTGTGTGTGTGTGTGTGTGTGTGTATATTTCATGTTGAAATTGTTGAAGTGAAAGTGGCAGCCTAGACGGACTATTCAGACAGTCTCGGCGGTCTCGGTGGTCAGACCGTGCGGTCTGAGCGGACAGAGCTGACGACTAGCTAGGTCGACCAGTGTTCTGCAGCTTGTTCCCGAGGTTGTAACCAGGCGGATAGGATGTTATCCGCAGTATTGCCGGGGTGGCTGGGGTTGCGGACTTGGCCTAGTTCTGCATCGTCCAGGGTTGGCTGTCTGGGTAGTCGCGCGGTCTTTGCGGGCTGGTGTAGTTGTCCGTCGGGCACGGCAGCGGTCTGTCTTGTGCGACTTGGCTACGAGCTCGATATTTGTGGTCTGGTGTATATCTGCAGCCTTAGCGGATAAACTTAGTGCTCGCATTGGAGATGGAGATTATCCTATCATCTAGGGCGGTGATCACAATGCTCTCCGCGCCTATAAATAGGACCCACCTTGTCACATCAGAAGATACCGAGTGAACAGTAAGTGAACTCGTGGAAAGTTGCTGTGGTTAGAGTTTTCTATCTATGCGGTTTGAAGAGTTTGACCGGTTTGTGCTGTGCAGGTTGTGCGGATTGTGCTGAGGAGCCAGGGACCTGTTTCTGACTTTGGTCAGAGTCAGTGCGGTTTCTGCAGTTTGCAACCAGCGAATAGCAGCAAGTCGCGGCTTGCGAGCAGACAGTCTTTCTTCTGCAACTTGTCTTCCCAGTTCAATAAGTTGTCTTCCTCTGCCGTCTTGTTCTGTTCGGACGCAGTAGCAGTCCGCGTGATCTGGCGGCTTGCAGTTCAGCGGACAGAGTTCTTCTCAGCACTGGAATAACGGGCAGTCCGCGCGGCTTGTTGTGGTCTTGCGATCAGGCGCCTTCAGCGGACTCCATAGTGATTAGCAGCAGGGCGGGCAGTTACAGCTCGAGTCCGCGCGGTTTGATTTTGCTTTGTATTTTTTCTGCTCTCTTCGGATACATTGACAATCATGTCTCGCCATGTATGTCTTGCTCTGTAAAGATTTTTAATAAGTACAAGATTCCTGCTCTTCTGGTTGTTTTGGTATGTTTGGGATCAGTGTAGTGTTCCTGCATCTGTTATCCCGTTTTCCGCTATCACAAATTTTTACATTCTATATATAAGGAAAATATCATTTGGTTAAATATTCAATTTTTAAATTTTACTTATTTTTATTATAAAATTCTCAATCTCATTAATTTATGTATGTGTTTTTTAATTTTAAAATTTGTGCTCTTATATATTGAAAATCTCTTACTATAATAAAAAACATGCACTCATCGCTGCTCGCAAACCCCAATGCATTAGAAAAAAACAAGCGACGGACGAAGTATAGCGTTCGGGGGTTTGCGAGTGGCAAAATTGCCCTCACGTCAGGGCAATGTCGAATTACTGTCGCGCGGGGCATTGGGGGTCCGCCCCTATGCATTCTCGTAATCGGGGTACTGTCGTGATTGATCGTAGGAGCGGAGCCTCGTGCTTGTCACTAGTATTAATAAACAATCTTTAAACAAAAGAAAGCTTGAAAGTTAGGTGAGGACAGCCTCCTATGCTTGTACAGTACATTGTACATTTCCCAGGCCCCCAAAACTAGAAATATTTAGGTATGCACCCACACCATAAATACGGAGCATTACTCGTATAGCCGTCCGATCTGCGATCCTACAGAGGAAACTTTTTACGAAAATAATTAAGGTCGTAAATACTATAATAAATATACGATGAAACTTAAATCAATCACCGGAAAAACTTTCCCTACAAAATAGAGTTGACCGGGAGCCTTTAAACAACAAAAACACTCAAGCCTTTATCCCATTATAGTGAGGTCGTCTATATGAATCTTTTGTACACATTGTGCCCGACACGGGGCTCCGCCCCTATGGCCAGGCGCGACACTCGTGCCCGCAACATATATATACGAGTGACAGGCACGGGCCTCCGGCCCTCGTGCCCCTCGCGACAGTACCCAGTCGCGGCAGCGGGCTTTGCACCTTTGTAATATAATATAATATATATTTATATAATATATTATTAATATATTTAATATATAAATATATATTACATATATTATAATATATTTATATATTATAATATTTATATAATATCCCGAATCACCAAAATACACCCCCCTAGGGCTGAGCATATTATTCTATACTCGAAAGTCGCTCAAAAATCGTTCGAAAATTGAGCCGATTCGGAATCCGTTAAAATTGATTCGACTCAATTTGAGTCAATTCAATTTGACTCGAATATGATTTCGAGTCGATTTCGATCCAGCCCTGAATCGCTCGAAATATGATTCGAATTAACTCGAATTGATTAAAAAAATTATGTATTTATTTATATATTCTTATTTTAAAATTAAAAATAACAAAATTTAAAGCTAAATAAAGAGAATTAATGTTTTAAGTGTTTCATTTGCTAAATTTAATGTTGTCTAATTTAATTTTGAACAAATTAGGAATAAAACAAAAAATTACTCAATTTCGAACAACATTGATTCAAATTCGAGCCGACCCGATTCGATTTCGAGCGGACTCGGAATCGAGTCATTTCGAGTCGAGCCGTTTCGACTCGAAATCAATTTCGATTTCGAGGCGAGTTCGAGTCAAAAATTTCGATTTCGAGCCGAGTCAAAATCGCTCGAAATCGACTCGATATCAGCCCTACACCCCCCCCCCCCCAATTTTTTTGCCCAGCCCCGCCCTCCCCCCTCTTTCCACTGTCGCCGGCGGCGGAGCCGCCGGCGGCTCTCCTGACCGGCGGGTTCGTCGGAGACCGGCGAACCCGCCGGTGGGCGTCGGTCAGGCCGTCGGCGGCTCCGGCGACAGTGGAAAGAGGGGGAGGGCTGTGCTGGGCAAAATTTATCTGATCGATCCGACGACCTAAATTTTTTGAATGAATTTTTATTTCATGTTTATTTGTAGACTTCCATAATTCTTTTTGAAATAGTATAGATATATATACACACACTAGCTTATAAGAATAAAAATTGAATGAATCCCTAACAATTAAGGCTTCATTTGTTTTACCGGTGGCGGGTTAATCCGGCGGGCGGAAACGGAGAATTCGAACCGGAGGGGGGAGGTGGCTGCTCCAAACGAAGCTTTTTGAGGCGTTTCTTAAGGCGGGCGGGTGAAAACGGAACAAACGCCGTCGGAGGTTCATTTGTTTATCCTTCTTCTGGCGGCGTTTGCCCAAAACGAAGTTGCGAAATGCCCAAACAAATAGAGCCTAAAGTTGGTGTGAGTGTTCAAAAATCCATCAAATGAAATAACTATATTTTTTTATTTAAAATAAAAAGCCTATCAAAGACCGACCCAAGTCGGCAAGTCCACATGAAAGATGAAAAATGATGAGCGTTTGTTAGATAAATGGCAACATAAAATTTAGTAACACTTATGAATACGAATCATTTGAGAAATTTTACTAAGATTATGACAAAAAATTGGGTTAACAAAAAATTCATATAGTCGGCCCCACTACAGTGAGATAAAAGATTGAATGTTGTTGTAAAACAGTTCTAAAAATAATAGAATTTTTTAAAAAAAAAACATTAATTTTTAACGGAATGCACATTAAAAAATATTTAAATACAGAGCATAATGCACCCCGTGGACATTTCCAAGAAGCTGATATTTCTGGCGAAGATGAAGGAGAAAAGGGGGGAGAGAGAGAGGATAGAGAGAGAACCTCATCAAGCATAGAGACGAGTTTGATCTTCTTCAAGTGCCTTCCTTGTTGATGATCAGTACTGCTACAAGCAAACTTCTCCAACGGCTCTCCCTCCTGTGCGAAAGCTGCTGCAGCATCAGGAGGAGGATGTTGCCAGCCGCAGCCGGCGAAATCTCTGCGGCCGAATTGGCATATCTCCTCCAGCAGCTGCCGGGCGGGTTCGACAAACCCGGACCGGTTCAGTACCGCCGCGTACCCGGTGAACGGCCCCACAGGAGCTGCAGCCTCAACAACCGGCGAGAGCGAGAGAGCGAATCCTTGCGCGAATCCTTGCGGAAAGGATAACGCGGTAGCTGCCGCTGCCGCTGTTGTGTTCTCCGTCGGGAAACGGAATTTGTCTCTGCGACTGTGTTGCGGAACGTGGTAAAAAAAATCGACATCACCGGCCGGCTGTTGTTGTTCCCCGCCGCAGCGGGGTGTGTAGTTGGCGGTGGACATCTTATCTCCCTCTCTCTGATCTCTCTCTCCCTCTCTCTCTATATCTGTATTTCTCCCTCCTCTTTTGCCTTTCTAGAAAGAGAACAACAGTAAAGGGAAGGAGAGAAAGAGGTAGAAAGAGAGGTAGTAGGTTTGAGGGGCTGAGGCTCTGAGCTAATTATCATGAATATGCATACCAGAGAGAGAGAGAGCGATATGGTGCCCAATTTTGTAACTTGTTTGTAATATTTTAGTATACTCATTTTTTTTAGGTGATTGTTAACCACAACTCGTAATTGTCTAGTCGTACTTCAAAATCTATTAATTTTTCGCGTTTTTTTCAAAATACGTCTTGTACATGCAATTTTAGTAAAAATGTTCAGCACGAAAGTCGTAGATATCGACGAGATTTACAACTTTCGTGATGAACACTTTTCCTGAAATTGCATGTACAAGACGTATTTCGTAAATGCGCAAAATCTGTACATATTTACAAAGTACGTCTTGTACATGCATTTTTAGGAAAAGTGATCAACACGAAAGTTGTAGATCTCGTCGATATCTACAACTTTCGTGTTGAATACTTTTTCTGATATTGCATGCACAAGACGTATTTCGAAAATGCGTGAAAAATTGGGAGATTTTGGGGTGCGACTAGTAAAAGAATGGGTTGTGGTTAACAATCACCTTTTTTTACTAGCTTTGCTACCGGTGTAGGAGAAAATTTTTTTTTCCTGCTCTATCTGTTCTCAGAGAAAGAGACGTCCGATCGGTTTTAAAGAACGGGTTCTGTTTGTATTTTTTTGTTTTTTTTATTATTGTAAATCACAAACGTTGGATTTAAAATTGGACGGTTTGGATCTCACCCACTCCCAGAGGAGGGAACGTTACCCGTACGGAACAATTACCAGTCTAGGAGAGGGAACTAATTAGGGCTATATTTGGTTCGGCGGTGGAGGGTGCATTCGGTGGGTCGAATCGTCACTTTGGAACCGGAGGGAGAGAGGTCGGGGTTGAAACGGAGCGGATCGGGGCCGTTTCCTCCTTTCTGCGAGTGCAAACGAAGCAAACGTCACCGCCGGCCATTTGTTTACCCGCCCACCGACGGTGATTGCTCCTGACGGAGGCGGCGAAATGTCGAACCAAACGAAGCCTAGGTCCGCGATCCGGACGAAGAACACGGTCCGTGATCAATAGCAAGTGCTCGCAGTCTCCTATTTTATGGGGCCCGCAGCGTACAGAAAATTTGTGCTCCGTGGGCCCCACTATTTCAGCATGCACTCGCTGCTCTATTTGGTCTCGCGGAGGGTTTTTTGTCTAGTTGCAGCCGAAAAAATTTCCCCTCCAGTTGGGATGAACTATCTAGTTCATCATCCAACTGCGGTGGATAAAGGATCCCAAAAGTCGTCTCGCCAACTCAGCTCGCCAGCTAAGTTCTCGTCAGATCACCGTCTCGCACTCGCCGTCGGATCTTGAGAGAAACAATCACGACCGCGATCTGGATAGTCTCCAATTCGCTCGACCTCTCCCCAGTCCTCTCGGACTGAAGAGGATCTTGTTCCGGGTCTGGTAGACTATTTCATTTATGCGCAGGCCCCAAGCGATCATTAATTGCTAAACTTCTAATTTGGGAGAGAGAAATCTTTGTGAGAGTGAGATTAATTGGCGCATCCATCAGCAACTTGGTTTATAGCAAGGTAGTTGTGAACAATGATGTTTTCCAATAAAACAGTCACCCGGACTTTGATATCATGAACTTGGCCACCCGACACATCCAAGCGGGACGACGGACATTGCAGACAACTGATAACTGTCGAGGAGTAGTCTTCTCCATCAATCGCTCAACATTGAGATGGTATGACGCATCCCTCCCAAGCTGCCCAAACTTCTAAGGTTTCAACCGAGAGATGGCGAAAATGAATACTGATAAAATCTTATTAGAAGAATAGAATAGATTTATCTCACAAAAATAAATCACTATATACATTTACAATTCGCAAAGGAGGCATATATATACAGGAATTCAGCTAGACAAAGAAGGAATGTTGAATGATTGACTCCAAGAATTACTCATATGCCATACAGGAGTTTCCTAATAGCTGTCAATGAAATAATGGTAATGAATGTCATATATCCTCCATAAGACCATAATCAATTAGCCTAAAATCTCTCATAATGCTGTTGTCATATTTGAATAATCCAAAATTTAATACTCCCCCTCAAGTTGGCGCATGTACGTCATGAATGCCCAACTTGGCAAGTAAAAAACGAAATTGGGCGTGCCCAAGCACCTTTGTAAAAATATCTGCTGGTTGAAATTCGGTCCGTACATGCTTTGTAATAATCGCACCTACATGGACCTGATCGTGCACAAAATGGCAATCAATTTCGATATGTTTGGTACGTTCATGAAACACGGGATTCGCTGCAATGTGTATGGCTGACTGGCTGTCGCAGTGGAGTATAGCGGGTCCATGGTGTACAACTTCCAATGAGGTCAGCAAGGATTTCAACCAAATGATTTCACTTGTAGTGGCAGCCATAGCTCTGTATTTTGCCTCAGCGGAAGATCTGGAAACGGTGGTTTGTTTTTTTGTCTTCCACGAGATTGGGGACGATCCAAGCATGATGAAGTAACCTGTTACAGAACGACGTGTGATGGGACAACTTGCCCAATCGGAGTCGCTGAAAGCGCGAAGTCGTAAATCACAGTCGGGCAGAAGTAAGATCCAGTGTCTTGGGTGCCCTTTGATGTATCTAACAACACGTAAGGCCGCATCGAAGTGTTCTTGCCGAGGCGCATGAGAGAATTGGGAAAGGACATGCACTGCATATGAGATTTCCGGTCTAGTAATTGTGAGGTAGATGAGCCGTCCAACAAGATACTAATATGATGCGCCGCCATCTGCACAATGTTCTCTGTTGGCTAGTCCCAATCGATGCCCTTGCTCCATGGGAGTCTCGGCTGGCCGACATCCGAGTAAGCCAGTTTCAGTTAAAATGTCCAAGGCGTATTTGCGCTGGCACAAGAACCGACCTTTGGGTGATCGGGCCACCTCAATGCCCAAAAAATATTTTAACTTCCCAAGGTCTTTGATGTGAAATCTTTGGTGCAAATAAGTTTTAAAAGTTGAACAAGCGGCTTGATCGTTTCCCGCAAGAATGATGTCGTCAACATAAACTAGAAGACTCAAAGAAACATCTCGTTGGCGATAAGTGAACAAGGAATAATCGGCACGAGATTGGGTAAAACCGTACCGCCGAAGTGCAGTGCTCAACTTGGTGAGCCAATTGCGAGAGGCTTGACGTAATCCATAGAGAGACTTACGTAAACGACAAAACATTTTTTTGATTTTTCGAGTGGAAACCTGGTGGGCATCGCATGTAGACCTCCTCGTTTAAATCCCCATGAAGGAATTCGTTGTTGACATCCATTTGATGCAATTCCCATCCACGGGCAACATCAACAGACAAGAAGACGCGGACCGATACAAGTTTGGTAACAGGAGCGAAGGTCTCATGAAAGTCTAGTCCCTCAACTTGAGTGTAATCTTTGGCTATCAGACGTGCCTTGTAACGTTCGACGGAGACGTCAGACTTGTATTTGATTTTGTAGACCCATCGACAATCAATGGGCCTCTTACCGGGTGGCAATGCTTCTAATGTCACAGTTTGGTTGGCCTCAAGAGCCATTATTTCTTTAGCCATGGCGGTTCGCCATTCCGGGATTTTTACGGCTTCTGCATAATTCTTCGGCTCGGTGACGGAATTAATTGCCGCTAGGAATGCCTTGTGCCCCTGAGAGAGATTAGCAAATGTCATATAATGTTCTAAGGGATACAACATACCTGAGGAGCTGTCATAGAGAGATGAATCTGAGGGGTGGGTATTATTTCTCAAGCATGCATGGTCTTTATTATCCTCTGCATGAAGTTGTAGTCGTGTCTTGGCCTGTTTTGGGTGAATTTTTTGAGATCGTTGTTGGGTTGAGATCTTCTTCGTATGGTTTTCTACTCTTGCCGAGAATATGACATAATCGTTCAGGCGGGCGGGCTGTTGACGATGGCGGCGTGGCCTATTACTTTCACCTCGTGGTCTATTACTTTCACCTAAACCTCCTGAAACAATGGCAGCTTCATTTTTTGTAATTTCTTGTGTCTCTTTGTTGGGTGGCAGAGTGATATCTTGTGTGGAGTCCAGGTTTATGTCATCAACTTCATCCTCCCATCCCAATCGATCATCTTTCGTCATAGTGGGTCGCTCAATAGGATGAGTTTTTGCAAATGGAAATTCTTCTTCATGAAATGAGACATATCGTGAAACAAGAAAAACATTCTGTTGAAAGTCATAGAGCTTCCACCCTTTCTTGTTGGGCGGATATCCAAGGAAAACACAACGTCGACTCCGTAACCCAAATTTATCCTTTTCACGAGGGTTATATTGAGCATAACAAAGGCAACCGAACACCTTAATATGATCATATGATGGTATTTGATTGAACAAAATTTCATGAGGTGATTTCTTTTTTAAGTTAACCGTAGGTGTTCGGTTAATTAAATAGACTACAGTCAGGACACATTCTCCCCAAAAGCGTATAGGCAATGATGAATGGAATCTTAAAGCCCGAGCATTTTCTAAAATATTTCTGTTTCTTCGTTCGACTCTTCCGTTTTGTTGAGGAGTGCCAACACAACTTGTTTCATGCAGAATACCATGTGCCATGTAAAATTCTGATAGGCTAAATTCTAATTCATTATCACTACGAACTCGTTTAACCTTTTTGTTGAATTGGGTTGCCACCATTAGACAGAAGCCCTTAATATGTCGACTGGCTTCACGTTTCTCTTGTAAAAGATAAGCCCATATTGCACGACTTTTATCATCTACAATGGTTAGAAAATAATGTGCGCCATAAGAAGATGCAGTTTTATAAGGTCCCCAGAGATCACAATGCACAAGATCGAAATAGTCTTTAGCATTACTATGACTTAAAGGAAAAGGGGAACGAGTCTGTTTGGCTCGAAAACAAGCATCTCAGATCTCTTTATTCTTACAGTCAAGACCATGAGTTGCTGAAATAAAAGAAAGATGTTGGTTGCATTGGTGCCCAAGTCGTCGATACCAGAGAGTGTATGATTCTGTGGTGGAGACCCTCATTGCAGAATGTTGAGGTCTTGGCGCAGGACGAAAGAAATATACCCCACCCCGGAGTTCACACGGTCCAATCAGTGTCCTCGAAGCATGGTCCTGTATCACGCAAAGATCATTAGTGAAGACAATTTGACAATTTATCTCTGATATAAGTTGGCGTATGGAAATTAAATTGCATTGAAGATTTGACACATATAAAACATTGGTCAAGGGGACGTTGTGGCTTAGCATTGCTCGACCCATCATTGTTGCAGTGGTCCGTGCCCCATTGGGTAGAGATACTGGCAAGGGTGTGACCATCTGTGTGTTATGTAATAAATCTATGTGTCCTGTCATGTCATTTGATGCGCCGCTATCCAAGATCCATAATGGATTATCAGGAGCCTTACCAGAAAGTTTCTCGGTGTTATCTAGGAGAGCCAATAATTTGTTGATTTGATCTCCTGATAAACTCGGAATGCCGTCGTTGGAGAATGGCTGTCCTGTGGTATGAAATACCTAGGCGGAAGGTCCATTGTCACGGAGGCGTGTTCCAGATCTGGGACCATGATGGACCCCATCGGTCGTACCACTTCCCCGAGCTCCTTTCCACCAAGCCGGATAGCCAATAACTTCAAAGCAGGCTGAGGTTTCATGGCTGTTCCGGCCGCAATGAGAGCATTTCTTGACGGTCTTTTGTCATGAGTGTGATGGAGTTCCTGCTTTGTTCTTGAAGCCGACGTGGGCTGCAAAAGCCACTGCGTCGGCACGGTCGTCTTGATTGCGGACGATGGATCGGTGTCGCTCTTCGCGGGTAATAAGGGCATATGTTTTGCTTATCGTTGGTAAGGGATCCATGTTCAAAATTTGGGAGCGAACAATCCCGAACATCGAATCATCTAACGTGCTTGAAGGATAAGGAAAAAAAATGGTTTACAAAATTTGGATCGAAGCTCGCTCTGATACCATGATAAAATCTTATTGGAAGAATAGAATAGATTTATCTCACAAAAATAAATCACTAGATAAATTTACAATTCGCAAAGGAGGCATATATATACAGAAATTCAGCTAGACAAAGAAGGAATGTTGAATGATTGACTCCAAGAATTACTCCTATGTCATACAGGAGTTTCCTAATAGCTGTCAATGAAATAATGGTAATGAATGTCATATATCCTCCATAAGACCATAATCAATTAGCCTAAAATCTCTCATAATGTTGTTGCCATATTTGAATAATCCAAAATTTAATAAATACACCAGGCTAAAAGAACCAAGTCGCGATGGTTCCAAATAACCCAACCCGCACCAGCCCATCCAGACCCGCGCTTGAAAACACCTTCAAAATTGAGCTTAATCCATCCCTCACGTGGGGGTCCCCAAGAGAAGAGGGTAAAAGTGGGGCGACGAATGAGTCGCCCCCAAAAACCTCGAAGAGTAGGGTGGGCAAGAATCACCGGAAGATAACCTTTAGCAACACCAATAGAATTCCTTCTCCAATTACAAGCCTTTATATATGCTCCAACAACGAGGGAGGGAGGTTGATGCCCTAAAAAAACAAAGAGATCCCTCTCCTTGTAGAATTCCTAAAGACAGAATCCCAACACCAATTGAAGCAGGAAGCTGGAAATGGAGCCACGCCCACCCTTACATGACCAGAGCACATGCAACAGACAAAGAGGGGACTCCGAGTGTTGAGGACTATGAATGAGGACTAATTTTTAGGTCAGGATCGTGGAAAAAAAGAACCATCAGGACAACCAATGAGTAGCCGTAAATTATGAGGGCCCCACACAAAAGTGTATGGCACAAGCCAAATTGCATGGGCCTCACCTCCTTTGCAGGCTCTTCATTGGTGCAGGACCATAATGTTGGGTACATTGGTTCAAATGTACCTGATTTGAAGAAGCCTCACCCAACTCAATGATATACATCAAAATGTATTTGATGTATTTTGAGTTACATGTGCAGGTTAAGTATTTTCAGGAAATGATAGAAAAGTTTCTAAGTCCATGTGTTGACACCCAGAGGGAAAGTGTCGACACTTAAGAAGACTTGTGTCGACACCCAGGCAAGCAGTGTCGACACTTGGAGTCATTGTGTCGACACCAGGGATGCTGAGTCGACACCAGACAGAAAGTGTCGACACAAGGAGCTGTGTCGACACTCAATGAAGAAAAGCCAGTAAAGCTGTGTCAACACTTAACAGTTGTGTCGACACCCAGTGAAGTTGTGTCTACATCAGAAAGTGTCGACACTTGGAGGCTGTGTCGACACTCAGCAAAAGTCAGCAGAGACTAAGTACAAGTGTCGACACTCAGAATAATGTGTCGACACTCAACTGAGGAGTCAACACTTGAAGTAAGTGTCGACACCCAGAACAATGTGTCGACACTTAGCAGAAGAGTCAACATTTGAAGAAAGTGTCGACACCCAGAACAATGTGTCGACACTTAGCTAAAGACTCAACACCTGAAGAAAGTATCGACACAAGGAGCTGTGCCAACACTTAGTAAAGATCAGCGAAGTTCAAGAATATTCTAAGTACAAGTGTCGACACTAATGGAATGTGTCGACACTCAGCCAGAGTCTCTACAGAAGAAAGATGTGTCGACATAAGGAGCTGTGTCGACACTCAACAAGTATCAACAATGAAGACATGTGTCGACACTAAGAAAGTTAGTGTCGACACTTAACAGATTCAACACATGAAGATGTGTCGACACAAAGGTGTTGTGTCGACACTTAGAAGAATTCAGCAAAGATACTGAAGTACAAGTACTTGTGTCGACACTCAATTTCAGTGTCGACACATGAAGAAGAAGTAGTGTCGAGATACAAAATCTACAACACAAGGAGTTGTGTCGACACCTTGTAGACTAGTGTCGACCCTTAGACAACATGTGTCGACACTTGGTCTATAAGTGTCGACACTTAAAGACAGAAAGTCTCGACACTTTCAGACAGTTAGAGAATTTTCAAGAACTGACTGGATGACTTGACAGCTGCCATTCCAGCCGGTCTACAGTACCTGTCAAAGTTGTCAGAATTCAGTTATGGACCGGACCAGCCGGTTACCATGAAGAAGGCCTATAAATAGGCCTATGCTGTCTACAGAAGAAGTTGTTAAAAAGGAGTTGTTCAAATTATTGATCAAGTATTCAACAAAGAAGATCTAGCTATTCCTTGAAGAATCAAGTGCAGATCTAAGAAGTTGGAGAGAGAGAGCTCCATCCAAGAAATCAGCTGTTGGAACCCAGCTGAGAAGAATGATTCAGATTGGTCTGAATCTTAAGTAGCAGAGATCAATGATCAACTGCAGAAGGAATCAATCTTATTGAGTTCTACTTTCAAGAAGCTTTGAAGAAAGCTAAGTCAGATTGAGTCCAGCTGAGTTCTTCCAAGAACTCATCAAGAATCTCACAACTTATCTCTCTTTCATCTAAGTTGTTGAGTTTATATATTTTGTATTCATTATAACTTGTAGGATCCTTAGGGATCTGAGATTGTAAGCCTGCAATTATAAAGGCTGAGGGTAGGAGAGTTAAATCTCTGAGTGTAGGCCTTGGTGGCTGAGTGTAGGCCTTGGTGGCTGAGTGTAGGCCTTTGTGGCTGAGTGTAGGCCTTTGTGGCTGAGTGTAGGCTTTGTGGAAAAGCTGAGTTGTAGGGCCTTGGGCCTGAGGTGTAGGAGCCTGTTTAGGGTTCTGAGTTAGTGGAGAAGTTTGTCCGAATCTAGTACACTGCTAGATAGGCGAAGGGGGAAAGTTGATGTACCCAAAGCTTGGGGAACCACTATAAAACTCTGTGTCTTCTGTATTTGCTGAGTTACTGTGATTGTTGAATGTGTGCTGTGTTAAATTAGATATAATTTTGTGATATTAGTCGTTTGCTGCCTAAAAAGTTAAAAAAATTCAAGTCACCTATTCACCCCCCCCCCCTCTAGGTGCTTAGGGACAATATCTTTCAAATGGTATCAGAGGGAGGTTCCTCAAAAAGGAACATAACTGTCTGAGGAGATCCTGTTGGCAGATTCAGGTTAAGTCAAGTACAGATTCAAGAAAATCAAGAACCATGGGTTCCACTGAAAATCACAAGGAATTGGGATCCATGAAATTACCTATATGTAGGAAGGAAATCTTTGGCATATGGAAGGAAAGGGTGAGGCTGTTTATGGAGGCCTCAGACCCTAGAATTTATATCACAGTAAAGGAAGGGTCATATGTGCCCATGAAGGTGTCAGTCCTAGATGCTAATCAGAGAACACCAAAGGATTTCTCTGAAATGACAAAGGATGAGATTGTCCTAGCCACCATGGACAAAAGGGCTCAAAACATTATAGTGAGTGTCATAGATGATGCAACTTTTCAGAATCTAATACACTGTAAGACAACCAAAAAGATGTGGGAGACTCTTATTGTGTATATGGAGGGTTCTGAAGAAGTAAGGCAAGACAGAAAATCCTTGCTAAATCAAGAGTATGAAAGTTTTAGACAAGGAAAGGGTGATAGCATAACTGAGTGCTACAAGAAGTTCTACAGGATAGTGAATGAACTCATGTCCTATGGCAGAGAGTTCAGTAATTATGAACTAAATGACAAGTTTCTAAGGTCCCTAACTAAAGATTGTGACACCAAGATCTGTGTCATTAGAGAAATGGCTAAGTTGGCAGAAATTCCTCCACCTACACTGTTTGGCAAACTGCTGTCTTATGAAATGCAGTTGACAATGAGTAAAGAAGAGGATAAATCCATAAGAAATGAACACAAGGAAAGAACAGTGGCTTTTAAATCAGAAGCCCCCAGAAAGTACAGAGGTAAGTCATCAACTCCACCTCCAAAGGTTGCTGAAACTGAGTCAGAAGAATCAGCAAGTACTAAGTCTGAAAGCAGTGAAAGTGATGAGGACTTTGCTGCCTTCACTAGACATTTTCAGAAGTTCTTGAAGAAGAAACAGTGGAGGACAAGGCCTTTTACATCACAGGGTAAGGAAGACTCTTATCAGAAAAAGAGGTCTTCAAAGAAAGACAAGAAAAAGTCAAAGTCTAGCAAAGCTACACAGTCAAAAATTGTGTGCTATTGCTGTAATAGAGAAGGTCATGTGATAGCAGATTGTCCTGAGAAGAGAAAGGAGTCTAGTGACAAGAAGAAGACTCATTTCAAAGGCAAGAAAGAAAAGTCATTTGTTGCCAAAAAGGAGAAGACTTTGTCAAATATCTCTACTTCAGAAACTGAGTCAGATGCTGAGGCATATATAGGGTTGTTTGCTGAAGAAGAAGAAGAAAAGTTCATGCAGATTATGAATTCTATTTATGAACAAGAAGACTGTCAGTGCCAAGGACTAATGGCATTGACTGAAAGTGACAAAATCCTGGAGCAGCCAGGACCCAGTAAGGTACAAAGTTCAACTTCCAGTTCAGTTTCTTGTGCCAGTACAGAATCAGATTCATCTTCATCAAGTGATGAGAGTGTATCTGAGTCTGAAGAAGATATTCATCAGCTGATAGATGAATACAAGGTTTTGTTGCAAGCTTATAAGAAGAGCAAGACCCTAGCCAAAAGTCAGGCAAAGGAAATTGCTATTTTTAAAGCTGCTGCAACTGAGTTTGAGAAGTCTTTTGATCAAAAGCTTAATGAGATAGCCAGATTGAAACACATAACTGTGATTCAAATGGGAACTATATCATTTAAGAATGATCAAATCAAGTGTCTGGAGATTAATCTTCAGAAGGAAAAGGACTTAGTCGCTAGGTTTTCTAAACCTAAGTCAGTTCTACCTTTAATTGATGAATTTGTTCATCACAAAGGCAAGGCTGGACTGGGTTTTACAAGACCTGCAAGGACTGTTCAGTCCAAGTCCAAGTCCAAGGGCAAAGCCCCAACACTCAACAAGCCAGCTATGGATAAGACAGCTAAGACTGTACCAAAGCAAAGGTACATTAAATTTGAGTGTTGGTGTTGTGGCAAAGTTGGCCACTTTGCAATGGACTGTTGGCACAATGCTATTGCCAAGGTGAGTAGCAAACTGGCTGTTGGAAAACCAACATGTAGTCTTGTCAGGATGCAAACTAACAAATACCAAGGACCCAAGAATACTTTGGGTTCTAAGGTTCATTAATCTGTTTTGCAGGTAAGTCCAAGTTGCCATGCCCCAATATGGTACTTGGACAGTGGATGTTCCAGACATATGACTGGAACAAAGAGATTACTAAGGGACTACATTCCAATCAAAGATGGTCCAAAAGTCACCTTTGGTGGTTCTGAAAAAAGGAATCATCAAAGGGTTTGGTAACATTTCTAGTAACTTAGTTACCATTACTCAAGTGGCTTATGTTAAAGGGTTGAAACACAACCTAATAAGTATAAGTCAATTAAGTGATGTAGGGTATGACATCTCATTTGTTAAGAATGGTTGTCATATCAAGAGGTCAAATGATCAAGAGATCATTTTGACTGGCTATAGAAAGAGGAATGTCTATTGCCTAGACATTATGTATGAGACCAATAGTTCTCAAGTGTGTCTTGTAGCTGATGAGACAGTCTCTCATTGTGTCAAATGACACAAGAGGCTAGCTCATCTAAATTACAAGACAATTGGCAAACTCTTTAGCCAAGAGTTAGTGAGCAATGATTCTCAAGTTAAGTGTGTTAAAGATGGTATTTGCTCAGCTTGTCAAAAGGGCAAGCAGACTAGATCCGCCTTTAGAAGCATAGAAAACAAAGATTCTGTGAGGTGTTTATACCTCTTGCATATGGATCTCTTTGGTCCAATGCCAGTTCACAGCCTGAGTAGGAAGGTCTATACCTTTGTAGTTGTAAATGACTACTCAAAGTTTTCCTGGGTGTTCTTCTTAAGATAGAAATCTGAAACACCTAATGTCTTCTATAGCTTTGTCAAGCAAATTCAGAATGAACTAGACAGTATAGTGGTCAAGATTAGAAGTGACCATGGTACTGAATTTCAGTCTGAGAGTATGGCAAAATTATGTGAAGACTTTGGGATATTTCAAGAGTTTTTTTCACCAAGAACACCTCAGCAAAATGACATTGCTGAGAGGAAGAATAGAACCTTGATTGAGGCTGGTAGGACCCTATTAAGTGATACATCACTACCAGAATACTTCTGGGCTGAAGCAGTAAATACTGCATGTCATGTTATCAATAGGGCTACCATAACTAAAAGCCTTAACAAGACCCCCTATGAGGTTGTGAAAGGCAGGAAACCAAACCTATCCTACTTCAGGATCTTTGGTTGTAAGTGCTTCATACTTAACAATAGAAAGTCTTACTTAACTAAGTTTGCTGCCAAGTCGCAAGAGGGAATTTTTGTTGGGTACAACAACAACAGTAAGGCTTATAGAGTCTACAACTTGTCAACTCAAGTTGTAGAAGAAACTGTACATGTAGTATTTGATGAGACTAAACTTATTGACAATGAGTTGTCTAGTAGTGTATGCAGCCCCACAGGTTTAACAAAGAAGATGGAGAAGCTCACTCTAGAAGAAGAATCTACTGCAAGACAGCAAGTAGAAGATAGTGGCTGTTGTCCAGGGGGAGTACTACATGTACCAAATGCAGAAGAAGTACAAGGAGTACAGTAAGATGATGAAACTGAAGAGGTTCAACCAGAAGTCAGGATGTCTCCAGCCAATAGGCATTTTAGAGATCATCCAGTAGAGCAGATTATTGGAGATCCAAGACAAGGAGTACAAACAAGGAGCAGAAATCTGAATGCAGCAATCTACTCCAGTTTTCTATCTCAAGTTGAACCAAAGAAGTTTGAAGAAGCCATTCTGGATCCACAATGGACTGAAGCAATGCAAGAAGAGCTGAATCAGTTCAAGAGGTGCAAGGTCTGGGAACCTGTTCCTAAACCTAAAGACCATAATATAATAGGAACCAAGTGGATCTACAGGAACAAGTTGGATGAACAAGGAGTCATCATTAAGAACAAAGCAAGATTGGTTGCTAAAGGATATAGGCAGGAATAAGGTATTGATTTTGATCAAACCTTTGCTCCAGTAGCCAGACTGGAAGCCATAAGAATGTTCCTGGCCTATGCAACCTATCAAGGATTCAAAGTTTACCAAATGGATGTCAAGTCAGCATTTCTAAATGGTAATCTTAAAGAAGAAGTCTATGTGGAACAACCCTCAGGTTTTGTTGATTCAACTCTACCTAATCATGTCTATAGACTTAGGAAAGCTTTATATGGGTTAAAGCAAGCCCCTAGGGCTTGGTATGAAACCCTGTCTAGTTTCCTCATTGAGAATAAGTTCACAAGGGGGAAAATAGACAATACTCTATTCCTTAGGGAATCTAGAGGCAAAGTAATACTAGTCCAAATATATATAGATGACATTATATTTGGGTCTACTGAAAGTAGCTTTTGCAAAAAGTTTGCAAAGCTAATGCATGGTTAATTTGAGATGAGTAGTATGAGAGAGCTAAAGTTATTCTTGGGTCTCCAAGTAAGACGGACTGAGAGTGGTTTATCCATATGCCAGTCCAAGTTCACCCTAGAACTCATAAGGAAGTATGGTATGGATTCATCCAGCACCATGAAGACTCATATGGGGTCAAGTATGTCTCTTAGCAAGGATGATACAGGGAAACCTGTAGATGAAACCTTGTATAGAGGGATAGTTGGCTCCCTATTATACTTGACTGCAAGTATACCAGATATCATGTATACTACATGTGTCTGTGCAAGGTATCAAGCCTGCCCTAAAGAGTCTCATTTGACAGCAGTCAAGAGAATATTGAGATATCTAAAGGACACTCCTTATCTAGGCCTCTGGTACCCTAGGAATGGGGATTTTGATCTAACAGGTTATTCAGATGCAGACTTTGCAGGATGCAAAGAAGATAGAAAAAGCACTACTGGAACCTGTCAATTCTTAGGTGGAAGACTGATTTTTTGGAGTAGCAAAAAGCAAACAAGTGTGGCTATCTCCACTACAGAATCAGAGTATGTGGCTGCAGGAAGTTGCTGTACTCAACTTCTGTGGATACAACATCAGCTTGAGGACTATGGATTTCAGGTAAGTAGAACTCCACTCTTCTGTGATTCTACTAGTGCTATTTCAATAGCTAATAATC
The DNA here is from genome assembly GCA_039583875.1 of Platanthera guangdongensis. NCBI lineage: Eukaryota > Viridiplantae > Streptophyta > Magnoliopsida > Asparagales > Orchidaceae > Platanthera > Platanthera guangdongensis. Next base: position 63,861,062 of record CM077157.1, on the reverse strand, counting down.
ATGTATCCCATAGTAGAACAAACTATATTGAAATTAAATATCATTTTCTTAGGAAGCATGTAGAAAGAGAAAATATTTTACTTGAATATGTTAGAACAGATAACCAACTAGCTGATATGTATACTAAGCCCCTAGAAGAAGCTAAGTTCAATAGGTTTAAAATTGAACTAGGAATGATAAACTTAGAGTAAGTTTACAGAATTGGAAATGGCTAAGTAAAAAGGTGTCGACACATAGAGATTTCTGTGTCGACACAGAAAGTAGGTGTCGACACTTCAGGAAAAAGGTGTCGACACATCTAGGAAGTTGGTGTCGACACTTCAGAATATTAGTGTCGACACATGACAAGTTGGTGTCGACACAACCAAGGTGGTGTCGACACTTAGTGTTTACTCAGTATTTTCTAAGTAAAGTCTCGACTAAATGTCGAGTAAAGTGGTGTCGACATATAAACAAGTGTCGACACATATAATCTGTTGACTAAACTTGTGTCTACACATAGGTGTCTAGACATTATAAGTCAGTGTCGACACTTATTGTCAGTGTCGACACAATTTAAGTTGGCAGCCCGCCTTTTCATCTTCAAAAGTAGAAAGGTATAAATAGGGTTTTGCCTTAGTTTGTCGACACGCTTTCAAAAGTTTCGAGACCAAAACTTCTGTGTCGACATCTCTCTTCTCTCAAGTCAAATTCTTCAACCCTAATGGCGCCAAAACTTGAGGAGAACGTCAACGAAGGCTACGAGCTGGTGCGCAATGCTTTTGATGATGCTGACCAGGAAATCAAGAACGTGATAACCCTAGTCGCCGACTCAGGATTAGAATATCTTGTCTCAGAGCCAACAAAAATTTGGAAGAAAGAGGTACTGGAATTCATCAATTGAGCTAAGGTAGATGAAACTGGATTCAAGATCAAATCCAGGGTTCATGGTGAGAAGGTGAAGGTATCACCTAAGAGCTTGAGGAAGATTCTAAATCTGCCTAGAACAAAGGAAGAAGATGAAGTAACAGCTTCTAGGACCAGAGATGCATTGGCATGGTGTGGTCTGGATTCTAAGATGAAGATTGGATCAGTGTTCCTTAGAAAGGGCATGAACAGCCAAGGAAAATTCCTTTCTGAAATTGTTGGAAAGGTAATATTAAGCAAGCCAGGAGGGCATGACAGAGTGTCTGCCTACATGTTTAGTATTATGACCAGGATTATCTTCACTCTGAACACTGACTGGTCTATTATAGTGTTTGAGAAAATCAAGGAAAGCCTAAAGAAGCCCAACTTGGGCAGGATCATAAGTTTATACCTAGCTGGTACTATACCAGAGGTTATGCAACAAGCTGCTGGAAGCAAAATCAACCACATGAGAAAAATGGATATGAGAATTTTCTCCAGGTGGGACAGAGTGTTGTCTAAAGAGCTGCCAACCCCTGATAAGATAGTTTCTGAGAAAGTATCACCTCCAAAGAAGAAGAGGAAAGTTGCCCCAGTGGCTCAAGTTCCATCAAGCAGCACTGATAGTGAAGAACAAGTGGTCTTCACACCTGATGAAGAAGACACAGGAACTGCTGTGAAGTCTCCAGCACAACAAGTAGATGCTGAGATCCAGGGGGAGCTACCTCAAGCTAGCCCCATATACAAGGATCACCTCCAGGGGGAGCCACTAGTTGTAGAAGAGCCCACTCCTCTTGAAAGTGAGCAAGCTACAACTACAATTCTAGAGGTAATTACTGAGCTTAATGCTTTGGTTTTTCCTATAGAAGATACTGATTTGTCTGATGTTTATCAGCAATCACAGACAGATAGTCAAGTTCCAGATGCTGTCATGGAAGACACATCTGCTCCAGCTCAGTTTGTATCTGATCCAGTGGTAGATGAGCCCAGACTTTCTCCAGCTCATTCACCCCAAGAATTTACTATGGAAGATTTATTTCTAAATCTAGATCAAGAGGATTTTGACAAGAAAACTGCTGCTGCTGAAGAGGAGAATGCTCCAATTGAGGGGGAGCTAGTAGTACATGTTGAAGTGCCTACAAGGAAAGAGACTGAGAAGGCTCCAGCTGTGCAGAAGGAGTTACCTCCAAGCCCTAAGGAGAGGGTAGAAATTGCTAGCTCCTCTGCTTCAGAAGATGAGGAAGCAGCAAGGGCAAGGAAAAAGAAAATTTATGTCTTCAAAAGAAGGAGCCAGAGTTATAAGAAGGCTCTCCAAACTGTTGCTCCACAGCCTATAGCACAGCCAGCTCCAACTGTGGATTATAGTGCTTTAATGGTTGCAATGCAAGTCAAGTTGGATGAGCAAAGACAGGCCATTGAAAAGTATGTTGATGAAGGGTAGAAGTCTCTCCAATTTGATCTAGCCCAGGACATAAAGTCAATCAGATTTGAGATGAATCTTAACAAGAAGGAAATGACAGACTGCTTCCACAAAGGTGGAAATGCAGTGGTGTACTTGGCTACACACCAGGAGAAGATAAAAGCACAAGTGGATGACATAGCTGTGAAGCAAGGTTATGTTCTTGAAAACCAAATAAGAATGAATGACAATTTGACAGAATCCCACAATGTTATTGTCACAGAAATAAAGAACATGGCTGCTGGACCTTCTACCTCTACTGCTACTGTTAAAGCTGAATTTGACAAAGTATTTCAAGAACAAATCACTGTTGTTAAGACTGTCATTCAAGACTCCCAGAAGGCCATATCTGAACAACTTAATAAGCTCAAACCTTTCTTTAAAGATGGAGTCAGATACTTGGATAATCAAATCAGATTCCAGAAGTATGATGTCAGAGATCACATGGCTAGAGAAGTCATAAAGGGGGAGAGAGTTTAGTCAAAGCTAGCTCTGATCATGCCAAATGGATAACTAATTCCATCAGAGCTACTCTGGGCTATCCTCCTCTTTGTGATGATGACAATGTTGCTGAATCTGGAATTCATCCTGCATATTTAGGAGGGGAGCAACCAGAAGTGGCTCAAGTTATCTATCCTCCTCCAGATTTTGAAATGGTGCAAGCTGATATTCATCACATGTATAGCCCAACTGATGGGAAGTTCAATGTCATTTTAGAAAAAGTGGTTCAACTTATATCTGAAGCTATGCAAGCAGCTCTTCAGAAAGAAGAAGAAGCTCTACAAAAATAAGAAGAGACTAGATTGTCTAAGAAGAGGTTTAGGGAACAAGCTGAACAAAGGCCAGACTTTGAACAGTGGAGCCTTACCTCAAGAAATATCATTTTGACTGCCTGGAAAGCTGCCAAAGATAATGTGCATGACATGAACAAATGGTTTTCTGAGGCTGAATGGAGAAAATATGAGATAAGGCAAGAGGCAATAGTCCAGTACAGAAGGAAGGCCAAGATGGGAAAGCTACCTCCTACTGCTCTGGAGCCTAGCAAGTACTTTCCCAAGCCTTATCATTACTTTGAAAGGCAAAAGATTAAAGCAGAGGAACTCAAGAAGAAGGAGCTGAAAGGTAAGAAGCCTGCTGAAACAGAAGATGCTGAAGCTCCTGTTCAAGCCAGAGTTCAAGCTGGAAAAGGAATAGTCATTAAGGAGGCTGAACAGAAATAACTTAGAAAATTTCTTAAGTTTACTTTGTATTCTTTTGATATAAAACATTCTGTAAACTTTAGAATTTTGTATATGACAAAGTATTGGAACAATGTTTTGTGTGATAAATTTGTTGTGTAATAAATTTGTTTCATAAATTGTTCTGTGATGATGATGTATACATGTGTGATTGATACATGTTTATGTTTACCCTGCTATATATAATCCTGTTTTACATCATTTTGTAATTTTATTATGAATGATGTATATCATTGACTAAGGGTTATGACTTCTCCAAATAGGGAGAGATTGTTAGGTACATTGGTTCAAATGTACCTGATTTGAAGAAGCCTCACCCAACTCAATGATATACATCAAAATGTATTTGATGTATTTTGAGTTACATGTGCAGGTTAAGTATTTGCAGGAAATGATAGAAAAGCTTCTAAGCCCATGCGTCGACACCTAGAGGGAAAGTGTCGACACTTAAGAAGACTTGTGTCGACACCCAGGCAAGCAGTGTCGACACTTGGAGTCATTGTGTCGACACCAGGGATGCTGAGTCGACACCAGACAGAAAGTGTCGACACAAGGAGCTGTGTCGACACTCAATGAAGAAAAGTCAGTAAAGCTGTATCGACACTTAACAGTTGTGTCGACACCCAGTGAAGCTGTGTCTACATCAGAAAGTGTCGACACTTGGAGGCTGTGTCGACACTCAGCAAAAGTCAGCAGAGACTAAGTACAAGTGTCGACACTCAGAACAATGTGTCGACACTCAACTGAGGAGTCAACACTTGAAGTAAGTGTCGACACCCAGAACAATGTGTCGACACTTAACAGAAGAGTCAACATTTGAAGAAAGTGTCGACACCCAGAACAATGTGTCGACACTTAGCTGAAGACTCAACACCTGAAGAAAGTATCGACACAAGGAGCTGTGTCAACACTTAGTAAAGATCAGCGAAGTTCAAGAATATTCTAAGTACAAGTGTCGACACTAATGGAATGTGTCGACACTCAGCCAGAGTCTCTACAGAAGAAAGATGTGTCGACACAAGGAGCTGTGTCGACACTCAACAAGTATCAACAATGAAGACATGTGTCGACACCAAGAAAGTTAGTGTCGACACTTAATAGATTCAACACATGAAGATGTGTCGACACAAAGGTGTTGTGTCGACACTTAGAAGAATTCAGCAAAGATACTGAAGTACAAGTACTTGTGTCGACACTCAATTTCAGTGTCGACACATGAAGAAGAAGTAGTGTCGAGATACAAAATCTACAACACAAGAAGTTGTGTCGACATCTTGTAGACCAGTGTCGACACTTAGACAACATGTGTCGACACTTGGTCTATAAGTGTCGACACTTAAAGACAGAAAGTCTCGACACTTTCAGACAGTTAGAGAATTTTCAAGAACTGACTGGATGACTTGACAGCTGCCATTCCAGCCGGTCTACAGTACCTGTCAAAGTTGTCAGAATTCAGTTATGAACCGGACCAGCCGGTTACCATGAAGAAGGCCTATAAATAGGCCTATGCTGTCTACAGAAGAAGTTGTTAAAAAGGAGTTGTTCAAATTATTGATCAAATATTCAACAAAGAAGATCTAGCTATTCCTTGAAGAATCAAGTGCAGATCTAAGAAGTTGGAGAGAGAGAGAGCTTCATCCAAGAAATCAGCTGTTGGAACCCAGCTGAGAAGAAGGATTCAGATTGGTCTGAATCTTAAGTAGCAGAGATCAAGGATCAACTGCAGAAGGAATCAATCTTATTGAGTTCTACTTTCAAGAAGCTTTGAAGAAAGTTAAATCAGATTGAGTCCAGCTGAGTTCTTCCAAGAACTCATCAAGAATCTCACAACTTATCTCTCTTTCATCTAAGTTGTTGAGTTTATACATTTTGTATTCATTATAACTTGTAGGATCCTTAGGGATCTGAGATTGTAAGCCTGCAATTATAAAGGCTGAGGGTAGGAGAGTTAAATCTCTGAGTGTAGGCCTTGGTGGCTGAGTGTAGGCCTTGGTGGCTGAGTGTAGGCCTTTGTGGCTGAGTGTAGGCCTTTGTGGCTGAGTGTAGGCTTTGTGGAAAAGCTGAGTTGTAGGGCCTTGGGCCTGAGGTGTAGGAGTCTGTTTAGGGTTCTGAGTTAGTGGAGAAGTTTGGCCGAATCTAGTACACTGCTAGATAGGCGAAGGGGGAAAGTGGATGTACCCAAAGCTTGGGGAACCACTATAAAACTCTGTGTCTTCTGTGTTTGCTGAGTTGCTGTGATTGTTGAATGTGTGCTGTGTTAAATTAGATATAATTTTGTGATATTAGCTGTTTGCTGCCTAAAAAGTTAAAAAGATTCAAGTCACATATTCACCCCCCTCTAGGTGCTTAGGGACAATATCTTTCACATAAGCATCCTCCGCGATCCTGACACAAGTATTTCTCAAAAGAGGGAGAACAATGCCCCAAAAATCCTTGGCTTGCAGACATAAGACAAAGACATGCTCAGGGTCCTACACGAGATAACCGTGCACATCAACGAAAAGACGAGGAGATGACCATACCATGAGAGACAAGGAGGGACGTGGAAGATGGCCAAAACCCAACTTTCGACGAAAACACACTACAACATTTTTTATCTTTAGCAACCCTTAACTTGACAACATTTATAAAAATGTTGTATAAATCTTGAATAAAGAACAATTTATAAGTGTTGCAATAAGTTAGCATGTTTAGACAACATTTTTTGTGCAACATTTAATAAATATTCTATAATTACTTATATGGAATATTTTTGAAATGTTGTAGTTGATGGTTCATTTTAGTCAACAATTATGACATGTTGCCTTTTTAAAAAAATAATTTGTAGCTCATTTAAAAATGTTGCTTAACCCATTTCAACTTAGCCAAAATTATTATTCGCACATCTAAGCTATTAGTTAAAATTTTAATTTATAAAGGGAATTGATATACGCAAACCTCCACCCGCTATCCGCAAACCGGGTTAAGTAGTTTTTTAGGGTTTTATTTTTTTATATCCGCAAACAATGATGCGGAGGTTTGCGTATACCTCCACCCAACAGCAGCCATTTTGGGGTCAAGATGATCCCAAATAGAAAAGTGATCAACACGAAAGTTGTAGATCTCGGCGAGACGAACAAATTTCATGTCGACCACTTTCTGATATGGAGCCGTCTTGGACCTCGATTTGGGCCCCGAAATTGGAGGCGGCGGAACTGCTACAGTAAACCGTTCCGCCGCCCCCGATTTCGGGGCCCAAATAGAGGACCAAGACGGCTCCATATCAAAAAGTGGTCAACATGAAAGTTGTTCGTCTCGCCGAGATCTACAACTTTCGTGTTGATCACTTTTCGATTTGGGACCATCTTGACCACCAAAATGACTTGCCCGTACAGCCTGTATATATATATATATATCCATATATATATGTTTACACTTATATATATAGATATAATAAATAATAAGTAGGGGCTTGCATGCTTGGAGGCGTCGAAGAAGGTGACTGAGAACCCATGTATGCAAATGTGGTGGTCGGGCTCCATGTTGATGAATCTGACTCGTATGCGAACTTTCGTCGCGACAGCACGATATTGCCTATAATTGGAGAGTGAATTACAACGAACGGTTGCAAGGACCACCGCCGGCAACGGGACCAAGTACATTACTGACATTGGATAATTGATAATGAAAAGTGATATGTAAACATTTTTTATGCAATTTCACTTAAAGTTTTTTTTTTCAAATGGTAAAGTTACAACTATTAATATTAATTTTTCTGCATATGCAGGCAAAAACACTGACAAAATACAGTGACAGATTAGGCCAAAAAACAATGCTAAATATTTTCAAGGCAACTTTAGAGGCTAGTCACGACTTCTTTTGACTTCTTTTCAAGGCAACTATTAATATTGATATCTTCTTCATTTTTGCAGGCTAAAACATCAGTGTGAAGCAATGTCATATTAGGCTACAATCATAACTTCTTTTGAATGTTAACTATATTCGTATGGACTTTAGAAAAACTAAAATTAATTACATTATGATGATATTTTGGGAAGTTTATTAATATCTATGTATTTGTGGTGTCATTATTGCGCCTAACAATTATGTTTGCGGATAACAAATTTATAAAACAGTGGTTTGCGGATAACAATTATGTTTGCGGATAGTTAATTTGAAAAACAGTGATTTGCGAATATCAAATGTTTGCGGATAGCGAAAACTGATTTGCTTATATCAATTCCCTTTATAAAACTCAACACAAACCCTCCACACTTTCCCCTCGACACTTTCCTGACGCCCTTCGCCTTCCTCTTATGTGCGACTTCCTCGTCATTCCTCACAGGGCCTTTCGCGAGCAGCAGAGGTCTCCCTTTCTCCTTTTTGATATGCTCCAGAGGTCGCGATTCTCCCTTTCTCCTTCTCGATTTGCCCTAGTCGTGCCCCTTCCAAGATCCATTCGTTCATTTCCATCATTGGCGGCGTCCTCAGTGTCGCCTTCGGTCCCGTGACTTCAAACGGTAGTGCCCTAGCAGCCTCGACAAAGAATCATATATTTTGTTCATCTACATCGACGATTAATCTATCGATGTTGTTTTCTAGCTGTCATATGCTGGTTTCAATCTGATGAGTTCCTATTTCTCTGATTTCCTGAGTTCAAGTCTCATGATTTCCTAAATTCAAGCCTTTGATTACGTTTTGATTTTTTATTTTTGAGTTCAAGTCACCTATTTTTTCATTTCTCTGATTTCTAGTCTTTTAGATTATCTATTTTCCTTATTCACTTGTGTTGTCCTTTCTGAAAGCACATCTTCTTCCACTCTTAGCCTTGTTGGCCCTTTCTAGTCTATTGCAGGTATAATCTCGTGCCCTAACTTCCCTCTGCATGTTTTGATTTCTTATTATGTTGAATGCTGATGTTTGAGAAATGAGAATATTGATGTTCTTATTTCCTATTCTAATTTCCTATTATACAGATTTCCTGCTATAGAAATTTTGAATGCTATGAATGATTCTAACTTCCAAGTTATGAATGCTAATGTGGTGATTTTCTGTTAAGTAATGTGTGATATTATTATTGTTAATGTTAATGTTAATGAACCAGTGACTAGGTTTTTTATAAATTGTGTCTGGGCTGAATATTTGTGTTCGTGTTGTTGCCTGTGAATGTGTGTGTGTATGTGAATTTATTTGTGTATGTTCGTGTTTATGTTGTGATGGTGGTGGTGTGTATGATTTTCTGAGTGTGTTTGTGTGGGCTTGTGAGTGTGTATGTAGGTTTTTTGTGTTTATGTGTGTAGTTTTAAGTATGTATGTGTGTTGAATTTGTTGGTGTGTTTGTGAATGAGTGTGAATGTGTGTATTGTTGTTAATGTGTGTTTGTGTGATTTTGTATGTGTATTTGTGTTTGTGTGGATGTGTGTATGTGCATATGAACTTTTTTTGTGTGTACCATTGTAATTGCGTATTGTACAACTCATATTCATCGAGGGTAGACTCCTCCAGAACCAGCTCAGCAAGAGTCAAAGTCAGCAAGTCAAGACATAAGTCCAAGTCAATGCGCATGACGACAAAAGGCCTGGGCGAGTATGGCGAGCTCCACTCGCATACTCGTCAGGTAGGCGACTAGGCCAGTTACTCGCCCAACCATGCGAGCTCCCCCAATAAGTCACCTAGTCGTCAGGGGTGGGGCTATAAATAAGACTCCCCCTCCCTTTTGATTTGCCTATAAATAGGATCTCAGGGGTACGAGGAAACGGACTTCAGAATCTCGCAAAAGATCTCAAGGATCTCATTTCCAAGACTTTGAGCTGGGCCTTTGGATCCCTTATTCAGAGAGATAGATCGCGAGCTTGGGACAATCCATCTTAGTCGTTGTGACTTTGTTATCAGTCAGTATACCTCGTACCCTGCTCGATCATTTTTGGTTGTGGAGTGGAAGCTTCTTGTAAGCATCTGTGTACGTTGTGGGACCTCCCTGCCGCAGCACCTGCGGTCCTTTTTGTTGATCTTTTTCTTCATCCTAGCCCATTAGCCGTCGAGCCCGACTGCTGAACCGGTAACCTTAAACTTTCTTGATCTGATTTTGGTGTAGGGATTTTCCCGGCTTCAACACTTTGATGCGGTGAGCGTGGATAACAGCTGAATTGGAAAGTTTCGCGAGGAGGCGAGATGGTGAATAGAGGCGAGCATGAGGAGATAACAGGCAACTCGACAGGTGTCAGCAACTCTGCGCGAGAAAGCGACTTTGTGATAGTGGCGGCGTTCGTAGAGTTCGCGAGGAGGATAGAGAGGAGTATCCTGGCTGGGTTTCATTCTCGCCCTGATGTCACGGCGACCTCGCCTCGTCGCGTGACATCGTTAGAGGAAGAAGCTCCACCTAGGCGACCATGGACGGAACGAGCTAGGGAAGGAGAAGATCGACCAATGCATTCACGGCACCATCCGACGAGCAACTAAGGGATCAAGTTTCGAGATGCAGAACAGCCAGTGATTTACCGTGATACTCGCTATGGTAGCAAGTACGATGAGGATACTCGCGAGGATAAAACTCGCCACCACCAGGGATGTAGGAACACCTTCTATGACGAGATCATATCTGTTCCCCAGTTCCCGAAGGCTTCAAAGAGTCCGTCCTGAACTACTACTCCGGCAGAGATGACCCGGTTAGGAATCTCCAATAGTTCGAGGGTGTGGTATCCATCCGCAACATGATTGATGCCTTTAAATGTAGATTCTTCTCCATTACCTTAAAGAGGAATGCGAGAGATTAGTTCCATCAATTGTCAGTCGGCTCCATCTACTACTTTGAAGATCTACGTCGGGGCCTGATAGCAAGGTTCGCAACATCCAAGAAGAGGAAGGAGGCAACCGCTCTCTTCAAGATCGTGCATGGGTAGAGCGAGAGTCTCGACCACTACATCGACCGCTTCTAGGAGGAGGTTCTGGAAGTCGAGCAAGTGGATGGCTTCACCCTAATGCTGGCTCTAAAGTTCGGCCTGAAGCAGGGTCTCTTCAGCCTAGAGATCGGGTCCAAGCCACAAAGATCTTTCAAGGAGATGATCAAGATGGTGAATACGTTTGTCCAGGGAGAGGAGAAGAATCCAAACTTCTTGGCGAGGCTGGATGGGGAAGACCAGGGAAGCAGGGGAAAAGGAGGACCTTTAGAGGTGAGGGACAGAATAGTGCTAGAGAGGCAGGGTGAGAGGAGAAGGGAAGAGCTGGGGAGGAGGGAGGATCCCAGGAGGGTAAAAGAGCAGAGGAGGCAGGAGAGGCCTCGCAGGCAGGAAGAGAGGAGGCTCGTAGCGGCTCCGAAGAGGAGAGATGAAGCGAGGTGATTCCAGTATCCCATGAATTACCCCCGTGGAGGCCACCAGGAAGGTCTCGGTTCCAAAATCAGGAGAGGAGGAATGGCCATCAGCAGGGTGGAAGATAAGGAAGATCTCGGGGGGAGGCAATGGTCATTGCCCATCAAGGAAACAAGCGTCGCGAGAAGGTTCAGCCGACAAGGAACCAGACAGAGAAGATTCCCCTTTACTGTGATCTACATCAGGTAGAGGGGCATGGGACTATGGCCTGCCCAAATTTATTGGGAGGCAAGGAGGAGGTTGGAAGCCGGAGCGATGAAGAGGGAGCAACCTAGGCAGGACGCTCCATCAAGATCGGTAGCATTCCATGCTCCGGGGAGGATGCAGAACGAGGACCGGGTCGACTTGGGAGGTTGCGAGGAAGTAGTCCACGACCCAGCATGTGGGCAGGTTGGAGTGATCAATGGAGGAGCAGGTCTTGGAGCTTCCCACAAGGGGAGTCTCCATCAGATTTAACGCAAGAGCGTCGCCTCGACCTCTCAAGCACCGTCGTCGTTGGATGAGATCACTTTTTCCGAGGAGGACATGTTGGGGAATGAGAACCCCTTTCATGATTCCCTTGTCATCCAAGCTTCCATCGAGGACTTCACCGTTGATCGAATCCTAGCAGACAACCAGATTCAATGAATGTCATTTTCAAAAGGTCCTTCGTCGGACTGCAGGTGGAAGCGACCAGGGTCCAAGCTGTGGATGGACCCCCCTTTGGCTTCTCTAGAGAGAACAAAGAGGTGGAGGGAGGACTGGAACTTCTTTTCACCCTTGGTGGTACTTCGATTCGATGTAGGTTCGTCATCGTCGACACACTAAGTTGTTACAACACCATCTTTGGGCAACCTCTCATCAACTACTTTAAGGCGGTTCCATCGTCATATCATCAATGTCTGAAGTATTGTCGGGGAGATGTCCAAGTGTGGATCAAAGGCGATCTGAAGGCTACCAGGGAGTGCTATTTGGACGATGTCAGCACTATCAGTTGAACGGAGGATGCATAGAGACTAGAGAAGGTTCTGGAGAAGGAGGAAGGGCTAAGAGTTGTGGAAGACTGGAAGAGCTGGAGGTGATCTCCCGGATAGGAGAGCTAGGGTTGTTGAAGATCGAAGGGTCCCTGATGCTGGAAGGGAAGATGGAGTTGTCCACATGCCTGCAAGAAAATTTGGACATCTTCACTTGTAGTGCCACGAAGATATCAAGGATCGATGTAAAGGTTGTCTGTCATCGCCTCAACCTGGATCACAAAGTTGCCCCCGTCCGTCAGAAGCAGAGGAAGAGGGTCATTGTGCTGGCCGAGCCGATCCGGGAGGAAGTGAAGAAACTACTGGAGGTAGGTTTTGTTCTGGAGATCCAGTATCCTGGCTGGGTCTCCAATGTTGTAATGGTTAAGAAATCCAGAGGGGGCTGAAGATTTTGTATAGACTTCTTGATGTTAAATAAGCTTGCCCGAAGGATTGCTACCCCTTGCCTTAAATCGATACACTAGTTGATTCAGTCGTCCGGTTTTTTGTGATGAGTTTCCATGATGCTTTTTCAGGGTATCACCAGATCCGGATGCATCCCCCCAATTATCGTGACGTCTCTTTCAGCACTAGTGATGGATGCTATAGATACAAGATGATGCCCTTTGGGTTTAAGAACATGGGCACGACCTACCAAATAATGATGGATCAAGTCTTCAAAAAGCAAAATGGGAGGAATCTATAAGTGTACGTGGATTACCTCATGGACAAGAGCAGGAGCATCACGGAGCATACTAAGGATTTGGTGGAGACCTTCGCAACACTACAAAAGTACAAAATGTGGCTCAACCCGGCAAAGTGTGTCTTCGGAGCGAGAAGGGGGAATTTCTTAGGTCACCTCCTCAGTCTGAGGGGGGTGGAGCCTAACCCCGACATAGTCAGAGTCATTCTGGGGATGACATCCCCGAAGAATTCAAAAGAAGTCTAAAGGGTGTCAGGTCTTAGTTGTTTCCTCTATAAAGCAGCATAGAAGTGCTCTATGTTTTTCAAAACTCTCTGAGACAACCAGAAGTTCGAGTGGACCGCAGAGTGTGAGTAGGTTTTTAGAAAGCTCAAGTAGAAGCTAACTCAAGCTCCTCTACTCCAAGTCCCACAGGGAGGCAAAGATCTCCTCCTCTATCTAGAAGTTGGAGCAGAGGCAGTCAACTCTGTGCTAGTCAGAGAAGAAGGGAGGAAGAAGCTCCCCATCTACTACGTGAGTAGAGTGCTGAGGTAGGCAGAGGCAAGGTATCCCATCCCGGAGAAGCTGGTTTTTGCCTTAGTGGTTTCGTCTCGAAGGCTCTGCTCGTATTTTCAGGCTCACTCCATCAAGGTTGTTTCTGATCATCTGTTGTGGAGTATCTTAGATGGAGTGGAGCATTCAGGCAGGTTGGCAAAGTGGGCGGTAGAGCTCATCAAGTTCGACATTTCTTATTCACCACGGGTGGCGATCAAAGCATAGGCAATAGCGGACTTTCTGGCCGACTTCTCGACTGAGGTAGGAGGAGACAAAGGATCTTCCATCCCTGTCTCATGGAAGATATTCGTGGACGAGGCTTTAGGTAAGAATTGCATGGGAGCCGGAGTCGTGCTGGTGAGCCCCCAAAGAACTAGGATCGAGCAAGCAGTCGAGATCTTCTTCCCTATCACAAACAATCATACAGAGTACGAAGTCATGGTGTAAGGCTTGCGTCTCGCCAAGGAGTTGGGAATTCGGGATCTCAGAGCCTTCATCGACTCAATGTTGGTCGCGTCGCAAATCAGCGGAGAGTTTGAGGTGCTCGACCCCGTTCTGCAGAGATACTTGACTAAGATTAAAATATTGATGGGAGGATTTCAATCTTTGTTCGTCGAGCATGTGCCCTAAGAGAACTCAGAGGTAGACTATCTCTCCAAGTACGGTCCCAGGGCTGGAGGAACAGTGATGGAGTTGTTTCGACCATCCATCGAGAGAGGGGAGATGATGGAGATCGAGCAAAAAGCTTCTTGGAAGGACCCGTTCGTTACTTTCTTAACGACAGGTCAGCTTCCTGCCAGAGAGGGAGTCCGGAGAAAGTTTCGGTACAAGGCTGCTTACTACCTGCTGTATGAAGGGGAACTATATCGCAAAACCATTTCGGTCCCTCTAGCTAGATACCTATCAGAAGCTGAAATCTCTCGAGTGCTTGAGGAAATTCATTCAAGAGAGCGTGGAAGTCACTCAGGAACTCATACTCTGGAGCAGAGGATTTTAAGGCTAGACTACTCCTAGCCGGCCATTCGGAAGGATGCAGAAGCCTTCTCAAAGAATTGTCAACTCTTTGCACCTTTTTCAGTTGCAACCAGCTCAATAACTTTGCATAATCACCTCTCTCTGACCCTTCACCATCTAGGGAATGGATTTGATTGACTTTTTTCCCCAAGCCAGCAATTAGAGGAAGTATGTTCTCTTCACGATCGACTATTTCTCCAAGTAGTTCGTGGATAAAGCTTTTGCAAAGACCATGTCTCGGATCATGAAGAACTTCATCTTGGGAGAGTCGCCTGCGGGTTCGGGATCCCTCTCACCATCGTCACCGACAATGGCCCGCAGTTTGCTAGCCTGGAGCTGGAAGACTTCTGCAAGCAGCTAGGTACAAATCTTTGATTCGCCTCTATACATCATCCTCGGAGCAACAGATAAGTGGAAGCCGCCTACAAGCTATTCATCAACTTCTTGAAGAAGAAGAAGGTCATCAATCTGAAGGGCAACTGGGCGAAGCAACTCCCCTCGGTCCTATGGGCTCTAAGAACCACTCCTAACTTGGCCACGGGGGAAACACCTTTCAAGTTATGCCACGGGTCTGAGGCACTCATCCCAGTAGAATTCGAGGTTCAGAGCCCGAGGGTCATAGCAGCAGGAGAAGGCAGTGAAGAATGGTGTCGGGAGAATGAAGATGCTCAGAAGCTCTCACTAGACTATATTGAGGAGCTTCGTTACTTAGTCTCTATCCACCAAGGGGAGATCAAAAGGCGAATGGCAAAACACTTCGACAAAAATATTCGCCTCAAGCACTTCCTTACAGGATACCTAGTCATGAAGAAGGTGGACGCAGTAGAAAGGGCAGCAGCCAGTGGCAAGTTGAATCCTAACTGGGAAGGACCTTTCATAGTCCAAGAAGCTCTAGTCACTGGAGGCTATCACCTATAAAATCAAGAAGGAGAGTTGCAGGGAAGTAGCTGGAGCGGGGATGACCTGAAAAGATTCTACTGTTGGGTACATTGGTTTAAATGTACCTGATTTGAAGAAGCCTCATCCAACTTAATGATATACATCAAAATGTATTTGATGTATTTTGAGTTACTTGTGCGGGTTAAGTATTTGCAGGAATAAAGCAAAAAGTTTCTAAGTACATGTGTCGACACCCAGAGGGAAGTGTCGACACTTAAGAAGACTTGTGTCGACACCCAGGCAAGCAGTGTCGACACTTGTAGTCATTGTGTCGACACCAGGAATGCTGAGTCGACACCAGACAAAAAGTGTCGACACAAGGAGCTGTGTCGACACTCAGTGAAGAAAAGCCAGTAAAGCTGTGTCGACACTTAACAGTTGTGTCGACACCCAGTGAAGCTGTGTCTACATCAGAAAGTGTCGACACTTGGAGGCTGTGTCGACACTCAGCAAAAGTCTGCAGAGACTAAGTACAAGTGTCGACACCCAGAACAATGTGTCGACACTCAACAGAAGAGTCAACACTGGAAGTAAGTGTCGACACCAAGAACAATGTGTCGACACTTAGCTGAAGACCCAACACTTGAAGAAAGTGTCGACACAAGGAGCTGTGTCGACACTTAGCAAAGAACAGCAAAGTTCAAGAATATTCTAAGTACAAGTGTCGACACTGAGGGAATGTGTCGACACTCAGCCAGAGTCTCGACTGAAGATGTAAGTGTCGACACCCAAAGCAATGTGTCAACACTCAACAAGTATCAACAATAAAGACATGTGTCGACACCAAGAAGCAGTGCCGACACTTGACAGATACAACACATGAAGATGTGTCGACACAAAGGTGTTGTGTCGACACTTAGAAGAATTCAGCAAAATTCTGAAGAACAAGTACTTGTGTCAACACTCAATTTCAGTGTCGACGCATGAAGGAGAAGCAGTGTCGAGATAGAGAATCAACAACACAAGGAGTTGTGTCGACACCTTGTATACTAGTGTCGACACTTAGACAACATGTGTCGACACTTGGTCTATAAGTGTCGACACTTAAAGACAGAAAGTCTCGACACTTAAAGACAGTTATAGCATTTTCAAGAACTGACTGGATGACTTGACAGCTGTCATTCCAGACGGTCTACAGCACCTGTCAGAGTTGTCAGAATTCAGTTATGGACCAGACCAGCCGGTTACCATGAAGAAGGCCTATAAATAGGCTTATACTGTCTACAGAAGAGATTGATTAACAAGTTGTTGAAGAGATTAAACACAAGTCCAGTTCAGATTTAAAGAAGATCTAGCTATCAAGTGAAGATCTAAGAAGTTGGAGAGAGAGAGCTCCATCCAAGAAATCAGCTGTTGGAACCCAGCTGAGAAGAAGGATTCAGATTAGTCTGAATCTTAAGAAGCAGAGATCAAGGATCAACTGCAGAAGGAGTCAATCTTATTGAGTTCTACTTTCAAGAAGCTTTGAAGAAAGCTAAGTCAGATTGATTCCAGCTGAGTTCTTCCAAGAACTCATCAAGAAACTCACAACTCCCCTCTCTTGTCTTTGGGTTGCTGAGTTAACAATTGTATAATCATTTTTATCTTGTAGGATCCTTTGGATCTGAGTTTTTGTAAGCCTGTAATTATAAAGGCTGAGTGTAGGGCTTGAGAGCCTGAGTGTAGGAGATTGAAATCTCTGAGTGTAGGCCTTGGTGGCTGAGTGTAGGCCTGGGTGGCTGAGTGTAGGCCTTTGTGGCTGAGTGTAGGCTTTGTGGAAAAGCTGAGTTGTAGGGCTTTGGGCCTGAGGTGTAGGAACCAGTTTGGGTTCTGAGATAGTGGAGAAGTTTGGCCGAATCTAGTACACTGCTAGATAGGCGAAGGGGGAAAGTGGATGTACCCAAAGCTTGGGGAACCACTATAAAACTGTGTGTCTTCTGTGTGCTGAGATTTGCTGTGAATACTGTGTGATTGTTGTGCAAAAGTAGATTAGATTCTGTGTTTAAAACTGATTGCTGTCATTAAAGTTTAAAAAGAATTTGGTCACCTATTCACCCCCCCTCTAGGTGTTTAGGTACTATATCTTTCAAATGGTATCAGAGCCAGGTTACTCAAAAAGGACTAACAGTATGAGGAGATCCTGATTGGCAGTTTCAGTCTAAGTCAAATTACAGATTCAAGAAAATCAAGAACCATGGGTTCCACAGATAATCACAAGGAATTGGGATCCATGAAATTACCTATATGTAGGAAAGAGATTTTTGGGATCTGGAAGGAAAGGGTAAGGCTGTTTATGGAAGCCTCAGACCCTAGGATTTATATCACAGTCAAAGAGGGGTCATATGTGCCCATGAAGATATCAGTTCTAGATGCAAATCAGAGAACACCAAAGGATTTCTCTGAAATGACAAAGGATGAGATTGTCCTAGCCACCATGGACAAAAGGGCTCAAAACATTATAGTGAGTGCCATAGATGATGCAACTTTTCAGAATCTAATACACTGTAAGACAGCCAAAGAGATGTGAGATACTCTTATTGTGTATATGGAGGGTTTTGAAGAAGTAAGGCAAGATAGAAAATCCTTGCTAAATCAAGAGTATGAAAGTTTTAGACAAGGAAAAGGTGATAGCATAACTGAGTGCTATAAGAAGTTCTATAGGATAGTGAATGAACTCATGTCTTATGGAAGAGAGTTCAGTAATTATGAACTAAATGACAAGTTTCTAAGGTCCCTAACTAAAGATTGGGACACCAAGATCTGTGCCATTAGAGAAATGACTAAGTTGGGAGAAATTCCTCCACCTACACTGTTTGGCAAATTGCTGTCATATGAAATGCAGTTGACAGTGAGGAAAGAGGAGGAGAAATCAACAAGAAATGAACATAAGGAAAGAACTGTAGCTTTCAAGACAGAAGCCCCCAGAAAGTACATGAATAAGTCACCAACTCCACCTCCAAAGGTAGTTGAATCAGAGTCAGATGAGTCTGTCAGCACAAAGTCTGAAAGCAGTGAAAGTGATGAAGACTTTGCTGCCTTCACTAGACATTTTCAGAAGTTCTTGAAGAAGAAACAGTGGAGGACAAAGCCTTCTACTTCACAGGGAAAAGAAGACTTCTATCAGAACAAAAAGGCTTCAAAGAAGGACAGGAAGAGGACTAAATCTAGCAAGGCAACTGTTTCAAAAATAGTGTGTTATTGCTGCAATAGACAAGACCATGTTGTTGCAGATTGTCCAGAAAAGAGAAAGGAGTCTGATGACAGGAAGAAGACTCATTTCAAAGGCAAGAAAGAGAAGTCTTTTGTTGCCAAAAAGGAGAAGACTCTGTCAGATATTTCTTCTTCAGAAACTGAGTCAGATGCTGAGGCATACATAGGGCTGTTTGCTGAAAAAGAAGAAGAAGAGTTCATGCATATTTTGGAGTCTATATATGAACAAGAAGATAGTCAATGCCAAGGGCTAATGGCATTGACAGAAAGTGACAGAATCCTGGAGCAGCCAGGACCAAGTAAGGTACAAAGTTCAACTTTTAGTTCAATTTCTTGTGCCAGTATAGAATCAGATTCATCCTCATCAAATGATGAGAGTGCATCTGAATCTGAAGAAGATATTCATCAGCTGATAGATGAATATAAAGTACTGTTGCAAGCTTACAAGAAGAGCAAGTCCCTAGCCAAAAGTCAGGCAAAGGAAATTGTTGATCTCAAAGCTGCTGCAACAGATTCTGAGAAGTTATTTGATCAAAAGCTTAATGAGATAGCCAGACTGAAACACATAACAGTGATTCAGATGGGGACTATCACCTATAAGAATGATCAAATCAAGAGTCTGGAGATCAATCTTCAGAAGGAGAGAGAGCTTGTTGCTAGGTTTTCTAAACCTAAGTCAGTGCTACCTTTAATTGATGAATTTGTTCATCACAAAGGCAAGGCTGGACTGGGTTTTATTAAACCTGCAAGGACTGAGCAGTCCAAGTCCAAGTCCAAGGACAAAGCCCCAACACTCAACAAGTCAGCTGTAGATAAGACAGCAAAGACAGTACCTAAGCAAAGGTATAATAAGTTTGAATGTTGGTGTTGTGGCAAGGTTGACCACTTTGCAATGGACTGTTGGCACAATGCTAGTGCCAAAGTGTGTAGCAAACTGCCTATTGGAAAACCAGAGGTAGCTTTGTCAAGTTGCAAACTAACAAGTACCAAGGACCCAAGAATACTTTGGGTTCTAAGGTTCATTAATCTGTTTTGCAGGTGAGTCCAAGTTGTCATGCCCCAATATGGTACTTGGACAGTGGATGTTCCAGACATATGACTGGAACAAAGAGATTACTAAGGGACTACATTCCAATCAAAGATGGTCCAAAAGTCACCTTTGGTGGTTCTGAAAAAGGAATCATCAAAGGATTTGGTAACATTTCTAGTAACTTGGTTACCATTACTCAAGTGGCTTATGTTAAAGGGTTGAAACACAACCTAATAAGTATAAGTCAATTAAGTGATGTAGGGTATGCCATCTCATTTGTTAAGAATGGTTGTCATATCAAGAGGTCAACTGATCAAGAGATCATTTTGACAGGTTATAGAAAGAGGAATGTCTACTGCCTAGACATTATGTGTGAGACCAATGGTTCTCAAGTGTGTCTTGTAGCTGATGAGACAGTCTCTCATTGTGTCAAATGGCACAAGAGGCTTGCCCATCTTAACTACAAGACAATTGACAAACTCTTTAGCAAAGAGTTAGTGAGGAATGGTCCTCAAGTTAAGTGTGTTAAAGATGGTATTTGCTCAGCTTGTCAAAAGGGCAAGCAGACTAGATCCATCTTTAGAAGCATAGAAAACAAAGATGCTGTGAGGTGTTTATACCTCTTGCATATGGATCTCTTTGGTCCAATGCCAGTTCACAGCCTAGGTAGGAAGGTCTATACCTTTGTAGTTGTAGATGACTACTCAAGGTTTTCCTGAGTATTCTTCTTAAGACAGAAATCTGAAACACCCAATGTCTTCTATAGGTTTGTTAGACAAATTCAGAATGAACTAAATAGTACAGTGGTCAAAATAAGAAGTGACCATGGTACTGAGTTTCAGTCTGATAGCATGACAAAACTATGTGAAGACTTTGGGATATTTCAAGAGTTTTCTTCACACAGAACACCTCAGCAAAATGACATTGTTGAAAGGAAGAATAGGACCTTGATTGAGGCAGGTAGAACCCTATTAAGTGATACATCACTACCAGAATATTTCTGGGCTGAAGCAGTCAATACTGCATGTCATGTTATTAATAGGGCTACCATAACTAAAGGCCTCAACAAGACCCCCTATGAGGTTGTGAAAGGCAGGAAACCAAACCTATCCTACTTCAGGATCTTTGGTTGTAAGTGATTCATACTTAACAATGGAAAGTCTTACTTGACTAAGTTTGCTGCCAAGTCTCAAGAGGGAATTTTTGTTGGGTACAGCAACAATAGTAAGGCTTATAGAGTCTACAACTTGTCTACTCAAGTTGTAGAAGCAACTGTACATGTAGTATTTGATGAGACTAAACTTATTAACAATGAGTTGTCTAGTAGTGTATGCAGCCCCACAGGTTTAACAAAGAAGATGGACAAGCTCACTTTAGAAGAAGAATCTACTGCAAGACAGCAAGTAGAAGACAGTGGCTGTTGTCCAGGGGGAGAACTACATATACCAAATGCAGAAGAAGTACAAGGAGTACAGCAAGATGATGAAACTGAAGAGGTTCAACCAGAAGTCAGGATGCCTCCAGCCAATAGGCATCTTAGAGATCATCCAGTAGAGCAGATTATTGGAGATCCAAGACAAGGGGTACAAACAAGGAGCAGAAACCTGAATGCAGCAGTCTACTCCAGCTTTCTATCCCAAGTTGAACCTAAGAAGTTTGAAGAAGCCATACTAGATCCACAATGGACTGAAGCAATGCAAGAAGAGCTTAATCAGTTCAAGAGGTGCAAGGTCTGGGAACTTGTTCCTAAACCTAAAGACCACAATATAATAGGAACCAAGTGGATCTACAGGAATAAGATGGATGAACAAGGGGTCATCATTAAGAATAAAACAAGACTGGTTGCTAAAGGATATAGGCAAGAAGAAGGTATTGACTTTGATCAAACCTTTGCTCCAGTAGCCAGACTGGAAGCCATAAGGATGTTTCTTGCCTATGCAACCTATCAAGGATTCAAAGTTTACCAAATGGATGTCAAGTCAGCATTTCTGAATGGTAATCTTAAAGAAGAAGTCTATGTGGAACAGCCTTCAGGTTTTGTTGATTCAACTCTACCTCATCATGTCTATAGACTTAGGAAAGCTTTATATGGGTTAAAGCAAGCCCCTAGGGCTTGGTATGAAACTCTATCTAGTTTCCTCATTGAGAACAAGTTCTCAAGGGGGAAAATAGATAAGACTCTATTCCTTAGGGAATCTAGAGGCAAAGTTATACTAGTCCAA
Source organism: Platanthera guangdongensis (assembly GCA_039583875.1). NCBI lineage: Eukaryota > Viridiplantae > Streptophyta > Magnoliopsida > Asparagales > Orchidaceae > Platanthera > Platanthera guangdongensis. The sequence continues at coordinate 63,839,511 of CM077157.1, read as the reverse complement.
ATATATGTAAATGACATCATATTTGGGTCTACTGAAAGCAGCCTTTGCAAAAAGTTTGCAAAACTTATGCAAGGTCAATTTGAGATGAGTAGTATGGGAGAGCTGAAGTTTTTCTTGGGTCTCCAATTTAAACAGACTGAGAATGGTTTATCCATATGTCAGTCCAAGTTCACCCTAGAACTCATAAGGAAGTATAGTATGGATTCATCCAGCACCATGAAGACTCCTATGGGGTCAAGTATGTCTCTTAGCAAGGATGATGCAGGGAAACCTGTAAATGAAACTTTGTATAGAGGAATAGTTGGCTCCCTATTATACTTGACTGCAAGTAGACCAGATATCATGTATGCTACATGTGTCTGTGCAAGGTATCAAGTCTGCCCTAAAGAGACTCATTTGACAGCAGTCAAAAGAATATTGAGATATCTAAAGGGCACTCCCTATCTAGGCCTCTGGTACCCTAGGAATGGGGATTTTGAACTAACAGGTTATTCAGATGCAGACTTTGCAGGATGCAAAGAAGATAGAAAAAGCACTACTGGAACCTGTCAATTCCTAGGTGGGAGACTAATTTCATGGAGTAGCAAAAAACAAACCAGTGTGGCTATCTCCACTGCAGAGTCAGAGTATGTGGCTGCAGGAAGTTGCTGTGCTCAACTTCTGTGGATACAACATCAGCTTGAGGACTATGAAATTCAGGTAAGTAGAACTCCACTCTTCTGTGATTCTACTAGTGCTATTTCAATAACTAATAATTCTGTATCCCATAGTAGAACAAAACATATTGAAATTAAATATCATTTTCTTAGGGAGCATGTAGAAAGAGAAGATATTTTATTAGAACATGTTAAAACTGATAATCAATTAGCTGATATGTATACTAAGCCCCTAGAAGAAGCTAAGTTCAATAGGTTTAAGATTGAAATAAGAATGATAAACTTAGAGTAAGTTTATATTATTGGAAATTGGCTAAGTCAAAAGGTGTCGACACATAGAGGTTTCTGTGTCGACACAGAAAAGTGGTGTCGACACTTCAGGAAAAAGGTGTCGACACATCTAGGAAGTTGGTGTCGACACTTCTGAATATTAGTGTCGACACATGTCAAGTAGGTGTCGACACATCCAAAGTGGTGTCGACACTTAAGTTTTACTCAGAAATTTCTAAGTAAAGTCTCGACTATATGTCGAGTTGTGTGGTGTCGACACATAAATAAGTGTCGACACATTAAAACTGTTGACTAAACTTGTGTCGACACATATGTGTCGAGACATTATAAGTCAGTGTCGACACTTATTGCCAGTGTCGACACAATTTAAGTTAGCTGTCCCGCCTGTTCATCTTCAAAATTAGAAAGGTATAAATAGGGTTTTGCCTTAGTTTGTCGACACGCTTTCAAAGTTTCGAGACCAAACTTCTGTGTCGACACCTCTCTTCTCTCAAGACAAATTCTACAAACCCTAATGGCGCCAAAGCTTGAGGAGAATGTCAATGAAGGATACGAGCTGGTGCGCGGTGCTTTTGAGGATGTCAATCAAGAAATTAAGGCTGTCGTAACCCTAGTAGTCGATTCAGGATTAGAATATCTTGTTTCTGATCCTACTAAAATCTGGAAGAAAAAGGTACTAGAATTTCTCAGTGGAGCTAAGATAGACGAAACTGGATTCAAAATCAAATCCAGGGTTCATGGTGAGAAGGTGAAGGTGTCACCTAAAAGTCTGAGGAAGATTCTACAGCTACGAAGAATTAAAGAGGAAGATGAGGTTACAGCTACAAAGACCAGGGAAGCTCTAACCTGGTGTGGACTGGATCCTAAGATGAAGCTTGGATCAGTGTTTCTTAGAAAAGGCATGAACAATCAAGGGAAATTCCTCTCTGAGATTGTTGGCAAAGTCATACTCAGCAAGCCAGGAGGGCATGACAGAGTGTCTGCCCATATGTTTAGTATAATGACAAGGATAATCTTCACTCTAAAAACTGGCTGGTCTATGGTAGTTTATGAGAAGATTAAAGAAAGCTTGAAGAAGCCCAACCTGGGCAGGATTTTAAGTCTTTACCTTGCTGGTGTAATACCTGAAGTTATGAGTACAGCTGCTGGAAGCAAAATAAATCATATGAGAAAAATGGACATGAGGTTGTTCTCTAGATGGGACAGGGTGTTGACTAAGGAGATGCCAACCCCTGAGAAGATAGTTTCTGAGAAGGAGATTCCACCAAAGAAGAAGAGGAAGACTGCTCCAGTGGCACAAGAGTCCACTAGCAGCTCTGAAAGTGAAGAGCATGTTGTCTTCTCATCTGATGAGAATGTAGAAGAGCCAGCAGTTAAATCTCCTGCTCCTCAAGATGATGCTGAGATCCAGGGGGAGCTACCTCCAGCTAGCCCCATCCACAAGGATCAAAGCCAGGGGGAGCTTCCAGTTGTAGATGAACTCACTACACTGGAAAGTGAACAAGCAACCAGCATTATTCTAGAGGTACTCACTGAACTCAATACTTTAGAATTTCCTATGGAAGATACTCATTTGTCTGATGTTCATCAGCAAACTCAGCTGGATAACCAAGTCCCATATGCTGTCTTGGAAGACACATCTGTTGCAGCTCCAATAGTTCCTGATTCAGTGGTTGAAGAGCCAAGACTTTCTCCAGCTCATTCACCCCAAGAATTTACCATGGAAGATTTATTTCTAAATCTGGATCAAGAGGATTTTGACAAGGAAACTGCTGCTGCTAAGGGGGAGAATGCTCCAATTGAGGGGGAGCAGGTACCAATTGATGAAGAGCCTGCAAGGCATGAGACTGACAAGCCCCAAGCTGCTGAAGAACCACCAAAGGAAAGGGTAGATATAGCCAGCTCCTCAGCTTCTGAAGATGAGGAAGAAGCAAGGGCAAGGAAAAAGAAAATTTATGTCTTCAAAAGAAGGAGCCAGAGTTATAAGAAGGCTCTCCAAACTATTGCTCCACAGCCTATAGCACAACCAGCTCCAACTGTGGATTATAGTGCTTTAATGGTTGCAATGCAAGTCAAGTTGGATGAGCAAAGGCAGGCCATTGAAAAGTATGTTGATGAAGGGCAGAAATCACTACAATTTGATCTAGCCCAGGACATAAAGTCAATAAGATTTTAAATGAATCTTAACAAGAAGGAGATGACAGACTGCTTCCACAAAGGTGGAAATGCAGTGGTGTACTTGGCCACACACCAGGAGAAGATAAAAGCACAAGTGGATGACATAGCTGTGAAGCAAGGTTATGTTCTTGAAAATTAGCTAAGAATGAATGACAACCTTACTGAATCCCACAATGCAATAGTCACAGAACTGAAGAATCTAGCTGCAGGATAGACTCCAGCTATAGCAAAGGCAGATTTTGACATAGTATTCCTAGAAGAACTCACTGCTCTTAAGACTGTCATTCAAGACTCCTAGAAGGCCATATCTGAACAACTTAATAAGCTCAAACCTTTCTTTAAAGATGGAGTCAGATACTTGGATAATCAAATCAGATTCCAGAAGGATGATGTTAGAGATCACATGGCTAGAGAAGTCATAAAGGGGGAGAGAGTTTTAGTCAAAGCTAGCTCTGATCATGCCAAATGGATATCTAATTCCATCGGAGCTACACTGGGCTATCCTCCTCTTTGTGATGATGACAATGTAGCAGAATCTGGAATTAACCATGCCTATCTTGTAGGTGAGCAACCAGAAGTAGCTCAAGTGATCTATCCTCCACCAGATTTTGACATGATGCAAGCTGATATTCATCACATGTATAGCCCAACTGAAGGGAAGTCCAATGTTATTCTAGAAAACGTGGTTCAGCCTATATCTGAAGCTATGCAGGCAACTCTTCAGAAAGAAGAAGAAGTTCTACAGAAAGAAGAAGAGACAAGATTGTCTAAGAAGAGGTTTAGGGAACAAGCTGAACAAAGGCCAGACTTTGAACAGTGGAGCCCTACCTCAAGAAATATCATTTTGACTGCCTGGAAAGCTGCCAAAGATAATGTGCATGACAGGAACAAATGGTTTTCTGAGGCTGAATGGAGAAAACATGAGATCAGGCAGGAGGCAATAGTTCAATTTAGAATGAAGGCCAAGATGGGAAAGCTACCTCCTACAGCTCTGGAGCCTAGCAAGTACTTTCCAAAGTCATACCATTACTTTGAAAGACAAAAGATCAAAGCAGAAGAGCTTAAGAAGAAAGACTTGAAAGGCAAGAAGCCTGCTAATGCTGAAGTTGCTGATGCTCCTGTTCAAGCTAAAGTTCAAGCTGGAAAAGGCATAGTGATTAAGGAGCCAGAACTGAAATAGAATTAGAATTTTCTTGAAGTTTACTTTGTAATCTTTTTGATGTAAAATATTTTGTGAACTTCTGAAAATGAATATGACAAAGTATTGGAACAATGTTTTGTGTGATAAATTTGTTGTGTAATAAATTTGTTTCATAAATTGTTCTGTGATGATGATGTATACATGTGTGATTGATACATGTTTATGTTTACCCTGCTATATATAATCCTGTTTTACATCATTTTGTAATTTTATTATGAATGGTGTATATCATTGACTAAGGGTTATGACTTCTCCAAATAGGGGGAGATTGTTGGGTACATTGGTTTAAATGTACCTGATTTGAAGAAGCCTCACCCAACTCAATGATATACATCAAAATGTATTTGATGTATTTTGAGTTACTTGTGCAGGTTAAGTATTTGCATGAATAAAGCAAAAAGTTTCTAACTCCATGTGTCGACACCCAGAGGGAAGTGTCGACACTTAAGAAGACTTGTGTCGACACCCAGGCAAGCAGTGTCGACACTTGGAGTCATTGTGTCGACACCAGGGATGCTGAGTCGACACCAGACAGAAAGTGTCGACACAAGGAGCTGTGTCGACACTCAGTGAAGAAAAGCCAGTAAAGCTGTGTCGACACTTAACAGTTGTGTCGACACCCAGTGAAGCTGTGTCTACATCAGAAAGTGTCGACACTTGGAGGCTGTGTCGACACTCAGCAAAAATCTACAGAGACTAAGTACAAGTGTCGACACCCAGAACAATGTGTCGACACTCAACAGAATAGTCAACACTGGAAGTAGGTGTCGACACCAAGAACAATGTGTCGACACTTAGCTGAAGACTCAACACTTGAAGAAAGTGTCGACACAAGGAGCTGTGTCGACACTTAGCAAAGAACAGCAAAGTTCAAGAATATTCTAAGTACAAGTGTCGACACTAAGGGAATGTGTCGACACTCAGCCAGAGTCTCGACTGAAGATGTAAGTGTCGACACCCAAAGCAATGTGTCGACACTCAACAAGTATCAACAATAAAGACATGTGTCGACACCAAGAAGCAGTGTCGACACTTGACAGATACAACACATGAAGATGTGTCGACACAAAGGTGTTGTGTCGACACTTAGAAGAATTCAGCAAAATTCTGAAGAACAAGTACTTGTGTCGACACTCAATTTCAGTGTCGACACATGAAGGAGAAGCAGTGTCGAGATAGAGAATCAACAACACAAGGAGTTGTGTCGACACCTTGTAGACTAGTGTCGACACTTAGACAACATGTGTCGACACTTGGTCTATAAGTGTCGACACTTAAAGACAGAAAGTCTCGACACTTAAAGACAGTTACAGCATTTTCAAGAACTGACTGGATGACTTGACAGCTGCCATTCCAGCTGGTCTACAGCACCTGTCAGAGTTGTCAGAATTCAGTTATGGACCGGACCAGCCGGTTACCATGAAGAAGGCCTATAAATAGGCTTATACTGTCTACAGAAGAGATTGATTAACAAGTTGTTGAAGAGATTAAACACAAGTCCAGTTCAGATTTAAAGAAGATCTAGCTATCAAGTGAAGATCTAAGAAGTTGGAGAGAGAGAGCTCCATCCAAGAAATCAGCTGTTGGAACCCAGCTGAGAAGAAGGATTCAGATTAGTCTGAATCTTAAGAAGTAGAGATCAAGGATCAACTGCAGAAGGAGTCAATCTTATTGAGTTCTACTTTCAAGAAGCTTTGAAGAAAGGTAAGTCAGATTGATTCTAGCTGAGTTCTTCCAAGAACTCATCAAGAAACTTACAACTCCCCTCTCTTGTCTTTGGGTTGCTGAGTTAACAATTGTATAATCATTTTTATCTTGTAGGATCCTTTGGATCTGAGTTTTTGTAAGCCTGTAATTATAAAGGCTGAGTGTAGGGCTTGAGAGCCTGAGTGTAGGAGATTGAAATCTCTGAGTGTAGGCCTTGGTCGCTGAGTGTAGGACTGGGTGGCTGAGTGTAGGCCTTTATGGCTGAGTGTAGGCTTTGTGGAAAAGCTGAGTTGTAGGGCTTTGGGCCTGAGGTGTAGGAACCAGTTTGGGTTCTGAGATAGTGGAGAAGTTTGGCCGAATCTAGTACACTGCTAGATAGGTGAAGGGGGAAAGTGGATGTACCCAAAACTTGGGGAACCACTATAAAACTATGTGTCTTCTATGTGCTGAGATTTGCTGTGAATACTGTGTGATTGCTGTGCAAAAGTAGATTAGATTCTGTGTTTAAAACTGATTGCTGCCATTAAAGTTTAAAAAAAATTTGGTCACCTATTCACCCCCCCCCCGCCTCTAGGTGTTTAGGTACTATATCTTTCATCTACCCATAGTGGTAACATGTACTGATTATCTGTAATATTATTTCTATGTTATTTATAAATTTCCTCGTCCCCGGAGGCACGGGTGGATGTGAGTCGTCTTCTTTGTGTTAATCATCTCAAGGTAGCTAGAAGCGGTAAATTCAATCTCCGTGATCTGTTTGGGAAACCGGCATCTGACCTGATTCTCCTAAAAAACCCAGGGCAGATGATGGGACGATGTATCGGGATTTAAGCATCTTTGTAAGTCCGAGCCCCTGCATTGACGGTCGAGATCAGATCCCCCCTAATATGTCGGTCTAGCTACCCTCAATTACATCTCTCCTCCGACTGGAGGAACTATCAGAAATAGGTCTGGGCGCTAACCCCCTAAACTCGATGAAGGATCAACCTCACAAAATGATACCTTGTGTAAATGCGTTATCGGTCTTTGAGAAGACTAAAAGGCTCGCTCTTAGCGACTTTTTGTCCTGTAAGGCAAGACACATCTCTGTTGTTGCCAAGGTGGGATAACCCGCCATGCTTTTGGAACTAGCTAAGCAAGAAGCTCTAGAAGGTATAACTCCATGGAAGGATGGTGGGTTCAAGTGTGTGTCCTGTAGGACCCCTTGAGGGCCATTTCCCTTTGCTTGTACCCTAGCCTTCGTAGCCAGGTGGCAGAGCTGGAAGAGATCTCCATGGTTGAGTTGGGGAACGAGCCTTCGACCTGATTCTCCTAAAAATCTCAGAACTGGTGAGGGGAAGATGTGTCGGGATTTAAAGCGCCCTTGTAAGACCGAGCCCCTGTCTTGACGGTCATGATTAGCTCCCATCTTGTATGTCGGCCTAGCTACCCCTGATTGCTTCTCTCCTCCGACTGGAGGAATTATCAGGAACGGGTCTGGACGCCAATCTCCCAACTTGATAAAGAGAAGATCGTCGTCTTTTTAGAAATTTCCTTCGTCATCAAAGAAGTATGATATATCTGACTCTTTGGCAATCTCTTAAGCAACATGGCGAATGACCCCAGCACCGATAGAAGTTCTCGAGTTATGGAGTTGTCATAGTCTGAGTCCCTATACGAGTGCCTCTCCTACATATCGGCTACCAACCCCCCTCGGGTGAGATAAATTCTTGTGTGTTGTTGTCGTAGTTTGAGCCCCTATACGAGCTTCCCTCCTGTATGTCGGTTACTTGCCCCCCGAGTCGACTCTCCACCTCCAGTTGAGCTCAACACTTGCAAGCTATCGACTTTTCACTTTTAGTTGAGCTCGACTCCTGTGAGCTGTCGACTCTCCACCTCCAATTGAGCTCGACTCCTATGAGCTGTCGACTCTCCACCTCCAGTTGAGCTCGGCTCATGTGAGCTGTCGAATCTCCACCTCCAGTTGAGCTCGGCTCCTGTGAGTTGTCGACTCTCCACCTCCAATTGAGCTTGGCTCCTGTAATCTGTCAAATCTCTACCTCCAGTTGAGCTTGGCTCCTATGAGGTGTCGACTCTCTACCTCCAGTTTAGCTTGACTCCTGTGAGTTGTCGACTTATTTTTCATCTCCAGTTGAGCTCGGCTCCTGTGAGTTATCGATTCTCCACGTCTAGTTAAGCTTGACTCCTTTTAGGTGTCGACTTATTTTCCACCTCCAGTGCGAGCAACGATATGTGAACATGCGACTGCAACCATGGAGGTGCGAGGATGCAACTGCAACCATGTAGGTGCGAGTAGCAACATGCAAGTATGCGGGTACGATTATGTAGGTATGTGTAATGTGGCGCGATTTCGTATGAGCGAATATGCGAGCAAAGATCGCGCACAACGGGCACTCAACCTGCCCGTTACACAAGCGATCCCATGGCGGATGGCGATCATCTCGTATCCGTAGAAGCGGATCTTCTTGCCCATCCAGTGCGGACTAGCCTCTTGTTGTTGCTCAGCAGGGCGAGTATCTGCGGGACCGGGGCGATCTTCAGTGACCGCTAGGCGAGTCTCCAACTCCGTGTCCCGGATTTGTACGATTTCCATCTCGGCCTTTGTGTTTGCAAGCTCTTACTCGAGCTTGGAGATCTTTTTCATCGTCTCGGTCTCGGCGGCCTGCTAGTATCAACAACAAACAGTTAGGAATCATCGAGTAAAGAAGATGACCACGTCACACAGAGAAGTATCAGCTACCTCATACTCCTTTCACCGAACAGATTGCATCCCCAGATCGATCGTCTTCTGCGAGACGATCTTCAGCGCCTCCTGCGACTCGAGGAGCCTCCTAGCGGTGTGATGGCCCAGCTCGATAGTTCGCATGAGCGCACAAGATGTTTGGTGGGCGAGCACCTCTGGGCTTAGATCCAACATTGGCTCGATGTCAGCTCGCACATATAGCACGAAGGCGACGTCATAAGCCTCCCCATTATCCTCCCAGTCTTCCGACTAGGCGGGTAGTTTGGTGCTCAGCATCACCTTGTGCTCGTCCTCAGCCCAGGACACCAGCGAGCATCCAAAAACATTCTTGTCGTCGCGCTCAAGATTGTAGTTCGGGTGGAAGTACGGTGCCCCAACATCGACAGGAGACTCCCTCCCATCAAAGATCTAGTGGGGGATCCTTGCGTGCTTCCTCGCATGATCAGGGGACTTGGCCTTTTCCTTCCCTTTGTCGAGCTTCTTCTACGATGAGCCCTCCTTGTCGCCAATTCGTGACTGGCCCTTGGAGCTCGCGGGAGGTGGGATCTCCTCCACCTCAGACGGCGGGTTGACTGAACCCTGGCAAGACGAAGCGACTTCCTTCGCCAAAGGAAGTGGTTCTCTCGGAAGTTCTCGAGTAGATGCAGATGCGGAAGAGAAGTTAGTATAATCGCTTCAATGATTAGAATCAATTCAACGAGTATGGTGATACCTCGCCAAGAAATTTACCTTCATTGGGGAAGACCTCGTACAACATGTTTACATTCAGATGCCAGTGGATGACGTCGAATCGCTGGCCACAAAAGGATTTGAAGAGCTTCTCCCGCGGACCCTCGAGGATGGTTGGCAAGACGGCGACTTCTGGTGGCTGGTGCGGCTTGCGCGACACCCCTTCAAAGTCGTCGGAGACAACGACCAAGTATTCGCCCCACTGGTGGACCTTGTTCGTCGTGCTGACCAGGGTACAGACATAGCTGCTAAAGAAGATCACACACTCGGCAGTCGCGACGAAGGCGAAGACCTTCCTGAAGATGGAGAGGTTGAAGGCGATTCTCTCTTCCCGCTGGTAGCAGAGAAATCCCATGCTCATCGCCACTCCATTCGGATTTATTTGGGTGAGAATGATCCTGAAGTACCGCGGGATCTGACAGTACTCCGGGCACAACGGAAGTCGCAGGCCGACTTCGAATTGGCAAAGGGGCATGATTATCTCACCCTCGAGGAAGGTGTTTAGTCGCTCGGTCCGGGCGGGGAGCCTAGCCGAGTATTCCTCAGGTAAATGCCTTTGGCGGAAGTCTTCTAGATCTCGCTAAGTCACGATGGACTTCTTGAAGATAGCCTCAGTGAAGTTGATTGCATGGGCTTGTCGATGAGCACCGGCGTTGTCACTAACCATCTTGAGCGAGTAGAGTGAGAAGAGTGAAAAGAACGAGCAAAGCTTGAGCAAGAAGGAAGGCGCAACCAATAATAACTACTCGCGAGCAAAGTTCGGAAATCGCAACAGCGTACTAAAGGCTCACCAACCCCTTTTATTTATAGGCAGAGGCCTGGGGGGGGGGGTATCAACCTCGCACGAGTATCAGCCAAATTCGCGTGCTAACCGAGAGATTAACCCTAGTTATGAGTCTTATCTCACGCAACGTCATTCAAAAGTGTTGGGTCCATTGATCCAAATGGCCCAGATTTGTAAAAAGTCAAACAAGTCAATGACACACACACTAGTTGTATTTGATGTGTGTTTGAGTTTATGCATGCAGGTCAGTCCCTATTACACTGATTGGACAGGTGGACACCAAGCAAGCTGGTGATCAGGCAGAAATTACACTAAGTCCACAGACATTGAGTTGAGCAAGCTCACTCCCGCCAGCTGCCTTGAGAAAGAAAGATGGACAAAAAATATTACTAAGTCCACAGTGCTTGAGTGGAGCAAGCTCACTCAATGCCAGAAGTCAATGAAAGATGTTGGCAAGCAAGAAACGCTACTAAGTCCACAGGCGTTGAGTGAAGACAGTTCACTCAACGCCATGAGCCAAAAAGCACTAAGTCAGGTCTGGACATTCAAATCCTATGCATCAGCAAGCAGAAAAATCGACTAAGTTCACAGGTGTTGAGTGATGTCAACTCACTCAATGTCACATTGCTTAATCGTTGAGTAAAGCTTATGCTGTCAAAGCCACAGAGTTTCTGCCAAAGAAAAAGATTCTAAGTCCAGAAGCATTGAGTGAAGTCAGTTCACTCAACGTCATACTCATTCTATCAAAGCCAAAGGAGATAGACATGAAAATCTGTCTAAGTACAAAAGCGTTGAGTGAAACCAGTTCACTCAACGCCAAATGACAGAAAGCGTTGAGACACGCTCTAATAGTCAACGTCATAAGGAAGGATAGAATTTGACTAAGTTCAGAAGCGTTGAGTGAAGCCAGTTCACTCAACGCCAAGATCAAAAAGCTTTGAGTCAAGCTAATGTTGTCAGCATGAGAGGAAACAGAGAAATTAGCTAAGTCCAGAAGCATTGAGTGAAGCCAGTTCACTCAACGCACTCAATGCTAGATTTCAGAAGCAAAGGCAGAAAGCCTTGAGTGAGGCCAGCTCACTCAACACCGTCAGACAGAAGGAGATTTGGCTAAGTATAAAGGTATTGAGTGAAGCTTACTCACTCAACGCTCTCAATGCCAAGCACACAGTGTAACATCCCATTTTCTTTTAGACCCCTTAACTTGGTTTAGGGTAAAATATGTGGTGAGTGAATGGGGTTAGGCTAGGTTTGACCCAATGAGATAGGGTGGATTCAACAGGGCATCGAGTGAACACGACTCCACTCGACGAAGCATCGAGTGGACTCAATGCCATGCTCTTTAATCAATAGGAGTCGAGTGAACACGATGCCATTCAACAAAGCATTGAGTGGACTCAATACGACGTTGAGTTGTCTCAACACCACTCAATGCTTTTGGACAGTATTTTCATCTTGTTGTTGGCGTTGAGTGGACTCAACGCGGCGTTGAGTGGTCTCAACACCACTCAACGCTTTTGGACATTATTTTCATCTTGTTGTTGGCATTGAGTGGAATCAACACGGCGTTGAGTGGTATCAACGCCACTAAATACGGTGTTGAGTGGTCTTCAAATCACTCAACGTACTCAACGCCACTCAACGCGGCGTTGAGTGGTCTCAACGCCACTGAATGCGGCGTTGAGTGGTCTCAAATCCACTGAACGCGGCGTTGAGTGGTCTCAACGCCACTCAACGCGGCGTTGGGTGGTCTCAACGCCACTCAATGCGGCGTTGGGTGGTCTCAACGCCACTCAACGCGGCGTTGGGTGGTCTCAACGCCACTCAACGCGGCGTTGGGTGGTCTCAACGCCACTCAACGCGGCGTTGGGTGGTCTCAACGCCACTCAACGCGGCGTTGGGTTGTCTCAACGCCACTCAACGCGGCGTTGGGTGGTCTCAACGCCACTCAACGCCACTCAATGCGGCATTGAGTGGTTTCAATGCCACTAAACGCGACATTGAGTGGTCTCAACGCCACTCAACGCGGCGTTGAGTGGTCTCGACACCACTCAACGCTTTTGAATTTAGAGTATTTTTTCTTTCTAAGCTGTATTTGCTGGTTTATATATATCCGGCCTGAACCGGGTTTTCGAGATAAAACGATGATGACACGTTTGAACCTAATCTCTTCAGTAAACCTATTTAATATAGTGATCATTTCAAGAAGACCTATTTAAGGCAATGATTGACGGTCCAATACATGAGTGACACATGGTAAGCAACTTAAAACCAAATTCTTTTTATAAAAAATGAAGAAATGAAACCTAATCGTTGCCCCCCATTTTTGTCAAGCCCGTCGTCACCATTGTTGAGCCAGAGGAGTGGGAAACGATTTCTGGAGTTGAGCTTTAGCCGGAGAATCGAGCTTTGGAGCTAACTCGCTGGAGCAAGGATTGGACATGGCTCACCACTACCACACTCGCCGCCAAGCTCGCATCCAGGTTCGTTTCTCCTCCCCTCCCTCGGTGCTAGTCTTATAGATCCACTAGGAGATATATTGGGCTCAACTGAGCCTGATTCCATGTGATAAAGGGATAAATACGAGCTTTTCTTCTTGCTCGGGTTCGCCGGAGGAGCCGCCTCCGACGGCCATGTCGCCGAAAAATGCCAGCCGCCACCTCAACGGAGGTGGTGGCGATAAACGCTCACGGAGGCAGTGGCCCAGTGGCCGAGAAATAAGTTTGAAGATGGTACATGCGGGGTTAATCTGGATCGTCGGCTGGAGGAGGAAGATGCATGGATGCCGTCGATTTAAACAGTATAAACTATAACGTACTATTATTATTGTGTATATTTCTGTCACATTTATACATGAACAATATATATTAATTTTAAGCCCCTTAGAGACAAATAAAGAACTGGTCATCAATATGAAAATTGTAGATCTATATCTTACATTTAATTTGACACCATAAACTTGCAATTTGGAGCACTGTAGCTCATTATAGGGTCATTCTCCTAGGATTGCCCCTATACTAGGGCAGAACTTCAAATGGATGCCTAGGCTAAACTATAAGCCCGCATGCTGTGAAATTTAGGTCAAGTATGTGTGTATATCATACTTAGACTATGTCCAAAAATCAGAATTTTTGGAGGATAAGTTTCTATTATTTTAATAGAAATATGAATTATTAAATAAATGGAATTTAGGGAGATTCTCAATTCCAAATGCCCTCAAATTTGGGTGGCATGTCTTAAGGTCATCATATGGCCTTGGCAGAAATTTTGAGCCATTTGGATCTCTGTATGTTAAAGGATCTTACATGTATGGTGAAAGTAGGTTTGTAATTAGTGTGTAAATGCTAAATTGGGAATTTTGCCCATTTGGCCCAATACATGTCCATGAGATTATGTACAGAGGCTCATAGGGATGGAATACACCTCCCACAGAAATATTGAGATTTTTGGAACAAAAATCCCATTATTTTGAATTATTGAAAAATAGACTCATTCAGAAATAAAAATAAGAAGTAGAGCTACTTACTTTAGGAAATTCCAAAATTATGATACAAGCTCTAATATGACATTTCAAATCTCTGGAAAAAGTTATGATTTTGTTTGAGAATTATATCTTGTGTATATAGTATATTTACAATTTTACTGTCTTTGGATTTCAATTAAAAATAGGGGTAATAATATTTGGAAAATTATGGAAAAATGTATAGACTCTTATTTCTATGATATAAACTCTTGTGAATTTATTTAAGAATTTTGGATAATTAATTATGCTGAAAACCATAGTAGTGGCATTTTTATATTAATGTTCACATGTAATTATTTTAGGTCAAATCAATGGCTAGTAGTATGAAATTATTTTTAAGTATTATTATGATAATTTTAATCACTAGTTGTTTTTTTATGAATTTTTAGTTGAATATTTTAGGTACTTCATTTGGAAAATAAAATAATTGTGATTATAATCATAAATAGAAAATGAATGGTAAATCAAGAGGAAAATTTAGTATCTTTGGTGAACAACTATTTTTAACATAGATGAACTCCAGGTAAATTATCTGGACATAATGAACCCTTGTATATAGTAGCTCATGTACAAAGTGACCTAGGTCACCTAATTAAATAATTTAATTTATGGTCCTAAATACTTAGAAAAATGATGAAATTCTAAATGGTCAACTTCATACACATGACAAACCCATGATAAATATTTAGGGGCCTTTGGCCCAAGGAATTGGACATCGTCTCATACGGGTTAGAATTAGGTCATGGGTTGCACTTAGTAAAAGTGACGTGTAATACTAGGACCCACAGGGAAATGATAGGTGGTTGGATTGAGAAATGTATTGGGAAATTGAAACCCTGCTTGGTCTCACGAGTATGTCACTACAAAATAACGAGTGAGAGAGTGCAAGCTACAAGTAGAACATCTATAACGGGGCCCGGGGAAAGATCGTCGCTCTCCCAACTAGTACCTTAAGTCAATAGGTTTACTCAAGAGTAAATACGAGATTGTGGTATTAATAATGGGTAGACATTAATAAAAGTAAGTGTCCTTGAGAAAGGGAGCTTTGGTCTTCAGCCCATCGTAGTTCCTAGTGCCCCCGAGAACCCTTCACCGGGCATGCCCTGGGCAGTCCAAGGATTAACCCTAAACCGCTATGTATAACAATAATTAGACAAGAGTAGTCTAATAGTTTAAGAGAATGATGTGACAAACTCACCCATATAAGGTTGGAGGATACAGGACGGGTTTAGTCTTGCGAGCTGGAGGCTCGGATGTTTGGTTACAGGATGGGTTTAGTCCTGCGAGCTGGAGGCTCGGATGTTTGGATACAGGGAGGGTTTAGTCCTGTGAGCTGGAGGCTCGAGTGGTTACTTCAGGATGGGTTTGTCCAGCGAGCAGGATGATCGTGTTGGAAATAATTTGCATATGCATAGAACATATTAGTGGCGGGTCATGCGATACTAGCTTGTTGTCATACTGACGACAGTACGGTGACTCTGGCGAGGTGTGAGGGTTTGAGGGGCAGTGGGCTGTTTACACTACGGTCTAGAGGACAATCCCTGAAAATGCACACTTTACCAAAAATACTGGTGGATTTGCTAGCAAATTAGTACGCAAAGACTCTGGAATGTGCACCTAGGACATGTACGGAGGCATACAGGAGGTCTAGGCTGGTAGTGTGTATACCCGCCAAGGAGTGGAGATGTTTGCTCCATTGCTCCTGTAGCCACAACGGTGGTAACCGAGAGTTAAGCTAACTCCAAAAAGTGGGAACTAAAGGTCTGTGATCACAGAGTCGTGTGTGTGAGTTGCACTTGTATGAATCATAACCTGCATAACCTATCATAACATACATACATACTAAGGATATATGCACCATAGATCCTTATCATATAAATTAGTAGGGGCTCTTTTATATGATAATTAATATTTATGAAACCTTAACTTATAAGTTTGTATGGACATTCATATAAGTTAAGGTACTCCTGTGATGTTAGTGTAGCGGTATATAGTTTACTTTATGCTCAGTACTACTTTAGTTATTGCACTTCTTTTAGTACTGCTTCACTTACATTACTTGTGCTATATATATAGAATTGCTAATGTAATGACATAACTGTTAGAAATATATCCATGATAGAATAAATCCATCGTCACCTGTTTCCATTTTGATACTGCTTTGTTGTCCTCCGCTTTCGTCCTCCCGCTCAGTGCATAGGAGTCACGGGGGTGAGGTGAGGACAAAATGGCTTAGTTTTTATGACTAACAGTCGGTTGTGACTGTATCATTTTAGGAGCTTGAGGAGTTGGAGCGCCAGCATGACCAGCAGAACGAGGTGGCAGGACTTGAGAAGCAGTTGTCGGGCACTAATACTGCTACAGTTCAGCATCTGGTGATGACGAGTGTTTTAGTTATTGCTTCCGCTTAGTGTTTGTGTGAGAGAGAGACTTGATTTTATTTGGCATGTACCAGGCATAAGCCTTTCTCTCATTTTTGTACTCATTGTGGACTGTGTACTTTTCATCTATATATGTGATGATATTGATGTGACTTATGGACTTTCTAGTTTTATAACTGCTCGGTGTACTTTTGTTCTCACTTGGCCTACAGGTATATGATCGTACAAGCCGGCAAGATCGGCGTCTTGCAGTGTCGACTAGCCGTGTGTGCTAAGTTTCACCATAAGGTGGCGATTATGGGCATAAGACCGGGTAACCTCCTGAGTAAGGGGGAGGGGGGTCTTACACACAGAAATGGCTGAAGATTAAGCTAAGGCAAAAATCATTGAGTGAAGCTTACTCACTCAACGCTCGCAACGCCAAGCACATAGAAAGGGTTGAAGATTAAGCTAAGACAAAAGGCGTTGAGTGAAGCTTATTCACTCAACACTCTCAGCGTTTAGATGAACTGAAGAAATAACTAAGTCCATAATCGTTGAGTGATGACCATTCACTCAATGCTCTCAACGTCGGGATGAACTGAAGAAATGACTAAGTCCAGAATCGTTGAGTGATGGACATTCACTAAATGCTCTCAACGCCTGGATGAACTGAAGAAATGACTATGTCCAGAATCATTGAGTGATGGTCATTCACTCAACGCTCTCAATGCCGTGAGTAATTGTAAGACCCCCCCCCTTTTTATTTTAAAACCACGGGGTCTTAGGCCCAGAACTGTCATTTTGTGGTGACACGTTCACGCCCGGGAAGGTCGTCACTACAAAGCACCGATCCTGCCGGCCAAAACGATCACAAAAAAGTAGCAAAAGAGTAAAAGACATGTCCACAGAAATCACATATATATTAAATAATCTCCACAAAGGGAGAGTCCGCAGAAATAATAATAAAGGTACTGAAAATAGGGCTCATGCCTGGTACATCAATATCCTCACTACAGATCACTCATCGCAGAAGCAAAACTAAACATCTACTAATGATCGGGACTCACAGTCCCAGCTGTCTGAACTCCGGTGCTAGACTGTCCCATCTCCAAGCGTGCCGACCTCCGGGGCTGCTCCTCCATGGTGGGCTCCACGGTCCCCTAAAATGATGTGGTTCGAAAACCGTTAGTCTAAAAGACTAAGTCCTATCATCCCCCACCCCTCCCCCCATGGCTCTTAGGCACCGGGCGGAGAGTAGGAAAGGGAAGCTCTAAAGGTGGAGAATGAACAAAGAGCAGGTGATGGCGAAACTAATCTAGCAGATCTATAAGTATAAGTGGCAGTAATAAAAGTATGAAAAGCTGAACGAGTAAAATGTAACCCTAACTTATATGAAATCACATAAGCTAAGGGATCTTCTGTAAGACTCCTATCGTATAAAAGTCACATACTAATTTATACGATAGGGTGTCGGTTTTCTAGCAAGCATGTATATATTTAAAGAATAATAACCTTAACTTATAAGCACGCTCACGCAAGCTTATAAACTAAGGGGTCGTTTTGCAGGGCCAATTGTATAAAGCGTCTCATACCACTTTATACAATAGGTGTCAGGGTTATATGCAATGATGATGCTATGACATGCAAGTATGCCATGATGTGAACATGCAAGTGCAACACACCTACTTGACTCTGTGCACACAGACCTTTAGTTCCCCTTTTCTGGAGCCTAACCTCCCAGGATACCTCCGTAGTGGCAGACGGAAGCGGGGGTTGGGCATCACCCACCTCTAAACCGGTAATAGCACTACCAGTCAAACCTATCGTACGCCTCGAAGCTGGTGCACTAAGCGGAGCTCCTGCGTACTCTTTGCCGGCAAGTCCACCAGACTTATCTTGGCGAAGTGCAAAACCACACTTGCTGAGTCGACGTATTGGCATTGGTGTATCGACCCTCCAATACTGAAAACCCACCACCTTATACTTTATGCACATGCAACCTTATGTATCGGCTACCGATCCAAAGCTCCCCGGACCATCCCGTCCGTCACAATCAACAACCGAGTTTAAGCTCCCCGGACTATCCCGTCTGTCACAATCAACAACCGAGCCAAAACTCGCCGGGACAACCTGCCCATCATCAAAACCACCGAGCCTACTGCCCGTGTGACCCAACCTAACATCCTGAATCATCAAGGTGAGTGAAAGTGAATCCCTAGTTATGCTAGTTACTCTTGCAGTTTATTTTGCCTACAGTTTAGGTTAGCCCAGGACTGCCCAAGGCATACCCCGCGAAGGGTTCTCGAGGGCACAAGGAACTAAGATGGGCTGAAGCCCAAAGCTCTCTTTCTCAAGGCACATTTTATTATTGGTTAATACCCAATTTCCGATCTCTTTTGTATTACACTGGTTCTAACCCTAATGTGTTTTGACTCTGTCTCTCCCTCCATAGGAAAGACGATCTTTCGTCGATCCCGAGCACCACTTAATCTTAGACAACTCTACAACCTACTCATCCCAACTTCCAATGGTATACTCCAATCCACTTTATTAAAATCAGTAAACCACAATCCCATCTCCCTACAACCATTCCCCATGTTAACACGAATTTCGCAGTTTTACTAAATGCAGACCACCTTATGATATATAACGTGCATGATATGAGGTACTTTAAATCCTCATCCAAACACCCTAAGATAATTAATGGAGGCATATCATGACATTTATAGCCTAAATCCAGAAACTTGTAATTTTCCTAATTTATCTGACATTTTATTTATTTCTCCTAAAAATCCAAATGCCCAGGTTGTATATGAAGTGGCCCTTACAGTCATGAAAAATGCTCCATAAAATCATGATAAATACTAGGCAGCTAATTAATAGTAAATTCAATTCTCCCAAATTTTTTTGCAAGGTTTAAGCCTCTGATCCATAATTTTAAATATAATCACATAGTTAACAGCTAAAAAAGCAAGTGCTGTAAATAAGCTTTTAAAAATTATAAGAAATTTCAAGCATAACTAAAATGCCATAAAAACAATCCTGACCAAGTTTCCAAATTTTTCATTTAATAATAAACTCTAATTTTAATTTTGATCAATAACCCTCTTCCATAAATCAATGAAACAACTACTGAAAATATTCATCTAAAAATTATGCTAAAATTTCCTCATGAGTATAATGACCTAAGTGCACGTTTTCATAGGTTTCACAATTTTCTAACCAATATTGAGCATAATTGTAAACTTGTGAAGTAAGTACTGAAAATATGCATCTAAAATTTATAATAAAAATGAGGAATAAGTATAATGACCAAAAACTTCGTCTGCCTAATTTTCACAATTTTTCTATGAACAGTGAGATCATAATAAACAAAAGACTATCAAGGGCAAATCCATGTAATACAAAGGAGGTACCAAATATATTGTTCCAATATTCCCAATAAAATTATCAGAGGCTCATATTAACCCCATGACCATATTACTCAAGTTTCATAGCTTTTCATTAAGTTTTGATGCCATATCTTACATGTATAAGGGTTGTGCCCTAAAATAGGGTTAGGGTTTTGGGGAGTCTAACAGCTTCTAAATCTCATAATATTTTTACCAGAGGACTTTGATAACCCTAACGTTCTCTCCACCAAGTTTCAAGTCATTTCAAGGTAATTTGACCCCTTGACCCTCAAACCCTAGGTTTGCACACATAGAACCTACCATTGTGTCCTAGGGCTCCACCCTTCAACTTCTGCCCAATATCAGTGGAGGGGGTATTTGGTGTGCTAATATAGCTAAGTGCCAAGAACCATCACCTTTGGGTGAGGTTGGCCCACTCAAGAGCACATAGGGCACTTAACCCTAATTTGACCTAAAAGGGGCCAACCCTTGGCTACACAGTTACCCTATCAAATCAAACCCAAAAGGGGTGAATTTTTTACCAGAGCCGTATAATATTCCCCAAGATCTCTCTCCAAAATTTGAGGGGTTTTGAGGTGCTTAAGATACCTAATTAAATTATAAATGACTTATTAAATTTTTCCAAAAACTATAGAAAACGTATCTCCAAAAATTCCCATTTTTGGACAGAACCTAGGTATAGGTTAGGGTGACTCTCTGTCCAAATTTCAGGTTCTTTGGACAAGAGATGAAGTGGGGGCACTCATTTTAGTCTCTGTCTAACCCTAGGTATAGACCCCACCAAAATGAGTGTCTTGGTCAAACCACACACCCAAATTGGTTCAAACCAATTTTAAATTAAAGTACACCCCTAGGCTACAACTTTTATATTTACCATTTTATCACTAGACGTATCTAGGTATTTTTAATAAATAAAAACATTAAATACATATCCTGTGATAGAAATGAAATGAATTGAATATTTATCCTATGGTTTAAATATAAATCAGCACGAATCTTGGCGCATGATGGACGACATCTGGTCATCGTCTCCAGCGCGCCAACGACCAGGTTTTCATTTTCCTAGGCCATCTTCAAGTCGCTGCCGCCGGTCACTCAGCCACCACCCTGGCCAGCCACCGCCACCACCACCTCCATCGAGGTGGTGGCTATCGCCAGGCGGCGGCGCAGCCGCCGGAGGGGCAGATTCCGGCGATCCAGATAGGTCGATTTTTATGGAAAAATCGGGAAATATTCCTTCCCGATCGGGCTCAATTGAGCCCAATTTTCATCCCTAATTAGCCCTATGATCTACCCACTGAGAGAGGAGGAGGGGAGGACCTTATTGATGGTCTGTAGACGAGCTGATCTCCGGGTTGCCATGGTGGTGGTGCCGCCGGCCGGATTTCTGCAACTATACAGTGGCATGCCTTGTCTTCTTCAGGTAAAATGTGTAAATGACTCCCTTGAGTCCAGTGAAGCTTTTAAAACCGCCAGATGAGGAAGAGGAAGGGTGTGGGCTGAATGGCCATTTATGGCCATTAAAGGCCATTCTCGGCCATGGTGGGGGGGGGGGGGGGGGGGTGAATCTGGCTTGGGGTGGCCAAGAAACGGCTAGAAACTCCTCCTATTCCCCAGAGGAGTTGAATCCAGCCATCAAAAGTGGCTCTTGGCCTCCCTAAGCCATGAATGGCTTCTTCCTCCCTCTTTCTCTCTCCTCCATTAAGGGTGAGGTGGATCTCTCTCTCTCTCCTAGTCATCAAGGATGACTTAGTCATCCCTTGGGCCTATTTGCAGCCCAATAATTCATATTATCGCATAATTGGAGGTGTTTAGCTCAAATGGAAGAGGCTTGAGCTTGGGTTAGCCCATTTGGGCTAAGTTGACCTAAACTAAACCAGGGTTGTCCTTGGTCATTTTGACCTTCTGGGTTGACCCCAATGGATATTTGGTGACCAATTGGCCTCCACTAGAGTCTAGGTTGGGCTGGGTAGGGTTGTCTTGGCACTCTGAGGGTCACTTCACCCTTAGTAAGGGCACTTTGACCAAGTTAGGGCTAGAGTTGACTTTGGTCAACATGACCATTTGGGTTGATCCCAAGGGGTCCTTGGTGACACCTTGGCTTCCCCTAAGGTCTAGGAAGGGTAGTGTAGGGCTAACTTTGCACCCTGAAGGTCACTTGCTCCTTACTTAGGGCACTTTGACCACTTTAGGGCTAGGGTTGACTTAGGTCAACTCAATCTCTAGAGTTGACCCCCAATTGATCTTTGGTGACCCATTGACCCCACTTTAGGTCTAGGAAGACCTTGGTAGGGTTGGTTGGGCTTATTAGGGGCACATTGCCCTTAGTTAGGGCACCCTGCCCAATTTAGGCCTACGATGGTCTTAGGTCAGCTTGGCCACCCTGGGTTGACTCCAATGGACCCTTAGGGCATTTCAATAGATTGGTGAGGTTATGGCGGGGTCTTGGAGTCATGGTTAAGCCCCTTGATCATCCCAAGCTAGTATTTAGAAATCTACTATTTGCAGATCATAGTGATCCCACCTACATTCCTAGGTCACTTGGTCTTCTTGGGCTTCCTAGAGTTTGTCATGACCTAGTCATGACAAAACCACTCCTAGGAGGTGTAACACCCCCTATCCGTCGCATAGCATATAGCAGTAGGTCCGGTCGGGGCCCGACGCCATATACCACAGACAGACCGGGTGGTTACTCAATGAAAACCATCCAACCAATCCAACGTCCTACACAGAGCATTCTAGCGGAAGCAATTAATATTGTTGCATTAACAAAGAACCCAACACTAGCATGAATGTCCAATAAAACGCCAAAAGGAATGAAGTACAAATACACAAGTACAGGCCTTATGGCCTTACAATTGTTTTCCTCAAATTACATGTCTTCAAACCTCGGCACGCAGGCCGACCATATATGAATAAAAGAAAAACACTCAAAATTAGGCCTTCGAGGGCCGACTCAGCAACTTGGGCTGTAGCCCGCTATTTACCGCTCGGCTCCGCGGCACCTGCAAGCACAATCCACCGCAACGGTGGCAAACCAAAGCAACGGTCAGCCATGCTGACCAAATTATAACGATTCCGCCCCCAATTCGGGGCGGCGATGCTCCTTCCCTACATTTTATTAGCATAACCAAGTAGTGTATATATATATACATTGCATCACAGGCGTTGGCATGCACGACCACACGCCCCGTGCACTCAGGGCACATTCTCGATGAACCGGTCAATATCACGTCAATTTAAGCCATAGACACCCCGATCTCACCACCGCCACTTTGACGGCCAAACAAATGAGCATTTTGTCTTCCCGGCATAGGTCGCATCAATTTAAGCCATAGACCGCCGAAGACCCTCATCTATGCCAGCGGCTCACACCGAACGACATAGAACGGGTACGGTTCAGCCTAACCCGTGCTCACATCGCAACGACAATTTAAGCCATATACGCGGGTCAAACTTCTCCGAGTCCCATTTCCGTCACACACTTCACATAACCCGGTTATGTTCAAGTTGGCTCCCAGGCCACCATGTTGGCAGAATCATGTATCTGCCCAGTTTTCCGGGTGCACCTTGGAGTTAATCCCCAAGGCTCCCTGCTGCAATCTACCACGTAGAAAACCCGAAAAGCAACCAATCACACAGAGACTTCTCCGGCCATTTATGCAATGCAACATCACCGATCCAGACCAACTTGTCCGGGTAGGCTTCACACATCATGCATATATCCGTTCTCGGTTATGGACTCTACATGTACACAACGAGGACTATTCATATCGATCCGAAGGAACGCCTCAAGCTCACCGCAAACTCGCGAGAGCGGGCTTCCCTATACAAAAGAAGTAGAGCTTCACATGCTCAAGTAGAGAATTGTTACACAAGCGTTCTTCCTTGCCGCCATGGAAATGTAAGCGGATGAAAACCACCGCACTCTCCTTGCCTCCGTAGATCTGAAGTCGGTTCACGATTTGGAGCTCCAAAGCTCTGCCGGTGACCGGATCTAGGCTTCTTCTTCCTCCTTTGCTCTCCCCTCTCTCTTAACTTATAAAGAGAACCACTCAAGTGAAATGAGGGTTTCAAAGGCCTAATCCTGGGTATATCCCAGTAGGAACAACCCCCAACCATCGGATCCCAAACTAAGGAAATGAATGGCTACGATCCGTAGCTGAAAAGTAAAACCTGGGCCGAACACGGCCTGCGACACGCCCGTGTCCAGGGCCGTGTCCCTCATTCGCCGTCAAAATCAACGTGTTACGAAAGTTACACGGGTCCCGACACACCCGTGTTTAACCTGACACGCTCGTGTTCAAACTGACACAGCCGTGTGGTTTGTCGTGTGCCCCCATGGACACAGCCCCGAAAACAACCCGAGACTCACACGGGTCTTGGACACGCACGTGTCCTATTTGACACGCCGGTGTCAAACCTGAACACGCTTGGGCTCCAGGCCGTGTTCACTGTCTCGACACTTCGTCGAGCGCAGTTCGTCGACCACCCGACACGGCCTTGGACACGCCCGTGTCCTAGGTTGTGTTCCGTCTCTCGACACAACGTCGAGTGAAAATCGTCGACTTCCCTCGCATATCGTCGACACGAGCTCGACACGCCCTGAGACACGCCCGTATCTCAGGCCGTGTTCACTGCTCGATGATCGTCGACTCCAAAAATTCGTCGACCTTACGGCCAAATCGTCGACTAGAGCCTAACACGCCCGTATCCCAGGCCGTGTGCCCCCTACCAAATTCCAGATTTGGCCCAAAACGCCTCTCGTCGCTCTTTTGAGTTTCAGGGCGTTACAACTCTCCCCCTCTTAAAAGAATTTCGTCCTTGAAATTACATAAAGGAAAGAAACATAAAACTTAAATGGTACCTGAGTGAAACAACTCCGGGTACTCCTCAAGCATAGTCTGCTCTCGCTACCAAGAGAGCTCCTCTCGACCGCAATTGTCCCAACGGACCTTGACCATCCTGATCCCTTTATTGCGTAGCCGCTTGACTTTCGAGTCTTCAATACGTACGGGCTTGACCTTCGTCGTCAACCCACTATCAACCGGCACTTGATCAACCACGATCACTTGCGTCGTCAACCCACTATCAACCGACACTTGATCGACAGCGATCACTTGCGTAGGCTCTTGCACCATCTTCCGTAGCACCGATATATGGAATACATCATGTAGACCACTAAGCTCCACAGACAGCTTCAACCGGTACGCTGCTTCACCAATCCGCTCCAGAACCTCAAACGGTCCAAGGTACCTAGGGCTTAGCTTCTTCAAGCACCGCACCCGCGAGACACCCTTGAACAGCTTGATCTTCAAGTACACCCAATCGCCAACAGCGAACTCCACGTTCCTGTGCTTGGCATTATAGTACTTAGTCTGGCGGTCCTGAGCGATTAGCAACCTCTTCCGAATGGTCCTCACCAAAGAAGTAGCATCCTCCACCTCTTGTCGCTTGTATAATTTTAACTCGCCCGTTTCCAACCAAGACAATGGCATGCGACATTTTCTACCATAAAGGGCCTCGAAGGGCGCCATTTGAATGCTCGCCTGGTGGCTATTATTGTAAGCGAATTCCACCAAGTATCGGTGATCTTCCCATTGCTTTCCAAAGTCCAGGACACACATGCGAAGCATGTATTCCATTGTCCTATTGACCCTCTCGGTCTGCCCATCCGTTTGCGGATGAAAGGCTGTGCTAAAACTCAGCTTTGTTCCCAACATCTGCTGCACCAGTCTCCAATCATTGGACGTGAACCACCCATCTCGGTCACTCACGATGCTGCAGGGCACACCATGAAGTCGTACAATATTATCCACATATAGCTTTGCCAATTTCTCAACTGGATCATCCTTCCTATGTGGAATGAAATGCGACACCTTCGTTAGACGATCTACGACCACCCAAATGGCGTCGTTCCCATTTTGCGACCTTAGCAACCCGTGCACAAAGTCCATGGTAATATAGTCGAACTTCCACTCCAGAATAGGCAAGGATTTCAAGAATCCTCCCGGCTTTTGGCACTCCGCCTTCACCAAGGTGCAAGTTTGACACTTCGCCACGTAGAACGCCACATCCTTTTTTGGTCCTGGCCACCAGAACAATTTCTTAACATCGCGGTACATCTTCGTGCTCCCCGGGTGAATCGAGTACTTGGTATGATGCACCTCGTACAACAATTCCACCTGCAAATTGCCCACGCTTGGGACGCACAGACGACCGTCTTTCCAAAGTAATCCGTCCTCCACAACGAATTGGGAATTTGACCCATCCAGAGCCTCTATCGTGAGTTGCTTCATGTGGACATCCATATCCAATGCTTGTCGAATCCGATCAGCCAGGTCATATTGGACTTCAGTCCAATTCAATACTGCTTCAGCACTTGATTGCTTGTCAATGCAAAAGATCACCAATACCTCTAACTCCCGAGCCAACCGCTCATCATGGACCGACAGCCAATTGGCTTGAGCTGGGGCCCGATGACTCAACGCGTCCGCAACCGCATTGCCTTTACCAGGCATGTAGTGGATCTTGAATGTATAGTCCCCCAGGAACTCCATCCATCTATGCTGCCGCATGTTCAGATCTTTCTGATCAATCAAATACTTCAGGCTCTTGTGATCGATTTGGCATCACACCAAACCGCCTTAACCAACTGAAGAGCAGACACCAACGTCATGCTCGACCCCTTTCAAGCCCACAAATGTCGTCTCACGACCAGTTCCCAACTTGACTTTCTTACGATTTCGATCAATGTATGCTTGCTGCTCTGAGAGCCTGTCCATACCAAAGATTACGTCGATCTCCCTTAACAGTAGTAACGACGCTTATAAGTCAAAGTCTTGACTCCCTATCCGCACCTAAACGCAGCAGATTTTACTCGCGTGCAATGAACATTATTAGACAACAACGCATCCAATTTGTCTTTTGCCATCGAAGGAGGTACTCCAACGCGCAATACAAATCCTTTGGTCAAAAGGGAATGCGAAGCTCCCTAAGCGAACGGTGCTCTCGCCGAATTAATCGAAAATCAGAACAAAGCTTAGCACAAACAGTTCTAAGCAAACATGCACAAGGGCAACAAGTATTTAAAGTTAAACTACTATAACTTTAAGTCATACCTGTCATAACGACATTGTGCTTCTTCTCGGACTTGGGACGTCCGTTCCAGCAGTCTCGGGCAAAGTGCCCCGACTTTCCACAATTAAAGCATGCGCCCAGGGTTCGACCCGTAGTCGTCCCAGAAGCACCAGAAGAAGTAGCTGGACCCGAAGTCGTAGCCTTCTTATACCACCTAGGGCACACAGACTTTGAGGAGTTCGGCATTTTGAACTCCGTCTTCTGCATATCCAAGTCTTTGCTTCCTTGGATTCGATTCAGATCTCTGGCACTTTGTCCTATACCTGCTCCTGACATAGCTTTCTTTAACTTCTGAGCACCATTCCGACAGTCTCGAGCAAAGTGCCCTTCCTTGGCACACTTAAAACAACCATATGGAGCCTGACCAGTAAACATTTTAGACTTCTTGTTCCTCCTCCTTCGGTATGCAGACTTTGCAGAATCTGGAGAGTCTAGTATGTAACGACCCCAGGCCTGAGCTCAGAAGCCCATAGGCTTGTCTCGTTCTGGACATCGCTACCGGGCTGCAGCCCAAGCACCCCAAAGCCTCTCTGCGCTGTTTCTCGGATGCGGTGCATTGTTGAGGCCGGGCCTCGAACCCGCAACCCCCTTGATCGGAAACCTTCACCAGTTCCCATCACCAACTGAGCTGCAGCTCAGTTGGTGATGGGAACTGGTGAAGGTTTCCGATCAAGGGGGTTGCGGGTTCGAGGCCCGGCCTCAACAATGCACCGCATCCGAGAAACAAGCGCGGAGAGGCTTTGGGGTGCTTGGGCTGCAGCCCGGTAGCGATGTCCAGAACGAGACAAGCCTATGGGCCTCTGAGCTCGGGCCTGGGTTCGTTATAAAAAAGTGCACTTTTTATTGTAAGGCCCCTAGCCGATCCAACATGACAGCGTCATGGCTCCGATCTTGGCGACCCTACCGGGCTGCAGCCTAAGCACCCCAACCCCTCTCCATCCACATGCAGGTTGTTGGTGGCCACAGACTCCCTTTGATGAGGTAAACTCGATAGTCAAGCCTGCACTACGGGGACTTCCCAGGAGGTCACCCATCCCAGTACTACTCCAGCCCAGCTCAACTGGTGATGAGAAGTGAAGGAACTCCATAGTTAAGCGTGCTCGGGCTGGAGTAGTACTGGGATGGGTGACCTCCTGGGAAGTCCCCGTACGACCCAGCTTGACTGTCGAATTCGCTCATCAAAGGGAGGCTGTGGCCACCAACAACCCGCCTGTGGAGGGAGAGGGGTTGGGGTGCTTGGGCTGCAGCCCGGTAGGGTCGCCTAGAGCGGAGCCGGGACATCGTCACGTTGGATCGGCTAGGGGCCTTACACTTTTATTGTAAGGCCCCTAGCCGATCCAACGTGACGATGTCACGGCTCCGCTCTAGGCGACCCTACCGGGCTCCAGCCCAAGCACCCCAACCCCTCTCCCTCCACAGGCGGGTTGTTGGTGGCCACAACCTCCCTTTGATGAGCGAACGCGACAGTCAAGCTGGACCGTACGGGGACTTCCCAGGAGGTCACCCATCCCAGTACTACTCCAGCCCGAGCACGCTTAACTATGGAATTCCTTCACTTCTCATCACCAGTTGAGCTGCAGCTCAACTGGTGATGAGAAGTGAAGGAACTCCATAGTTAAGCGTGCTTGGGCGAGAGTAGTACTGGGATGGGTGACCTCCTGGGAAGTCCCCGTACGGCCCAACCTAACTGTCAAGTTTGCTCATCAAAGGGAGACTGTGGCCACCAACAACCCGCCCGTGGAGGGAGAGCGGTTGGAGTGCTTGGGCTCCAGCCCGGTAACGGTCTAATGGAGGACTAGTGGGCTGAGGCCCACGGACGGCCCAGGAGACGTTACAATAAAAAGTGCACTTTTATTGTAAGGCCCCTAGCCGATCCAACGTGACAATGTCACGAATCCGCTCTAGGCGACCCTACCATGCTGCAGCCCAAGCACCCCAACCCCTCTCCCTCCACATGCGGGTTGTTGGTGGCCACAGCCTCCCTTTGATGAGCGAACTCGACAGTCAAGCTGGGTCGTACGGGGACTTCCCAGGAGGTCACCCATCCTAGTACTACTCTCGCCCAAGTTCTCTCATCAAGCGTGCTTGGGCCAGAGTAGTACTGGGATGGGTGACCTCCTGGGAAGTCCCTGTACGACCCAGCTTGACTGTCGAGTTCGCTCATCAAAGGGAGGCTGTGGCCACCAACAACCCGCTTGTGGAGGGAGCGGGGTTGGGGTGCTTGGGCTGCAGCCCGGTAGGGTCGCCTAGAGTGGAGCCGTGACATCGTCACATTGGATCAGCTAGGGGCCTTACAATAAAAGTGCACTTTTTATTGTAACGTCCCCTGGGCCATCCGTGGGCCTCAGCCCACTAGGCCTCCGTAAGACCGTTATCGGGCTGGAGCCCAAACACTCCAACCCCTCTCCCTCCACGGGCGGGTTGTTGGTGGCCACAACCTCCCTTTGATGAGCGAACTTGACAGTTAGGTTGGGCCGTACGGGGACTTCCCAGGAGGTCACCCATCCCAGTACTACTCTCGCCCAAGCATGCTTAACTGTGGAGTTCCTTCACTTCTCATCACCAGTTGAGCTGCGGCTCAATTGGTGATGAGAAGTGAAGGAACTCCACAGTTAAGCATGCTTGGGTGAGAGTAGTACTGGGATGGGTGACCTCCTGGGAAGTCCCCGTACGGCCCAGCTTGACTGTCGAGTTCGCTCATCAAAGGGAGGTTGTGGCCACCAACAACCCTCCTATGGAGGGAGAGGGGTTGGGGTGCTTGGGCTGCAGCTCGGTAGGGTCGCCTAGAGCGGAGCCGTGATATCGTCACATTGGATCGGCTAGGGGCCTTACATAGTACACTGAACTCCGACGTCCGATTGACTTTTGCCAAATCTGCTTCCAATGATCTAGCCGATTCCACCAAGGCTCGGAATCCCAATAATTTTGGTCCTAGCAGCAGAACTCGCAATTCGCCGCGCAGGCCATTATAAAACCTATCGACCATCGACTGCTCGCTCTCCACTTTAGAGCCAGGGTAGCGTCTTATCATCAGAAACACTTGCAAATATTCCTCAACTGAGTGCGTACCCTGCACTAAAAGCATGTTCAACTGCTGACCCAACGGTCCTATAAATGTCGTTTGCTCCATCACACCACCCGGCGTTGGAATTACCTCAAAAATAGGGGACTGCACACGTCTTTCATTTTGTGCACCAATCGCAGCGAACACTGCTTCCACCACCATTCTTATGGTTTCAGCGGAGGGAAGGGTTGCAGGCACGTCACCAAGTGCACTATAATCCTCAGAAACCGGATGTTCTGACGGCCCAACACCGCTTCTGGTCACCTATAGTCGTACAAAACACCGTTAAGCGACCATACAAAATTGCAAAACGCAATTATAGGAACACGCAGGTTCCTCAAACACGTGTATTTTCATTCCTAAGTGGACATTCATGGGTTCTTTTGATGTTATAACGATGACGCACATAGATGTGCTCACCACCCCTTAAAAATAATTCATCCACGAATTCATTTTAAGCCTGACCGAAACCAGTAGTCTAATACCAAATTGTAACACCCCCTATCTGTCGCATAGCATATAGCAGTAGGTCTGGCCGGGGCCCGACGCCATATACCACAGACAGATCGGGTGGTTACTCAATGGAAACCATCCAACCAATCCAACATACTACACAGAGCATTCTAGCGAAAGCAATTAATATTGTTGCATTAACAAAGAACTCAACACTAGCATGAATGTCCACTAAAATGCCAAAAGGAATGAAGTACAAATACACCAGTACAGGCCTTCTGGCCTTACAATTATTTTCCTCAAATTACATGTCTTCAAACCTCGGCACGCAGGCCGGCCATACATTAATAAAATAAAAACACTCAAAATTAGGCCTTCGAAGGCCAGCTCAGCAACTTGGGCTTTAGCCCACTATTTACCGCTCGGCTCCGCAGCATCTGCAAGTACAATCCACCGCAACGGTGGCAAACCAAAGCAACGGTCAGCCACGCTAACAAAATTATAACGATCCCGCTCCCAATTCGGGGCGGCGATGCTCCTTCCCTGCAGTTTATTAGCATAACCAAGCAGTATATATATATATACATTGCATCACAGGTGTTGGCATGTACGGCCACACGCCCCATGCACTCAGGGCACATTCTCGGTGAACCGGTCAGTGTCACGTCAATTTAAGCCATAGACACCCCAGTCTCACCACCGCCACTTTGACGGCCAAACAAATGAGCATTTTGTCTTCCCGGCATGGGTCACGTCAATTTAAGACATAGACCGCCGAAGACCCTCATCTATGCCAGCGGCTCACACCGAATGACATAGAACGGGTACGGTTCCTCCTAACCTATGCTCACATCGCAACGATAATTTAAGCCATATACGCGGGTCAAACTTCTCCGAGTCTCATTTCCGTCACACACTTAACATAACCTGGTTATGTTCAAGTTGGCTCCCAGGCCACCATGTTGGCAGAATCACGTATCTGCCCAGTTTTCCGGGTGCGCCTTGGAGTTAATCCCCGAGGCTCCCTGCTGCAATCTACCACGTAGAAAACCCAAAAAGCAACCAATCACACGGAGTCTTCTCTGGCCATTTATATAATGCACGTCACCGATCCAGACCAACTTTTCCGGGTAGGCTTCACACATCATGCATATATCTATTCTCGGTTATGGACTCTACATGTACACAACGGGGACTATTCATGTCTACCCGAAGGAACGCCTCAAGCTCACCGCAAACTCGCGAGAGCGGGCTTACCTATGCAAAAGAAGTAGAGCTTCACATGCTCAAGTAGAGAATCGTTACACTAGCGCTCTTCCTTGGCGCCATGAAAATATAAGCGGATGAAAAGCACCACACTCTCCTTGCCTCCGTAGATCCGAAGTCAGTTCGCGATTTGGAGCTCTGAAGCTCCACCGGTGACCGGATCTAGGCTTCTTCTTCATCCTTTGCTCTCCCCTCTCTCTTGACTTAGAAAGAGAACCACTCAAGTGAAATGAGGGTTTCAAAGGCCCAATCCCAGGTATATCCCAGTAGGAACAACCCCCAACCGTCGGATCCCAAACTAAGGAAACGAACGGCTATGATCCGTAGCTGAAAAGTAAAACATGGGCTGAACACAGCCTGCGACACCGCCGTGTCCAGGGTCGTGTCCATCATTCGCCGTCAAAATCAACGTGTTACAAAAATTACACGGGTCCCGACACACCTGTGTTTAACCTGACACGCCCGTGTTCAAACTGACACAGCCATGTGGTTGGCCGTGTGCCCCCATCGACACAGCCTCAAAAATAACCCGAGACTCACACTGGTCTTGGACACGCACGTGTCCTATTTGACACGCCCGTGTCAAACCCGTACACGCCTGGGCTCCAGGCCGTGTTCACTGTCTCGACACTTCGTCGAGCGCAGTTCGTCGACCACCCGACATGGCCTTGGACACGCCCGTATCCTAGGCCGTGTTCCGTCTCTCGACACAACGTCGAGCGAAAATCGTCGACTTCCCTGGCAGATCGTCGACACGAGCTCGACACGCCCTGAGACATGCCCGTGTCTCAGGCCGTGTTCGCTGCTCGACGATCGTCGACTCCAAATATTAGTCGACCTCACGGCCAAATCGTCGACTCGAGCCTAACACGCCCTGGGACACGCCCGTGTCCCAGGCCGTGTGCCCCCTGCCAAATTCCAGATTTGGCCCAAAACTCCTCACATCGCTCTTTTGAGTTTCGGGGCATTACAGGAGGTATAGTTGCATGAGGGATGTTACAGTAATTATATTAATTTGGCTAAGTCCAAAATGACTGACGTCAGCATGAGTGAGCAAAAGTCAACAAAGTCAACGCAGTTCAAATTCTTTGCGGGAAAGATACAGTATGCCTTTGATGGAATCGGCGGCCAGCTGTTGTCGTATTCTGCAAATGGAAGGTGGTAAATAGAAAATTTAGGCTGGGCCCACAGCGCAAAGTGCCATTAATCAGCTGACTATAAAAGGGAAAAATTGGCTGAATCAAAACAAGCAATTAGGGTTTTCTAATTTCGCATTACGGATGAACAGCGTCTTCTTCCTCGCCATTACTGTCGAGCCTGAAGGTCTTGTTCAGTTTAGTCAACCTAAAAGCAAAAAGAGATAGCTGCTGCGATTTTCATCTGCGACAGCAAGGTCAGGATTCCTGAAATAGAAGAGGCAGAGGTTTCTGTGATTTTCTTCTGAAGATATCTGTTAACTTGTTGATGTGAAGAAGAGGTTAGTGCAGACTTATTTTCAGCCTAGGAAGACAGACATAGAGAAATTTCTCTGCTGTCTGATTGTTTCATATCACTTCTATTTTCTGTAGGATCCAATCTTGAATCGAGTGTAAGATTCCCGAGTGAATCCGAGTGTAGGTCTATGTTATAAAGGCTGAGGTAGGATTTATTGTTGATCTAAGAGTAGGATCTACTGATTGATCCGAGTGTAGGATTCCAGTGTGAATCTGAGTGGTAGGCATGTGTTATAAAGACTGAGATAGGATCCATTTGGGATCTAAGAGGTAGAGCATAGTGCCTGAGTTGTAGGTCTTGAAGAAGACAGAGTGGTCCTGCGGGATCGTCTTGCAAGCTCCTTAGAGCCGAGATTTTGGAGAAGAGCCTTGTCTAACACACTATTAGAAAGGTGAGAGGGACAGTGGACATACCCATAATCTGGGGAACCACTATAAAATAACTATATCTTCTATGTATGTTCTTGAAAGCTTAACTACTAACTCTCAAAGCACAATAAAGTAAATTATAAATATGATAAAGGTTTAAAGAGACAAAAAACCTATTCACCCACCCCCCCCCCCCCCCCCTCTAGGTGTTTAGCTAACCTTGAAAATAAAGACTTTCAAGTGGTATCAGATGGAGGTTGCTAAAAAAAGGCTCAATAGTCTAAGTAGATCTCCAGGGTCAGTAAAAGTTTGGCCTTATGGGTTCAGGAGTGAACTATAAGGAACTGAGTTCCATGAAGCTTTGTATCTGCAGGAAGGAAGGATTTGACATCTGGAAGGAGAGGGTTAGGCTGTTCATGGAGGCACCTGACCCTAGTATCTTTATCAAAGTCAAGGAAGGGCCTTTCTGATGGCGACGATGTTGATGCGGCCGTGGATGCCCGTCATAGAGAGTTCATGGATTGGGACGATCGTTGCCGCAAGCTCGAAGATGGGAGTCTACCATGACGTTTCTTCGCCACCGCCGCCGCAGCTAGATGTTTTGCTCGACGTCTGCCGCCGATAATAAATAAAGTATATAATTATAAATTACATAATTATAATTATATATTTTATCATTTATATTTTAGCAATTTTTATTTTAAGCAATTCTATTTTTAGTATTTCATTTCATGTATGATGGGTTCTTCGAGCTCAATTGTTTTTTTTATTTCATGTTTTTAATTATTGTATTTGTTATGTTATGATGGGTGCATATAATCATCATGTGTTGTTTAATTTTCAAGGATGAAGATTGAGTGGTGTAGCCAATATATAGGCCATGTCATGAAGGATTTTGTAGAGAATGAATGAAAAGAAAAAAAACCTAGTTGAGTTTCCCTCCTCTTGTTCCCTTCCCCCTCTCTAAAACTTCGGCCTCCTCTTTCCCCTTCTCTCTTTGGCCGCCGGCCACCTCTCTCTCCTCTCCCTCTCTCTACCCGACCACCTCTCCCTCCTCTCCTTCTCTATATCTGGCCACCTCTCCCTCCTCTATCTATTTTCTGACCACCTCTCCTCCTCCTCCTCCTCCTCCTTTGCTAACCTCGGCCACCACTCCCTATTCTCCAACACGAGCCCAACTCCCTCCAAAACCGCCGACCACCATCCACCCCCCAAGAAAACTGAGCCCATCCTCCTTGCCAACCTTAGCCGGCTTAGCCCAAGCAGCAACCCCTACCCTCCTTTCCTCTCTCTCATGGCCTCCACCCTCTCCACTAACCAAACCCGACCACCAACATCACCACCCGATCCTTTCCTCAATACCGAAAACCGTCGGCCCCCACATCTCTCCTCTAGCCATTAACCCCTCATCATCTTGAGTAAAATGTTCCACCACCTTTTCTCTCACCACTTTCCGTATATATCTTGAGTTTTCATATTCCCCCACTTCTAGGGTTCTTGCAAAAAGAAAACGGCGAGCGTCTTCATCGTCCGGTGCGGATCCGAGGAATCACGTGGAAAATAGAAAATCATCCACCATCGTGAGCGCTTCCTCCACTCAATATTGTGGACGGACTTATTGGGATTGGGTAACGATTCTTAAACATCTCTTGTGTGATTTCTTCTAAAATTATTTGTGAGATTTTGGTGGAATTAGAAGGCTAGTAATTAGTCCTGATTTATATTGAATGTTGTGTGCAATTAAATCTGATTTTTAAGCATCGTTATTCCGAAATATTTTCGTATAAATTGGAGCCGGTAAATTTCATGAACGCTTGTCAAAATCGATTTCCTTAGCCTTGATTTCTTTGGTGTTCAAGTGATTTGGCAACGCTCATAATAATTAATTTTGAGATTAATTTGGACTTAATTTTAAATCACTATTTTAGTCCGGAGTTTCTCATTTTGGAATTGTGAATGTTTGCGATTAATTTTAATTTGAATTGCTAATTGTCCGGATCGGGTAGGTCCTTTTCACTTGAGCGAACATTGACATATAGCCCTTGTTCAATCTCTATAAGGAGTGGCGACCCTTTGCGTTGATTGTTGTGAAAATTGTGGCATTAATTGTTTGAGTATTCGATAGTGCTTCGTAGAGAAACCGCGCGCTAGATAAATATTGCTCGCTGCATATTTAAATTAATTATCGAACCTAGGAACGTGTGGTGTTTAAACCGTAGAAACCTTGGGCCTACATCAATTTGGTATCAAAGGGAGGTTCACGTCAATTTCCTAATTGACACACTCCCCCTTTTATTATTTCACCGACACGCACTTGCATCTTTCTATGTCAAAAAAATAAAACAAAAATTTTTAGTTTTGGTCTGCCAATAGCAACTTAAAATTCTCAGTTTTCTGGAAATTCAAAAAAATTTAAATTCTGGAAATTTTCTATCATTTTATTAGTAAGAAATAAAAAAATATTTTTTTTATTAAGTCATTATTTTTATTAAGTCATTATAAATTTTTTATTTTGGTCTGCAAATAGCGGCCTATATTTTTATTTTTCTGCAAAACAATTATTTAATAATCTTCATAATATTTTCAGCAAGAAAATCAAAACCAATTATTTATTACCCTAGTTGCTAAGCGGAAACAATTCTGTCATTCGTAGAGTTTAGTGGGTCAGGTTCATATTTCATTGCATGTGCACCAGATTCGAGTAGAATTTTCTATCTCGACACCACTAGAAAATGGCCTATGACGTGTATGCTAGAAGGCAGGCACCCACTTATGACGATTATGACTATTTGTATGCTAAAGTCGTGGCTAAACATACCCCAGCCTTGCCTTCATACCAAAGGAATACCGACCGTCTTCACGCTTATCCTCCCACTAGAAGTGAGGCACCTACTTATGATGGTTTAGAGTGTCCCCAAGTTTTCCTAGACTGGGTTAAGGAAATAGAGTGTTACTTTGAGTGGTACAAATCGACTGACGCGGATAAGGTGCGAGTGGCGAGAATAAAGTTGTTAGGTAGAGCTAAGATATTTTGGTTGAATGAGGAACGACGTCTGAGAGCCGAGAATGGTAAATTACTTATTGGTTGGGCAGACATGAAGGTCATGCTGACAGAATAGTACGTCCCTACGTACCATCGAGCGCAGATGTCAGATGATTTGGCTACCCTTAAACAAGGGAATAAGTCAGTCTCTGAGTATATGAGTCTTCTTAAGGATATGATGGTTAGGTGTAGTGTGAAGGAGATGCCAGAGCTCACCCTCTCTAGGTTTCGTAAGGGGTTAAACCCCTACATCCAGGGTAAATTACTGTGTTATGGTAACACCGACCTAAACACCACTTTTAATGCTGTATTGGATATTGAGAAGCACAACGTTCATAAGAATAAGACTCGCTCGTTTCAGAGGGGAGAGTCCGTCTTAGGACCACCACCCACTTCTAGGAAAACCATTCATAATAGGTCTTATGTCTTGGACTCCAAAAATGTTACTGCTAGGGTGTTGCCTCCATTAGCCTCGACGACTGAGCCTCCTAAGATTGTGATTGAAACCAATGAGGATTCTGATGTAGATATAGTATCTCTTGATTCTGAGGATGACCCCGTAGGTGAGAGTATTCTGACATGTACATTAGTGCCCGCCGATTCTGATGAGTCTGAAATTGAAGGAATACCTAGTGATTTGGAAGACGATGTATGAGATGATTACATTCCGATCTGTGAGAGTATTACGTTGCCTATTATGTGCCCTACTAGCGTTGTGTCTGATCACCCTACTATTGAGTGCCCTCTCCAGGATACGATCCCCAATGTGTTAGAGCCTACGATTATACCTACTGAGATTATATCTGAGTTATCTAAGGATCCTGAGAGTGAGGATGTTCCTATTATTATTATTGTGGATGAGTTACGATCTGAGGGAAGGGTATTTTTGAATGATTCTTTGGTTGTACACCCGGATGAGAGTTCTTTGATGTCGTCACCGTTGGGTGAAATTTTTACTAAATTGGATTTTATCCCGGGTTTGATTATACTAACCCTTCCTCCTATTTATTTGCCCACATTAGTTGACTTTTTGGGACGTGGAACCGGTAGACCTAGTCCTAGTTTTTGTGCCACGCCTACTTTATTAGTTCCTACATTGGCGTTGTATCAGCATTTAGACATTACTATGTTGATCGCACTAGTATTTGGACTTTTCACCGCACCTCATAGACATGACTATGCGTCACTTTTGACAGCTTATTTTTCTGCGTGTTTGACTACGGTTCCGTCCTCTTCTACGACTGATTCTGATTCTTTGGCAATTGTGCCTCTGGTTGCGGCGTCCCTATACATACTTATATACCACACCTGGTCACACGCATTTACCCACCACCTTTTGATGACCCTCATTCCCCCACGTTAGTGACTTTAGTTGGGTCCCTTGAGTTGTATCGCTCGCACATCCTGTCACATCCGGGAGCGTCCAACTCTATTTTTCATGATGAATGGTTCTCCTTGGCATATCGTGCGTATTTAAAATATAAAATTAAAACTGCGAATTCAGAGACCATTAAAATCATCTCTGATTATAAGGCTCTCGTGGCACCTGACTTAACCTCACTATCCTCCGCATTTGGGTCTAGTCATGTAGCACATGGATTTTCTACTCATGTATCTAGTACGTCAGTGTTTTTTAAGTTACATTGTATGCACTTTCACTCCTTTCTGAGACCATCCGATGCTAGATTTAGTGATTTGGGTTTAGTCTGGTCAGTCCCCGAGCGGATGCCTTCTGGCTCCGTTAATAAATTAATACGTAGGAACGCCGACCCATCCATGATTATGAAGAACGTCGGATTTCATGCTTTTATTTCAGATTTTTATATAGCACAGGGTGTTTCACTTTATTTCAAGTTTCTGGACTTTTTACTGTACGTCTCTGTTCCACCTAAGTGGCTTTCTTCGTCGTTCTTCTCTACCACTACATGTTCTCTTGGGATGGGGAGTGTTAGTTCTGTCGTGTCTATTTCCCACGTTGATTCCATGGTTCTTGAACCGGATGGTAAGATTTAATTTTATTTCTTTTGCTTGACACCCTTTTGAGTTTCCTCGGAAGTTTTGTTGTTTCTTTTCCATACAGGTTCTCAGTGCTTATGGATGTACATGCTACTACGACATGGATAGAGGGCCAGATTTTCCCCATGTTGTTGCTGCTTTGGACTGTTCTTCCATCACATGCCACTCATCGGTGATGAGTAATTTTGAGTGGGAGAGGATTGATGGCGACGATGCTGATGCGGTTGTGGATCCCCGTCATAGAGAGTTCGTGGATTGGGACGGTCGTTGTCGCAAGCTCGAAGATGGGAGTCTACCACGACGTTTCTTCGCCACCGCCGCCGCTACATGTTTTGCTCGACGTCCGCCGCTGCCAATAAATAAAATATATAATTATAAATTATGTAATTATAATTATATAATTTATCATTTAGAGTTTAGCAATTTTTATTTTAAGCAATTCTATTTTTAGTATTTCATTTCATGTATGATGGGTTCTTCGAGCTCAATTATTTTTTTTATTTTATGTTTTTTATTATTGTATTTGTTATCTCATGATGGGTGTATATAACCATCATGTGTTGTTTAATTTTCAAGGGTGGAGATTGAGTGGTGTAGCATATATATAGGACATGTCATGAAGGATTTTGTAGAGAATGAATGAAAAGAAAAAAAAACCTAGTTGAGTTTTCCTCCTCTTGTTCCCTTCCCCCTCTCTAAAACTTCGGCCTCCTCTTTCCCCTTCTCTCTTTGGACATCGACCACCTCTCCCTCCTCTCCCTCTCTATACTCGGCAACTTCTCCCTCCTCTCCTTCTCTATATTCGTCCACCTCTCCCTCCTTTATCTATTTTTCGGCCACCTCTCCTCCTCCTTCTCCTCATCCTCCTTTGCTAACCTCGGCCACCCTTCCCTATTCTCCAACCCGAGCCCAACTCCCTCCAAAACTGCCGCCACCATCCACCCCCAAGAAAATCGAGCCCATCCTCCTTGCCAACCCTAGCCGGCTTAGCCCAAGCCGCCACCCCTCCCCTCCTTTCCTCTCTCTCACGGCCTCCACCCTCTCCACTAGCCAAACCCAACCACCAACATCACCACCTGACCCTTTGCTCAACACCCAAAACCGTCAGACCCCACATCTCTCCTCTAGCCGCCAACCCCTCATCATCTTGAGTAAAATGTTCCACCACCTTTTCTCTCACCACTTTCCTTATATATCTTGAGTTTCCATATTCCCCCACTTCTAGGGTTCTTGCAAAAAGAAAATGGCGAGCGTCTTCATCGTCCGGTGCAGATCCGAGGAATCGCGTGGAAAATAGAAAATCATCCACCGTTGTGAGCGTTTCCTCCACTCAATATTGTGGACGGGCTTCTTGGGATTGGGTAACGATTCTTAAACATCTCTTGTGTGATTTCTTCTAAAATTATTTGTGAGATTTTGGTGGAATTAGAAGGCTAGTAATTAGTCCTGATTTATATTGAATGTTGTGTGTAATTAAATCTGATTTTTAAGCATTGTTATTCCGAAATATTTGCGTATAAATTAGAGCGGGATAAATTTCATGAACACTTGTCGAAATCGGTTTCCTTAGCCTTGATTTCTTTAGTGTTCAAGTGATTTGGCAACGCTCATATTAATTAATTTTGGGATTAATTTGGACTTAATTTTAAATCACTATTTTAGTCCGGATTTTCTCATTTTGGAATCGTGAATGTTTGCGAATAATTTAAATTTGAATTGCTAATTGTCTAGATAGGGTAGGTCCTTTTCACTTGAGCGAACATTGGCATATAGCCCTTGTTCAATCTCTATAAGAAGTAGCGACCCATTGCGTTGATTGTTGTGGAAATTGTGGCATTAATTGTTTGAGTATTTGATATTGCTTCGTAGAGAAATCGCGCGCTAGATAAATATTGCTTGCTGCATATTTAAATTAATTATCGAACCTAAGAACGTGTGGTGTTGAAACCGTAGAAACCTTGGGCTTGCATCACTTTCATCCCTATAAAAGTGTCAATTCTGGATGCAAATGTCCAGACACCTAAGACCTATTCTGAAATGATAAAGGATGAAGTCATACTATCCATTATGGACAAGAGAGCATAAGATATTATAGTTAGTGTCATAGATGACTTCACCTTCCAAAATCGGGTACACTGCAAAACCTCAAAGGAGATGTGGGACACTTTGGTGGTCTATATGGAGGGCACAGAAGAAGTCAGAGATGACAGAAAGTTGTGCTCAACCAAGAGTATGAGGATTTCAGGCAAAGCAAGACTGACAGCATAGGTGATTGCTATGAGAGATTTTTCAAAATAGTCAATGAGTTGAGGACATATGGTAGAGTCTTCAGCACTTATGAGCTGAATGCCAAATTTTGTGCTTCCCTTGATAAACGCCTTCACTTCCCAGAAGGGTAAGAATGAGTTGGGATTCAAGGTATCTACAAGAGTTGTCAATCCCAAAGAAAAGGGCAAAGCTCCAGCACAGCCACTGGCCTCCAAACCTCTTGTTCCATTCAAGAGAATGCTGCTACCTTCTGACAGGTATGGCCAAGAGAGCACCTATGGTCACTGGAAGAATGGTTGATTCACTAGTATGAGCAAAGATGCTTCACAATATGGTGGTTGATATAGCAAGGGTGCAATTACCTTCAAGGTAGCCCATGAGGAGATTTAAATGGCCAATCATGGACCATTTGTGTTTGGTGCACCTGCCCCAAAACTCAAGAATAAGTCAGTTGTCTGTTCTCAGGATATCCCAACCCAAAGTTAGACCAGGGGCAAGTCTGTCAGCAAGCCAGACTTGGGCATATCTGAGGCCATCAAGAGTATGTTTTCTGAAAAGAAGACTACTTCTTGTAGGGCTCAAGATATTCCAAGTACTTCTACTGCCAAACATATCCCAAGTCAGACTGTGGCTGGAAGATACAAGAAAAAGGTTGTCGATGTACCTTTTGGAATGAGAGTTGCTGACAACACTGCTACAAGACCAGCTCTTAAAAGAAGGTACAATATTTATGAGTATTGGTGTTGTGGCAAAGTGGGCCACTATGTTATTGATTGTCGGCACAATACAAGTATGTCAAGAGCAAGAGAGAGCTTACCTGTCAGAAGAGTTACAGGTAGGTATGGTTATTATCAGTCTAACATGCACCTAGGACCCAATAAGAATTGAGGTCCTAAGGTTAACTGACTTATGTCTTACAGGTTAGTCTAAGTGACCATACCCCTATACGGTACTTGGATAGTGGTTGTTCTAGGCACATGATTGGAACAAGAAGCATGCTAAAGGAGTACACTCCAGTAAAGAATGGACCCAAAGTCATCGTTTGTTCAGATAGGGGAGTGACTATAGGGTATGGTAAGATAACAAATGGCATAATAACTATCACATGGGTAGCTTATGTGAAAGGTTTGCAACACAACCTCATAGGCATAAGCTAACTATGTGATCTTGGCTATAACATTTCATTCCTGAAGGATGAGTGCCAAATTAGTAGGGCAAGTTACCAAGGGTGATCTTGACATGCACTAGGAGAGGAAATATCTATTGTCTTAATTTTGTATTTGAAAGTGAAAGAATTGGTTCCTAAACACCTAGAGGGGGGTGAATAGGTTCAATTCCTTTTTCTTCTAAGGCAAAATATTAATTCAGTTAATTAATAGAAACATATAGTTCTACAGCTATCATAACATAGAAATAACAATACCACACACAATCACAGATGGCACACTGATTTATAGTGGTTCCCCAAGGTCTGGGTACATCAACTTTCCCCCTTCGCATATCTAGTAGTGTGCTAGATTCAACCTAACTTCTTTCCTTCTCCTCAGATTCGTAGATCTTACAGCTCAGAACCCAAACAAGGCTCCTACAACTCAGAGTGAGTCCACACTCCTACAGCTCAGTCAATCTGCCCTACCTCGGCCTTTAACAAGGCCTACAACTCAGAGATGAAAATATCCTACAACTCAGGCTCTCAGCCCTACCTCAGCCTTTAATAAGGCCTACCACTCAGAGAACTTAATCTCCTACAACTCAGCCTTTATAAATCAGGCTTACAACTCAGATCTTAAAAAGATCCTGTTGAAAATAGATGTAAATTTGAAATTTACCACCACCCTGGTTGAGAGAGAAAGGATGGAAGGTTTCTTGATCAGTTCTTGAAAGAATCTGATGTTAGAGATCAACCTGTCTTAGCTTTCTTCAAAGCTTCTTGAATCTGAACACAGTAGGGTTGATCTCCTTTGAAGTTGATCTTCAATCAGCTTCTTTCTTGAAATTCAGAAATCAATCTGAATTCTTCTTGGCAGACTGGTTCAGACTCTGCACTTAAGAGACTTGTTGATGTAAGTCCCTTTCTTCACTTGAATAGATGGAGCTCTCTCTCTCTCTCCAAATTCTTCTGAAGATTCTTCTGAATTCATCTTTGAATTCTCTTGACAAACTCTGAGTAGATCATCACTTGAGAATGTCTTCTTAGA
The DNA here is from genome assembly GCA_039583875.1 of Platanthera guangdongensis. Taxonomy (NCBI): domain Eukaryota; kingdom Viridiplantae; phylum Streptophyta; class Magnoliopsida; order Asparagales; family Orchidaceae; genus Platanthera; species Platanthera guangdongensis. The sequence continues at coordinate 63,796,613 of CM077157.1, read as the reverse complement.
TCTTCTATTGAAAATCTTCTTTTGTTTTTTGTGTTTTTTATCTCATGTCTGTGTATATTCTTCTGTTGATAGAGAATGTCTTTATATAGACTTCCTCTATGGTAACCAGCTGATCCGGTTTTTAACGAACTTCTGACAGCTCTGGCAGTTGCAGTAGACCGGTTTGTTATGGCAGCTGTCAAGTCTTCCAGTCACTTCTTGAAACTCTATCTCTATCAGCAAAGTGTCGAGACTGAACTTCATCATGTGTCGACACAAGTAGACTAAGTGTCGACACAAGCCTTAGTGGTATCGACACAGCTCCCTTGGTGTTGACATTGCTTCTCGACACAGCTTCTGTAGAATGTGTCGACACTAGTTCTGTGTGTCAACACAGTCACTTCTTCTCTTCACAAAAAAATCAAATTTGTTGAAACTCTGCTATATGTTGACACAAGTCCTGTGTGTCGACACAGTTGATGTCGACAAAGTCTTCTGTGTGTCGACACTGCCTCTGTGTGCTGACATAGTTGATGTCGACTAAGCTTTTATGTGTGTCGACACTGCCTCTGTGTATCGACACAGTTTCTTCTGGTGTCGACACAGCCTTTCCAAGTGTCGACACAATTGACTCCAGGTGTCGACACAGCTTTTCTCCAGTGTCGACACAAGCCTTCATAAGTGTCGACACAGCTTCTTCTGTTGTCGACTCATGGACTTAGAAACTTTTCCTGCATTCCTGCATTTTCTTAACCTGCACATATAAACTCAAAACAACATCAAATACACCTTGATGCATATCATTGAGTAAGGTGAGGCTTCTTCAAATCTGGTACACATTTTTCAATGTACTCAACAATCTCCCCCTATTTGGAGAAGTCATAACCCTTAGTCAATGATATACACCATTCATAATAAACACACATTATGATGTATAAAAACATTACATGACAGGGTAACTTATAAACAAAACATGTATAAAATGTTATCACAGAATAATGATGCAAACATAATGAGCATTAATCATTGTTTTGTTTAAACTTTCAAAAGTTTCTTAATAATAGTTTACATAGATTTTTAAAACTAAAGATTACAATGTTGTAAAATCTAGTTAATCTATTATAAGGCTGATCAGGCTCCTTGAGGACTATGCCTTTTCCTGATTTGATCTGAGCCTGCACAGTAGGTTCAGCATCATCAACAGGTTTCTTTCCTTTCAAAACTTTTTGCTTCTGTTCTTCAGCCTTTATCCTTTGCCTTTCAAAATAGTGAAAAGGCTTTGGGAAGTACTTACTAGGCTCCTGAGCATTAGGAGGTAGCTTTCCAGCTTTTGCCTTTCTTCTATATTGTAGAATGGCTTCCTGTCTAGCTTCATGCTTGTTCCATTCTTGCTCAGCATACCATTTACCCCTTTCATGGGTCTTGTCCTTCACAGCCTTCCAGGCAGTTAATATAATATTCCTGGAAGTGGGGCTCCATTGCTCAAAATCAGGCTTCAACTCAGCCAGTTCTCTGAACCTTTTCTTAGAAAGTAGAGCTTCCTTCTGAGCTTCCTTGGCAGCCTCTGACATTTCCACTTTCTCAATAATAATATTTTCAACTTCATGTGGAGGACTGTACATTGACTGTACTTCTTGCTGAATCATATCAAAATCTGCTGGAGGGTAAATGACCTGAGCAACTTCAGGTTGATCACCTTCAAAATAAGCAGGTTGCACACCTGACTCAGCTACATTATCATCATCACATAGGGGTGGATATCCAAGGATGGCTCTGATGCTATTAGATATCAATTTAGCATGATCTGAGCCTGCTTTGACTAACACTTTATCCCCCTTTATGACTTCTCTTTCTCAATATGAGCTCTGAGGTCATCTTTCTGAAATCTTACTTGGTCATCTAGATAATTAACACCATCTTTATAAAATGACTTTAGTTTCAGTAGCTGATCAGAAATGATCTTTTGAGAATTCTTAATAGCTGTTTGTACAGCAGCTAGTTCTTCCTGTAATTGTTTATCAAAATCTGACTTCAATTGAACAAAATGTTCAGCCCCAATGGGAGCTTGTTTGTGAACTTTTGTGACAATTATATTGTGAGATTCTGTTAGATTGTCATTTATCCTGATCTGATTCTCAAGGACATAACCTTGTTTAACAGCAATATCATCAGCTTGAGTCTTTATTGCTTGTTGTTGCTTTGCAAGATAGACTACATCATTACCACCTTTGTGGAAGCAATCTGTCATTTCCTTCTTATTCTGATTTTCTTCAAATCTTATGGATTTAATATCTTGAGATAATGATAACTGAAATTCATTATATCTCTCATCCATATACTTTTCCATGGCTATTCTTTGTTCATCTAATTTGACTTGCAAAGATACCAGTAAAGAGCTATAATCAGTGGCTAGGGCAGGTTGTGGAGCAGTTTGCAATGCCTTTTTATAGCTTTGGCTTCTTCTTTTGAAAACCATCAACTTTCTCTTCTTTGCTCTTAGAGATTCTCCATCATCAGAATCAGAAGTAACTTCTAGATTCACAGTGTCCTTTGGACTTGTGGGCAGCTTTTTGTCAGATCTAGGTAACTCCCCCTGAGTCCCTTGCTCCTCCCCCTCAGTCCTGACTTGCTTCCCCTCAATTTCAGCTTGTTCCTCCTCAATTTTAGCTTGCTCCCCCTCAATTTCAGCTTGCTCCCCCTCAATTTCAGCTTGCTACCCCTCAGTTCTGACTTGCTCCCCCTCAGTTCTTACTTGCTCTATATCAGGGAACAACTCTTTAAGGGTAAACTCTTGTTGAGGTTGGACTGGAAGCACTCTTAACTCTGGAGCATCAGCAGCTGTAGATGTATCCTCCATGATAACATCATGTGCTTGATTGTTGAGTCGAGTGGTCTGGTCAACATCAACCAAAGGAACAGTTAGTGTTTCATTCTCATTATTGAAAATTGATTGATTAACTTCTTGGATTACCTCAAGAATAGTTTGAGTAGCCATTTCACATTCTAAGTGTGTTGGCTCTTCCTCAAGATGAGGCTCCCCCTGCACTTGAGCACCATCTGTAATGTCTTGTGCATGAGATTTCTCAGCATTCTATGCCCTCTCTTCATCAGCCATGTCTTTTACCAGCACTCTATTCCATCTAGAGATTATCCTTAGATCCATTCTTCTCATGTGGTTGATCTTAGAACCAGTAGTTTGTTCCATTACTTCTGGAATTGTTCCAGCCAAGTATAGACTCATGATTCTTCCCAGATTTGGCTTCTTGATGCCTTCCTTAATTTTTTCAAAGATTACTGTAGACCAATCTGTGTTTAGTCTGAAGATAATCCCGGTCATCATGCTGAACATATAGGCTGAAACCCTATCATGTCCCCCTGGCTTGCAGAGAATGACTTTTCTAACCACTTCAGAAAGGAATTTTCCTTGCAGATTCAACCTTTTCCTATTCATTGCAGATCCAATCTTCATGGTGGGATCCAATCCACACCACTGGAGTGCCTCCCTGGTCTTGGTAGATGTAACTTATTCATCTTCTTGAGTTTTGGGCAGATGAAGAGTTTTTCGTATGCTCTTCATGGTGAGTTTGATTTTATTACCCTGGATTGAAGACCTAATATTTAATCCAGTAGAATTCTGAGTTGCAGCTCCATAGAACTCAAGGATTTCCTTCTTCCATATCTTAGTAGGTTCGGATACCAGAAATTCCAAACCATTCACAGTAATTAGGGTAATTACTGTTTTAATCTCGGGTTCCGCATTATCAAAAGCGTTGCGAACCAGCTCATAGCCTTCATTGACGTTATCTTCAAGCTTTGGCGCCATTGGGGTTGAGGAAATCTTGGATTGAGAAGAGAATTTGTCGACACAAGGTTTTGTTCTCGAAAATATGGATAGTGTGTCGACAGAGTATGTTGTTGACCTATTTATACCCTTCTAAATAATGAAGTTCAAAAGGCATGTCAAAATTCTCTTAATGTGTCGACACAGTTGAAATGTGTCGACACAGACTTCTAATGTCTCGACAGAAGTGTTGACTTCTATGTGTCGACACCAATTGATGATATGTCGACACAGACATTCTTATCAGTTCGACAGAAATTCTGTGTCGACTCTAATTCTAAGTGTCGACACAACTTCTGGATGTGTCGGCACAACTGCTCTGAAGTGTCGACACCAATTTTCTAGATGTGTCGACACCACTTTCCTGGAGTGTCGACACCAACTACTATGTGTCGACACAGACAACTTTTTATGTCGACACAATTTTACTTAGCCAAATTTGTTAAACTAATTTATGTTCAACATTCCTAATTCAATTTTGAAATTATTGAATTTAGTTTCATCTAATGGCTTAGTGAACATGTCAGTAATTTGTAAATCTGTATTAACAAATTCTAAAGAAATATCTTCTTTTTCTACATGATCTCTAAGAAAATGATATCTTATTTCTATATGCTTTGTTCTACTATGAGAAACAGGATTATGAGCAATAGAAATAGCACTAGTAGAACCACATATTAATGTAGTTCTACTTACATGAATACCATAATCTTCTAACTGATGTTGTATCCTTTAGTAACTAGTCTTGCCTTGTTCTTCACTATGATCCCACTCTCATCAAGCTTGTTTCTATAAATCCACTTTGTCCTTATAACATTGTGGCCCTTTAGTTTTGGAACCAACTCCCAAACCTTGCACCTTCTGAATTGATTTAACTCCTCCTGCATAGCATCAATCCAGTGTGGGTCTTGAATAGCTTCTTCAAATCTTTTGGGTTCCAGTTGAGATAAGAAGCTTGAGCAAAGAAATGTATTTAAGTTCCTGCTTCTTGTTTGTACTCCATGTCTTGGATTACCAATGATCTGGTGTGCAGGATGATCCTTTAAATGTTTAACTGCTGGAGGTAATCTATCAAAAATTTGACCTTCTTCAATCTCTTCATTATGCTGCACCTCATCGTCTTCATCAGCCTCTTGAGTGTCTTGTACTTCCCCTGGACAGCAACTACCATTTTCCTCATCCTGCTTTGCAGTTGGATCTTCTCTGATAGTAAGCTGGTCTATCTTCTGCTGTATACATGTAGAGCTACAAGAACTACTAGGCAACTCACTGTTAATAAGTCTAGATTCATCAAATATGACATGAATAGACTCTTCTACAACTTGAGTAGCCAAATTGTAGACCCTATAAGCCTTACTATTGTTGATGTACCCAACAAATATCCCATCTTGGGATTTGGCAGCAAACTTAGTTAGGTGAGACTTGCCATTGTTAAGTACATAGCACTTGCAACCAAAGATCCTAAAATAGGATAAGTTTGGTTTTCTGCCTTTCATAACCTCATAGGGTGTCTTTTTGTGGCTTTTGGTGATGGAAGCCCTATTAAGCACATGGCATGCAGTGTTTAGTGCCTCAGCCCAGAAATATTCTGGGAGAGTAGTGTCACTCAATAGTGTTCTTCCAGGCTCAATCACTGTCCTATTCTTTCTTTCAGCAATGCCATTTTGCTGAGGTGTTCTGGGTGAGGAGAATTCCTGATGAATCCCAAATTCTTCACACAACCTTATCATACCTTCAGATTGGAATTTAGTTCCATGGTCACTTCTGATTTTGACCACTGAACTATCTAATTCATTCTGAATTTGTTTGACAAAATTGCAGAAGACCTTTGGGGTTTCAGATTTCTGCCTCAGAAAGAATACCCATGAAAATCTAGAATAGTCATCTACAACCACAAAAGTGTAGACCTTCCTACCTAGACTACGAACTGGCATAGGACCAAATAAATCCATATGCAAGAGGTATAAGCACTTCACTGAGTCTTTGGTTTCTAGGCTATGAAAAGAGAATCTGGTCTGCTTGTCTTTTTGACAAGCTGAGCATATTTCATCCTTAAAGCACTTAACTTGAGGATCATTCTTCACTAACTCTTTACTAAACAGTTGGCCAATAGTATTGTAGTTAAGATGACCTAGCCTCTTATGTCATTTGACACAATGAGAGGCTTTCTCATCAGCCACAAGACAGATAGGAGAATTTTTATTCTCACTCTCAAAGTTTAGGCAATACACATTTCATTTTCTATAGCCAGTCAATATGACTTTTTGATCACTTGACCTCTTGATATGACACCCATTCTTGATTAATGAAATGTCATATCCAAGATCACTCAGCTGACTTATGCTTATTAGGTTGTGTTTCAAACCCTTCACATAAGCCACTTGAGTGATAGTGATTAAGTTGTTAGAAATGCTACCAAACCCTTTGATGACTCCTTTTTCAGAACCACCAAAGATTACTTTAGGCCCATTCAATATTGGTGAGTAGTCCTTCAGCAATCCTTTTGTTCCAGTCATGTGCCTGGAACATCCACTGTCCAAGTACCATATAGGGGCATGGCAACTTGGACTTAACTGCAATAAAGATTACTTAACCTTAGAACCCAAATAACTTTTGGGTCCTTGGTTCAAGTTAGCCTGAAACTTGACAAATCTGCTTGCAGCTCTTCTAATAGGTAGACTGCTATTCTTCCTGACACTGGTGTTGTGCCAACAGTCTAAGGCATAATGACCTATCTTGCCACAGCACCAGCACTCATACTTATTATACCTCTTTTTAGGTACAATCTTAGTTGTATTGTTGGCAGCAGATCTTTTGTTTTGTGCTGGGGACTTGCCTTTATTATTGGACTGGGCAGCCTATGCAGTTCCCTTAAAGCCTAATCCTGCCTTACCCTTTTGAGACATAAAGTCATCAATTAAGGGTATGGCGGATTTTGGCTTATAGAAACTAGCCACTATTTCCTTATCTTTCTGAAGTCTGTCTTCCAGACTTTTAATCTGATCTTTTTTGAATGTGATTGTACCCAACTGAATAACAGTTATGTTTTTCAGCGTGGCAATCTCATTCATCTTCTGATCCAGCAGCTTTTTTGAATCAGATGCAGCCAACTTAAGAGCTACAATTTCCTTAGCCTGATTTTTGGCCAGGTTTTTGCTTCTCTTGAGTGCCTGCAACAAATCCTCATATTCATCTATAAGCTGATGAATATCTCCTTCAGATTCAGACCCATCCACATCTCTTGCTGCAGATGCATCTGATTCTAACCTAGTGTAGTAATCAGAATCTACAGATAAACTTTTTACCTTACTGGGACCAGGTTGATCCTGGCACTGGTCTTCTTCAGACATAGCCATCAGTCCTTTGCACTGATGCTCTTCTTACTCATTGATAGAGTCTAGTAATTTCAAGAACTCATCCTCTTCGTCTGTTGCAAACAAACCAATATAGGCCTCAGCCTCAGATTCAGACTCTGAAGTTGATTGATCTGTCCAACTTTTCTCTTTCTTAGCTACCAAGGATTTTTCCTTCTTTCTATTGTGCTGAGACTTCTTTTTATCAGCAAACTCCATCCTTTTGTCTGGACAGTCAGCCATAATATGTCCAGGTCTGTTGCAGTAATAGCAAATAATCTTTGATGTAGTTGACTTGCTAGGCTTTGTCTCACTCATGTCCTTCCTGGATGATTTCCTCTTCTGATAATAGTCATCCTTGGACTGAGATGAGGATGGCTTAGATTTCCACTGCTTCTTCTTTAAGAATCTCTGAAACTGCATTGTGAAAGCAACAAAGTCTTCATCAGAATTACTGCTGTCTGAACTGTGATTATCAGAATTTTCTGAGATCACTTCTACAGCTTTCTTAGGAGAAGATGGAGGCATCCTCATATTCTTCCTTGTGGCTTCTACCTTGAAGGCCACTGACTTTTCTCTATAGTCAACCTTTGTATTTTTCTCTTCCTCCTTTCTGGCCAACAGCTGCATCTCATAAGACAGCAATTTGCCAAACAGTGTTGGAGGTGAAATTTCTGCCAGTCTGGCCACTTCCCTTATGGCACAGATCTTTGTATTCCAATCCTTAGTCAAAGACCTAAGGAATTTGTCATTCAGCTCATATGTACTGAAGATTCTTCCATAGGACATTAGTTCATTTACAATTCTGTAGAACTTCTTATAACATTCAGTTATGCTATCAGACTTGGCTTGTCTGAAACTCTCATATTCTTGATTAAGCATAGACTTTCTATCTTGTCTAACCTCTTCAGAACCCTCCATGTAGACAATCAATGTGTCCCACATCTCCTTGGAGGTTTTGCAGTGAATCAGATTCTGCAATGTTGAGTCATCTATGGCACTCACTATAATATTCTGTACTCTTTTATCCATTGTAGCAAAGATGATCTCATCCTTAGTCATTTCTGAAAAATCCTTAGGAATCCTTTGATTAGCATCAAGAACAGAAACCTTCATTGGAATATATGGTCCTTCCTTAACTATTATATAAATTCTAGGATCATATTCCTCCATAAATAGTCTGACCCTTTCCTTCCATATTCCAAAGATTTCCTTCCTGTAGATAGGCAACTTCATTGAACCAAGTTCTTTATGGTTTTCTCCTGAACCCATCTTTCTAACTTACTTCTGCCTTACAGATCTTACTCAGACTGTTAAGTCTTTCTTTGAGTAACCTCCCTCTGATACCACTTGAAAGAATTGGTTCCTAAACACCTAGAGGGGGGGGGGGGTGAATAGGTTCAATTCCTTTTTCTTCTAAGACAGAATATTAATTCAGCTAATTAATAGAAACATATAGTTCTTCAGCTATCACAGCACAGAAATAATAATACCACACACAATCACAGATGACACAGTGATTTATAGTGGTTCCACAAGGTCTGGGTACATCCACTTTCCCCCTTCGCCTATCTAGCAGTGTGCTAGATTCGGCCTAACTTCTTTCCTTCTCCTCAGATCCGCAGATCTTACAGCTCAGAACCCAAACAAGGCTCCTACAACTCAGAGTGAGTCCACACTCCTACAGCTCAAGCAATCTGCCCTACCTCAGCCTTCAACAAGGCCTACAACTCAGAGATGAAAATCTCCTACAACTTAGGCTTTCAGCCCTACCTCAGCCTTCAACAAGGCCTACCACTCAGAGAACTTAATCTCCTACAAATCAGGCTTACAACTCAGATCTTAAAAAGATCCTACTGAAAATAGATGTAAATTTGAAATTTACCACCACCCTGGTTGAGAGAGAAAGGATGGAAGATTTCTTGATCAGTTCTTGAAAGAATCTGATGTTAGAGATCAACATGTCTTAACTTTCTTCAAAGCTCCTTGAATCTGAACACAGTAGGGTTGATCTCCTTTGAAGTTGATCTCTAATCAGCTTCTTTCTTGAAATTCAGAAATCAATCTGAATTCTTCTTGGCAGACTGGTTCAGAATCTGCACTTAAGAGACTTGTTGATGTAAGTCCCTTTCTTCACTTGAATAGATGGAGCTCTCTCTCCAAATTCTTCTGAAGATTCTTCTGAATTCTTCTTTGAATTCTCTTGACAAACTTTGAGTAGATCACCACTTGCGAATGTCTTCTTAGATCTTCTGTTGAAAATCTTTTTCTGTTTTTCGTGTTTTTTTATCTCATGTTTGTGTATATTCTTTTGTTGATAGAGAATGTCTTTATATAAACTTCCTCCATGGTAACCGGTTGATCCGGTTTCTAACGAACTTCTGACATCTCTGACAGTTGCAGTAGACCGGTTTGTTATGGCAGCTGTCAAGTCTTCCAGTCACTTCTTGAAACTCTGTCTCTGTCAGCAAAGTGTCTGTTGGGTACATTGGTCAAATGTACCTAATTTGAAGAAGCCTCACCCAACTCAATGATATACATCATGATGTATTTGATGTATGTTTGAGTTACTTGTGCAGGTTAGGTATTCACTGGACTGAAGCTAAAACTTTCTAAGTCCATGTGTCGACACCCAGAGGGAAAGTGTCGACACTTGAGAAAGCTTGTGTCGACACCCAGACAAGCAGTGTCGACACTTGGAGTCATTGTGTCGACACCTGGGATGAAGAGTCGACATCAGACAGAGAGTGTCGACACTTGGAGATGTGTCGACACTCAGTGAAGAAAAGTGCAGACAGAAAGTGTCGACACAAGGAGCTGTGTCGACACCCAGTGAAGCAGTGTCTACACCAGAAAGTGTCGACACTTGGAGCTGTGTCGACACTCAGCAAAAGTCTGCAGAGTCCAAGTACAAGTGTCGATACTCAACACAATGTGTCGACACTATGCAGAAGAGTCAACATTTAAAGTATGTGTCGACACTCAACACAATGTGTCGACACACCATCAGAGAAGTCAACATTTAAAGTATGTGTCGACACTCAACACAATGTGTCGACACACCATCAGAGAAGTCAACATTTAAAGTATGTGTCGACACTCAGAACAATGTGTCGACACACAGTTAAAGACTCAACACTGGAAGGAAGTGTCGACACAAGAAGCTGTGTCGACACTTAGCAAAGAACAGAAATATCTACAAAAATATTCTAAGTACAAGTGTCGACACTAAGGGAATGTGTCGACACTCAGCTGAAGAATCTATATTGAAGACTTGTGTCGACACCAAGAGGCAGTGTCGACACTTGACAGGTTCAACACAAGAAGTTGTGTCGACACAAAAGAGATGTGTCGACACTTAGAAGAATACAGTTAAAGAATGAAGAACAAGTATTTATGTCGACACTCAATTTCAGTGTCGACACATGCAGAAGAATCTGTGTCGAGACATACAAGGAGTTGTGTCGACACCTTGTAGACTTGTGTCGACACTTACACAGCATGTGTCGACACTTGGTCTATAAGTGTCGACACTTAAGAACAGAAAGTATCGACACTATCTGACAGTTAGAGAATTTCAAGAAGTGACTGGTTGACATGACAGCTGCCGATCCAGCCGGTCTACAGCAACTGTCAGGGAAGTCAGAAGTCTGTTATGAACCGGACCAGCCGGTTACCATGAAGAATGCCTATAAATAGGCACTCACAGTTTACAGAAGTTGTTGTTGAAGCTATTTGAAGTAATTGATCAGATTATTCAAGTAATCAGATAAGTGGTACACAGAGTATCAACACAAGAAGATCTGGCAGTCCAACTGCAGATCTAAGAAGTTGGAGAGAGAGAGCTCCAATCAAGAATTCAGTCTTTGGAACTAGGCTGAGAAGAAGGATTCAGAGGCATCTGGATCTTAAGAAGCAGAGGTCAAGGAACAACTGCAGAGGATTCAGACTTATTCAGTTCTACTCAAGAAGCTTTGAAGGAAGCTAAGTCAGTTTGGATCTATCTGAGTTCTTCCAAGAACTCAGCAAGAAACTCACAACTCCTCTCTTATTTTCTTAGTTGTTGAGTTATTTGTTGTAATACTATTTTAACTTGTAGGATCTTTGGATCTGAGTGCATTGTAAGCCTAAATTTATAAAGGCTGAGGGTAGGGCTTGAGAGCCTGAGTGTAGGAGTTGAAGAACTCTGAGTGTAGGCCTTGATTGGCTGAGTGTAGGCCTGGGTGGCTGAGTGTAGGCCTTTGTGGCTGAGTGTAGGCTTTGGAGAAAGCTGAGGTGTAAGGCTTTGGGCCTGAGGTGTAGGAACCTATTTGGGTTCTGAGACAATGGAGAAGTTTGGCCGAATCTAGTACACTGCTAGATAGGCGAAGGGGGAAAGTGGATGTACCCAAAGATTGGGGAACCACTATAAATCATTGTGTGTTGTGCTGTGAATGTGCTGTGTATGTTTGATTTTTGCTGATTGCTGTAATAGACTACTTAGAAATCTGTGATATAATTGTTTGGCTGCCAACAAAGTTAGAGAAGGATTAAGTCACCTATTCACCCCCCCCCCCCTCTAGGTGTTTAGGTACCATATCTTTCAAGTGGTATCAGAGCCAGGTTCCTCAAAACAAGGACTAACAGTCTAAGGAGATCCTGTTTGGCAGAAACAGTCTAAGTCAGAAAACAGCTTCAAGAAAATCAAGAACCATGGGTTCTTTTGAAAATCATAAAGAATTGTGTTCCATGAAATTACCTATTTGCAGAAAGGAAATTTTTGGGATCTGGAAAGAAAGGGTAAGGCTATTTATGGAGGCCTCAGACCCAAGAATCTACATCACAGTTAAGGAAGGGTCTTATGTGCCAATGAAGATCTCAGTATTGGATGCAAATCAGAGGACTCCAAAGGATTTCTCTGAGATGACCAAGGATGAAATTGTCCTAGTCACTATGGACAAGAGGGCACAAAACATAATAGTGAGTGTCATTGATGATGCAACTTTTCAGAACTTAATTCACTGTAAAACAGCAAAAGAAATGTGGGATACCCTCATTGTCTATATGGAAGGTTCTGAAGAAGTTAGGCAAGATAGGAAGTCCTTGCTTAATCAAGAGTATGAGAGCTTTAGGCAAGGCAAGGGAGATAGCATCACTGAATGCTACAAGAAGTTCTATAGAATAGTTAATGAACTCATGTCTTATGGAAGAGAGTTCAGCAACTATGAACTAAATGACAAATTCCTAAGGTCCCTAACCAAAGATTGGGACACCAAGATCTGTGCCATAAGAGAAATGGCAAAGTTGGGAGAAATTCCTCCTCCTACACTATTTGGGAAGTTGTTGTCATATGAGATGCAGCTGACAGTGAGGAAAGAGGAGGAGAAATCAACAAGGACTGAGCACAAGGAAAGGACTGTTGCCTTCAAGACAGATGTTCCCAAAAAATGCAGAACTAAGTCATCAACTCCACCTCCAGAGGTAGTTGAATCTGAGTCAGAAGGGTCTGTCAGTACAAAGTCTACAAGTAGTGAAAGTGATGAAGACTTTGCTGCCTTCACTAGACACTTTCAGAAATTCCTGAAAAAGAAACAGTGGAGGTCCAGACCATCTACTTACAAGGGAAAAGAAGTCTTGTATCAGGAGAAAAAGCCTTCTAAGAAGGACAGGAAGAAGACAAAGACAAGCAAGGCAACTGGATCAAAGATTGTGTGCTACTGCTGCAATAGACAGGGTCATGTCATTGCTGATTGTCCTGAGAAAAGAAAAGAATCCAGTGACAGGAAAAAGACTCACTTCAAAGGGAAGAAAGAGAAGTCTTTTGTTGCCAAGAATGAGAAGACTCTTTCAGATATTTCTTCTTCAAACACTGATACTGATGATGAAGCCTACATAGGGCTATTTGCTGAAGAAGAAGAAGAAGAATTTATGCAGATCTTGGAGTCAATTTATGAACAAGAAGACTGCCAGTGCCAAGGACTGATGGCATTGGCTGAGAGTGCCAAAATCCTGGAGCAGCCAAGACCTAGTCAGGTACAAAGTCCAACTCTAAGTTCAGTTTCTTGTTCTAGTTCAGAATCAGAATCATCTTCATCAAATGATGGAAGTGGTTCTGAGTCTGAGGATGATATTCATCAGCTCATAGATGAATATAAGGTGCTGTTACAGGCTTATAAGAAAAGCAAGTCCCTTGCCAAAAGTCAGGCAAAGGAAATTGCTAATCTAAAAGCTGTTGCAACAGACCTTGAGAAGCAGTATGATCAAAAACTGAATGAAGTAGCCAGGCTGAAACACATTACAGTGATTCAGATGGGTACTATTATATTTAAGAATGATCAAATTAAGAGACTGGAGACAAATCTTCAGAAAGAGAGAGAACTGGTTGCAAAGTTTTCAAAGCCTAAATCAGTTCTACCTTTGATTGATGATTTTATTCATCACAAAGGCAAGGCTGGACTGGGTTTTGTTAAACCTGCTAGGACTGTTCAGGATCAATCCAAGCCCAAGGGCAAGGCCCCAACATTCAATCAGTCAGCTGTAGTTAAGACAGCAAAGTCTGTACCTAAGCAAAGGTACAATAAGTTTGAATGTTGGTGTTGTGGCAAGGTTGGCCACTTTGCCTTGGATTGTTGGCACAATTCCAGTGCCAAGTTGAGTAGCAAGTTACCTGGTGGAAAGCCAGTAGGTAGCTGTGTCATGTTGCAAACTAACAATCACCAAGGACCCAAGTTTACTTTGGGTTCTAAGGTTCATTAATTTGTTTTGTAGGTGAATCCAAGTGGTCATACCCCAACATGGTACTTGGATAGTGGATGTTCCAGACATATGACTGGAACAAGGGGACTACTGAAGGACTACATTCCAATCAAAAATGGTCCTAAAGTGACCTTTGGTGGTTCTGAAAAAGGAATCATCAAAAGGTTTGGTAACATTTCTTCAAACCTTGTTACCATTACTCAAGTGGCTTATGTTAAAGGGTTGAAACACAACCTTATAAGTATAAGTCAGTTAAGTAATGTAGGGTATGACATCTCATTTGTTAAAAATGGTTGTCATATCAAGAGGTCAAGTGATCAAGAGATCATTTTGACAGGATATAGAAAGAGGAATGTCTACTGTCTAGACATCATGATTGAGAACAATGGTTCTCCTGTTTGTCTTGTAGCTGATGAGACAGTCTCTCATTGTGTCAAGTGGCACAAGAGGCTAGCTCATCTTAACTACAAGACTATTAGCAAACTCTTTAGCAAAGAGTTAGTGAGGAATGGTCCTCAAGTTAAGTGTGTTAAAGATGGCATTTGCTCAGCTTGTCAAAAGGGCAAGCAAACCAAATCCACCTTTAAAAGCATTGAGAACAAAGATGTTGTGAGGTGATTATACCTCTTGCATATGGATCTCTTTGGTCCAATGCCAGTTCACAGCTTACGTAGGAAGGTCTATACCTTTGTAGTTGTTGATGACTACTTAAGGTTTTCCTGGGTGTTCTTCTTAAGGCAGAAATCTGAAACACCTAGTGTCTTCTACAGCTTTGTCAAGCAAATTCAGAATGAACTAAATAGTACTGTGGTCACAATTAGAAGTGACCATGGTACTGAGTTTCAATCTGAAAGCATGACAAAACTATGTGAAGACTTTGGGATATTTCAAGAATTCTCTTCACCTAGAACACCTCAGCAAAATGGCATTGCTGAGAGGAAGAATAGAACCTTGATAGAGGCTGGTAGAACCCTACTTAGTGATACATCACTGCCTGAGTATTTCTGGGCTGAAGCAGTTAACACTGCATGCCATGTGATAAATAGGGCTACCATCACTAAAAGACTAAACAAGACCCCCTATGAAGTAGTGAAAGGCAGGAAACCAAACCTATCCTATTTTAGGATCTTTGGTTGCAAATGCTTCATACTTAATAATGGGAAGTCTTACATAACTAAGTTTGCTGCCAAGTCCCAAGAGGGAATTTTTGTTGGGTACAGTAACAATAGTAAGGCTTATAGAGTATACAACTTGATTACACAAGTTGTAGAGGAGACTGTTCATGTAGTTTTTGATGAGACAAAACTTATTAACAATGAGTTGTCTAGCAATGTATGCAGCCCCACAGGTTTGACAAAGAAATTGGACAAGCTTACTATAGAAGAGATGTCTGCTGAAAGACAGCAAGTAAAAGGCAATAGCAGTTGTCCAGGGGGAGAACTACATGTGCCAATAGCTGAAGAAATACAAGAAGTACAGCATGATGCAGATGCTGAAGAAGTTCAACCTGAAGCTAGGATGCCTCCAGCCCACAGGCATCTAAGAGATCATCCAGTAGAGCTGATTATTGAAGATCCAAGACAAGGAGTTCAGACAAGGAGCAGAAATCAGAATGCTGCAGTATATTCTAGTTTTCTGTCTCAAATAGAACCTAAGAAATTTGAAGAAGCTATACAAGATCCACAGTGGACTGAAGCTATGCAAGAAGAACTTAATCAGTTCAAAAGGTGCAAGGTTTGGGAACTGGTTCCTAAACCTAAAGACCACAATGTTATAGGAACTAAGTGGATCTACAAAAATAAGTTAGATGAACAAGGGGTCATCATTAAGAATAAAGCAAGACTGGTTGCAAAAGGATATAGGCAAGAAGAAGGTATTGATTTTGATCAAACCTTTGCCCCAGTAGCCAGACTGGAGGCCATAAGGATATTCTTGGCCTATGCAACCTATCAAGGATTCAAGGTTTACCAGATGGATGTCAAGTCAGCATTCTTAAATGGTAATCTTAAGGAAGAAGTCTATGTGGAGCAGCCTTCAGGTTTTGTTGATCCAACTCAACCTCATTATGTCTATAGACTTAGGAAAGCATTATATAGGTTAAAACAAGCTCCTAGAGCTTGGTATGAAACCCTATCTAGTTTCCTCATTGAGAACAAGTTCACAAGGGGGAAAATAGATAAGACTCTATTCCTTAGGGAATCTAGAGGCAAAGTCATACTTGTCCAAATATATGTAGATGACATTATATTTGGGTCTACTGAAAGTAGCCTTTGCAAAAAGTTTGCAAAGCTTATGCAAAGTCAATTTGAGATGAGTAGTATGGGAGAGCTAAAGTTTTTCTTGGGTCTCCAAGTTAAACAGACTGAAAGTGGCTTGTTCATATGTCAGTCCAAGTTCACCCTAGAACTCATAATGAAATATGGTATGGATTCATCCAGTACCATGAAGACTCCTATGGGGTCAAGTATGTCTCTTAGCAAGGATGATGCAGGAAAACCTGTAGATGAAACCTTATATAGAGGGATAGTTGGCTCCCTACTATACTTGACTGCAAGTAGGCCTGACATTATGTATGCTACATGTGTTTGTGCCAGGTATCAAGCCTGCCCTAAAGAGTCTCACTTGACTGCTGTCAAAAGAATATTGAGATATCTAAAGGGCACTCCCTATCTAGGCCTCTGGTACCCTAGGAATGGAGATTTTGATCTAACAGGTTATACAGATGCAGACTTTGCAGGATGCAAAGAGGATAGAAAGAGCACAACTGGAACCTGTCAATTCCTAGGTGGAAGAATAATTTCATGGAGCAGCAAAAAGCAGACTAGTGTGGCTATCTCCACAGCTGAGTCAGAATATGTAGCTGCAGGAAGTTGCTGTGCTCAACTTCTATGGATTCAACATCAGCTAGTGGACTATGGATTTCAGGTAAGTAGAACTCCACTTTACTGTGATTCTACAAGTGCTATTTCAATAGCTAACAACCCTGTATCTCATAGTAGAACAAAACATATTGAGATTAAATATCACTTTCTTAGGGAGCATGTAGAAAGAAATGATATTGCACTTGAATATGTTAAAACTGATAATCAGATAGCTGACATGTTTACTAAGCCCTTAGAAGAAGCTAAGTTTAATAGATTCAAAATTGAACTAGGTATGATAAACTTAGACTAAGTTTACAGAATAGAAAATTGACTAAGTAAAAAGGTGTCGACACATAGACAAGTCTATGTCGACACAGAATAAAAGTGTCGACACTTCAGGAAAAAGGTGTCGACACATCTAGGAAGTTGGTGTCGACACTTCAGAATGTTAGTGTCGACACATGTCGAGTAGGTGTCGACACATCCAATGTGGTGTCGACACTTAAGTTTTACTCAGAATTTTCTAAGTAAAGTCTCGACTATTCGTCGAGTAGAGTGGTGTCGACACATAAACATGTGTCGACACATAATATCTGTTGACTACAACTTGTGTCGACCCATATGTGTCGAGACATTATAAGTAAGTGTCGACACTTATTGCCAGTGTCGACACATGTTAAGCTAGATATCCCGCCTGTTCATCTTCAAAATTAGACAGGTATAAATAGGGTTCTGTCTTTGATTGTCGACACGTTTTCAAAGTTTCGAGACCAAAACTCTTGTGTCGACATTTCTCTTTTCTCAAGACTAAATCTCCAAACCCTAATGGCTCCCAAGCTCGAGGAGAATGTTAACGAAGGCTATGAGCTCGTGCGAGGTGCATTCGATGAAGCTGATCAAGAACTCAAGGCGGTAGTAACCCTAATTGCCGATTCTGGATTGGAATACTTGACTTCAGAACCAACGAAGATTTGGAAAAAGGAAGTTCTTGAATTCCTCCATGGAGCTACTGTAGATGACTCTGGATTCAGGATCAAATCCAAAGTTCATGGGACTAAGGTCAAAGTTTCACCAAAGAATCTGAGAAAGGTACTCCAGCTACCTAAAGCACATGATGAAGAGGAAGTAACTGCTTCAAAGACCAGGGAAGCTCTTACTTGGTGTGGACTGGATCCAAAGATGAAGGTAGGATCAGTCTTTAACAGGAAAGGCATGAATAATCAAGGGAAATTCATGTCTGAAATAGTAGGAAAGGTTATTCTCAGCAAGACTGGAGGGCATGACAGGGTGTCTGCCTCCATGTTTGAAATTATGACTAGAATCATCTTCACCCTGAAAACAGATTGGTCTCAAGTGGTGTATGAAAAGATCAAGGAAAGTCTGAAAAAGCCCAATCTGGGCAGAATTATAAGTCTCTACCTGGCTGGTACAATACTAGAGGTAATGAGCACAGCTGCTGGAAGCAAGATCAATCATATGAGAAAGATGGATTCCAGGATATTTTCTAGGTGGGAAAGGGTGTTGTCAAAGGACATGCCTACCCCTGAGAAGCCAGTTTCTGAGAAAGTTACTCCTCCCATGAAGAAGAGAAAGACTGCTGCTGTGACAGAAGAGTCCTCCAGCAGTTCTGATAGTGAAGAACAGGTTGTTTTCACACCTGATGACCATGAAGAAGTGGCTGCAGAGAAGACTCTTGCTCCTCAAGATGTAGCTGAGATCCAGGGGGAGCTGCCTCCAGCTAGCCTCATCCATAGGGATCACAGCCAGGGGGAGCTTCCAGCAGTAGAAGAACCATCTACTCTGGACAGTGAGCAAGCCACCATCATTATTCAAGAGGTACTCACTGACTTAAAAACTTTAGAATATCTTATTGAAGATGCTGATTTGTCTGATGATCCTCAGCAAACTTAGCTACCTAGCCAAGCTCCAGATGTTGGTCTTGAAGACACATCTGCTGTTGTGCAAAATGTTCCAGATACTACTCAAGTAGTTGAAGAACCAAGTACTTCTCCTGCACAGTCACCTCCTGAATACACAATGGAAGACCTCTTTCTGAATTTAGATCAAGAGGATTTTGACATAGACAAGGTTGCTGCTGAAGATAAGAGTGCTGCTGCTGAGGGGGAGCACATATCAGTTCAGGATGAGCCTTTAAGGCCAGAGACTGAGAAGGCACTTGATGTGCAAGCTGAAAAACTAGAGAGCTCTAAGAATAGAGTTGATATTGCAAGCACCTCTGCCTCTGAAGATGAGGAGAGTGCTAGGGCTAAAAATAAGAAACTCTTTGTATTCAAGAGAAGAAGTCAGAGCTACAAGAAAGCCCTCCAATCCATTGCCCCACAGCCCATAGTTCAGCAAGCTCCAACTGCTGACTATAGTGCTTTACTGATTGCACTACAGATCAAGCTGGATGAGCAAAGGAAGGCTATAGAGACTTATGTTGATGAAGGGCACAAGACCCTACAATTTGATCTGGCACAGGAAATCAAGTCAATAAGGTTTGAAATGAACCTTAATAAAAAGGAGATGACTGACTGCTTCCACAAGGGTGGGAATGCAGTAGTCTATTTGGCTACTCACCAGGAGAAGATCAAGACTCAAGTAGATGATATAGCATTGAAACAAGGCTATGTGCTGGAAAATCAATTAAGGATGAATGATAATTTGACTGCATCCCACAATGCTATAGTCACTGAACTGAAGAATAAGACTGCTGAACCTTCAACATCATCTGCTGCAGTTAAGGCTGAATTTGATAAAGTATTTCAAGCTGAGATTACTGCTGTCAAAACTGCTATACAAGATTCCCAGAAAGCAATCTCAGAACAGCTTACAAAGCTTAAACCCTACTTTAAGGATGGAATCAGGTATTTGGATAGTCAGATTAGATTCCAAAAGGATGATGTAAGAGACCATATGGCCCAAGAAGTCATAAAGGGGGAGAGAGTGTTAGTCAAGGCAAGTTCTGAGCATGCAAAATGGATATCAAATTCAATCAGGGCTACACTTGGATATCCTCCCCTGTGTGATGACAATGAAGTTGCTGAATCTGGACTGAATCCTGCCTATTTTGGAGGTGAGCCACAAGAAGTAGCTCAAGTCATTTATCCACCTCCAGATTTTGAAATGATTCATGCAGAGGTGAGCACTATGTATAGCCCATCTGGGGGCAAGGACAATGTCCATTTAGAAAAGGTTGTTCAACCTATAACAACAGCTATGCAAGAGGCTTTGGACAAAGAAGAAGAGACAAGGCTATCAAAGAAGAGGTTTAGGGAACTAGCAGAACAAAAGCCAGATTTTGAACAGTGGAGCCCTACCTCTAGAAATATCATTCTAACTGCCTGGAAAGCTGCTAAAGACAACACTACTGATAGAAACAAGTGGTTCTCAGAAGCTGAATGGAGGAAGCATGAGATCAGGCAGGAAGCCATTGTCCAGTACAGAAGAAAGGCTAAGTTAGGAAAGCTACCTCCTACTACAGTGGAGCCTAGCAAGTACTTTCCTAAGCCCTATCATTATTTTGAGAGACAGAAAATCAAGGCTGAAGAATAAAAGAAGAAGGACTCAAAAGGCAAGAAGCCTGCTGATGCTGAGCCTACTGCTACTGCTGCTGTCAAAGCTCAAGTTAAAGCTGGAAAAGGAATTGTTATCAAAGAACCTGATCAGAAATAGATTAGGAATTAAACTTGAAGCTTGTTGTAATCTTTTAAATGAAAAACATTTTTGTACAACATTGAAAATGTATAAGGAACAATGTTAGAACAATATATGATAAATATAGTATGATTGTTCTGAAATGTGTTTGTTTCTTATTTGTTCTGGAATGTTGAATGTGTATATGTGTGAAGTTTTACATGTTCATGTTAACCCTGCTGATTATAATCTGCTTTTCATCATTTTGTAATTTTTAATTATGAATGGTGTATATCATTGACTAAGGGTTATGACTTCTCCAAATAGGGGGAGATTGTTGGGTACATTGGTCAAATGTACCTGATTTGAAGAAGCCTCACCCAACTCAATGATATACATCATGATGTATTTGATGTATGTTTGAGTTACTTGTGCAGGTTAGGTATTCACTGGACTGAAGCTAAAACTTTCTAAGTCCATGTGTCGACACCCAGAGGGAAAGTGTCGACACTTGAGAAAGCTTGTGTCGACACCCAGACAAGCAGTGTCGACACTTGGAGTCATTGTGTCGACACCTGGGATGAAGAGTCGACACCAGACAGAGAGTGTCGACACTTGGAGATGTGTCGACACTCAGTGAAGAAAAGTGCAGACAGAAAGTGTCGACACAAGGAGCTGTGTCGACACCCAGTGAAGCAGTGTCTACACCAGAAAGTGTCGACACTTGGAGCTGTGTCGACACTCAGCAAAAGTCTGCAGAGTCCAAGTACAAGTGTCGACACTCAACACAATGTGTCGACACTATGCAGAAGAGTCAACATTTAAAGTATGTGTCGACACTCAACACAATGTGTCGACACACCATCAGAGAAGTCAACATTTAAAGTATGTGTCGACACTCAACACAATGTGTCGACACACCATCAGAGAAGTCAACATTTAAAGTATGTGTCGACACTCAGAACAATGTGTCGACACACAGTTAAAGACTCAACACTGGAAGGAAGTGTCGACATAAGGAGCTGTGTCGACACTTAGCAAAGAACAGAAATATCTACAAAAATATTCTAAGTACAAGTGTCGACACTAAGGGAATGTGTCGACACTCAGCTGAAGAATCTATATTGAAGACTTGTGTCGACACCAAGAGGCAGTGTCGACACTTGACAGGTTCAACACAAGAAGTTGTGTCGACACAAAAGAGATGTGTCGACACTTAGAAGAATACAGTTAAAGAATGAAGAACAAGTACTTGTGTCGACACTCAATTTCAGTGTCGACACATGCAGAAGAATCTGTGTCGAGACATACAAGGAGTTGTCTCGACATCTTGTAGACTTGTGTCGACACTTACACAGCATGTGTCGACACTTGGTCTATAAGTGTCGACACTTAAGAACAGAAAGTCTCGACACTATCTGACAGTTAGAGAATTTCAAAAAGTGACTGGTTGACATGACATCTGCTGATCTAGCCGGTCTACAGCAACTGTCAGGGAAGTCAGAAGTCTGTTATGAACCGGACCAGCCGGTTACCATGAAGAATGCCTATAAATAGGCACTCACAGTTTACAGAAGTTGTTGTTGAAGCTATTTGAAGTAATTGATCAGATTATTCAAGTAATCAGATAAGTGGTACACAGAGTATCAACACAAGAAGATCTGGCAGTCCAACTGCAAATCTAAGAAGTTGGAGAGAGAGAGCTCCAATCAAGAATTCAGTCTTTGGAACTAGGCTGAGAAGAAGGATTCAGAGGCATCTGGATCTTAAGAAGCAGAGGTCAAGGAACAACTGCAGAGGATTCAGACTTATTCAGTTCTACTCAAGAAGCTTTGAAGGAAGCTAAGTCAGTTTGGATCTATCTGAGTTCTTCCAAGAACTCAGCAAGAAACTCACAACTCCTCTCTTATTTTCTGAGTTGTTGAGTTATTTGTTGTAATACTATTTTAACTTGTAGGATCTTTGGATCTGAGTGCATTGTAAGCCTAAATTTATAAAGGCTGAGGGTAGGGCTTGAGAGCCTGAGTGTAGGAGTTGAAGAACTCTGAGTGTAGGCCTTGATTGGCTGAGTGTAGGCCTGGGTGGCTGAGTGTAGGCCTTTGTGGCTGAGTGTAGGCTTTGGAGAAAGCTGAGGTGTAAGGCTTTGGGCCTGAGGTGTAGGAACCTATTTGGGTTCTGAGACAGTGGAGAAGTTTGGCCGAATCTAGTACACTGCTAGATAGGCGAAGGGGGAAAGTGGATGTACCCAAAGATTGGGGAACCACTATAAATCATTGTGTGCTGTGCTGTGAATGTGCTGTGTATGTTTGATTTTTGCTGATTGCTGTAATAGACTACTTAGAAATCTGTGATATAACTGTTTGGCTGCCAACAAAGTTAGAGAAGGATTAGGTCACCTATTCACCCCCCCCCCCCTCTAGGTGTTTAGGTATCATATCTTTCAGTGTCGAGACTGAACTTTATCATGTGTTGACACAAGTACACTAAGGGTCGACACAAGCCTTGGAGGTGTCGACACATCTCCCTTGGTGTTGACACTGCTTCTCGACACAGCTTCTGTAGAATGTGTCGACACTGTTGGATCCCTAGGTGATTTCGGTTAGGCTCACTGACTTAGGATGTGACCCATCATGTATAGCCAGGGTCAATGTGTGTCCTAGAGTGTAGGTTAAGTCCTTAGGCTCAACTCCAGATGGACCAGCCTTCAACAAGACCCTTAGAGACTCCAGACTCACAAGTTTTCAAGTCTAAGTAAAGTGAGTTCGACGTTCGTCGAACTCAGCTCGACGAAAGGAGTTCTGCGCTCGACGATCGTGAGACAATTCTTAGTGCTGAGCTCGATGATCTATGTTCTCTGTTCGACGAAAACTTAATTTCTACATCAAGCCAAAGTCAGGAGAACTTCAAATTTTTCTAAGTCCAGCTTCATGCTTCGGTCGACGAAGTATATTCTGAGCTCGACGAACTTGGACCTCAAGTTCACAGCTTCTCAGGTCGACGAAGTCAGCTTCTCAGGTCGACGAATGCTAAACTCTACTCGACGATTTCTGGACTCAGAGAATCTGTGTCGACACTTAGGGTTTGTGTCGACACCAGACGATTTGTGTCGACACCAGGATTTCAGTCGACACCAGCTTATGTCAACACCAGAGGATTTGTGTCGACACCAAGATCAATCTGTCGACACCAACTTTTGTCGACACAGCATTTTAGCAGATGCAAGATATTTTGTCTAAGTCCAGAACTTTTCTCAGCTCGACGAATTTGATTCTCAGCTCGACGAATGAAGACTATCTATCAGGTGAATGAAGATTGTCTGGTCGACGTACTCTCTCAAGCTCAGCTCGACGAACTCAAGCTCAGCTCGAGGAACACAAGTTCAGCTCGACGAAATGTGTGCTTCGTTCGACGAATCCAGATTAGGTTTTCTTCAAGGTTCCCGTTCCGTTTCTTGGCGCTGATTCCTGAACATTTAATGTCAGATCTTCTCGGAATGTTACCGTTAGAACGTGCATTGACTATGGACGATCACATGCCGTTTTTTCACGGGACAGTTAGGAAAGTCATTGATTGTTGATTCTTTCCAAGGCCGACTGTAATTACTGCTCGACATTCAAAAGTTTGAAGATTCCTCAGTTAGTAATAGACACAGATATACACAAAAATATATAGAGACATAGTAAGAGAACAGAATCAAGCAGTGATAGAGTTCAAGAATTACAACACATCAATCAATCTGAAAAACACTCTGAAGTTGCAGAGAAGAACAATCATTCAAAAAATCACAAGTTCTTGACTGCAATCAGCCTGGCCAGAGAATATTTTCAAGAAGAAGAAGAACAACCAAATTCAATCAAGAGTCTTCTTCTCTTTATTCAAAGGATAACTTCAAAGGACAACAATCAATCAATCTGTCAAAGAAGTTCCTGAAACATATTCTGGTCCAGACATTCTAGGTCTTTGAAGACCTATCACCCTAAAGCAGTGCTCCAGTCTTCCTGATACATTCAAGATCTCAGGGGGAGCAAGCTACTAACATCATTCTACTTGAATCTTCTCTCTGATTGTTGACAGAGAAGATACCATCACTCTCTCACCACCTCCTGTATAAAGGGTTGTCATCTCCCTTCAAAAGTGATTCCTGGTTCACAAGTCTCCTTCCAAAAGACTTGAGATTTGGTTTTTGGGGACCTGATCAAAACCCATTGGTGCCCAGGACACCTGATCAACTCATCCTGCAGTGGATTCCTTCCTAGGGTGGTAGAAGAGTGGATGTACCCAGATTGGTTGGGGAACCACTATAGCTCCTTGTGTCTTCTGGTTGCTATTTTCTTTTATTTTTTGGCTATGGTCTGTGATTGCTCTGTATTTAGTTAGTTGTTGTGTTTTGCTGTATTTCATTTGCTTCTTTGTTCACTTAGGAATACAACAAGAGTTGTAAAAAGTTTTTAGTAAGCACCATACTCTATTCACCCCCCTCTAGAGTATATCAGATCTAACCTGCACTTTCAATTGGTATCAGAGCCATGTTGGTTAAAATACCACACCTTAGTGGTTGCACAGGCTAACACCTGAACCCAAAGATCCCTCTAGTTAGATCTGCTTGTTTAAGTTTGTTACTAGATTTATTTCTTCACAGAACATTGCCCAAAACAAAGATTATGCTAGCACCAGACCTCCAGTGTGCAATCTATCTAAGTTTGCACTTTGGAAGGCAAGTATTAGATTGTACATGAACTCTATTGATGAAGACATTTTTAATTCTGTTTTGACAGTGTGTCCAAGACCCCCAGAAAATACCAGTACAAGTGTTGTTCCACCTCCATCAGGAACAGATGCAGAAATCAAGAAATGGAAAGTGGTAGATGCTAAGGCAATGAATATTTTAGCCCAGACTATGTCTGATGAAATAATCCAAAAGGTAGCTGAATGCAACTCAGCAAAGGACATCTGAGACAAGTTATCTAAGATAGTCTCAGGATCTGCTGATGAGAGAAAAGATAGAAGATCTAACCTCATAACCCAATATGAGAACTTCAAGAAAGGAGAAGTTGAGTCAGTGGCAGATATGTATAATAGACTCAGTCTCATAGTCAATGAGCTGAAAACATTAGAAAAAGAGATCTCATTGACCGAGCTCAATGATAAAATCCTAATGTGCTTCCCTAGCACTTGGGACTCAAGGATCTAGCCAATCAAGGATGCCAGAAGCCTAAATGAGATCACAACTGAAGCTCTCTTGGGCAAGCTCAAGTCTTATGAGCTGCTCATCAAGAATAGAGAAGAAGAGCAGAAGGCTGCTTCACCAGTAGTTAGAAAAGAGAAGTCAATAGCTTTCAAAGCCATTGAAGATCAGCCTGAAGACAAGGTCACAGACAATGAAGAGCTGCTAAGCCTACTGGCCAAAAGGTTTTACAAAATGGCCAGGAAGGACTTCAGAAAAAAGTCTTCCAGAGGGCATGACAAGCCAAGGTATGACAAATCAAATAACAAAAAGATTATTTGTTTTGGATGCAGGAAAACAGGCCACATGGTGTCTGACTATCCAGAAAATCAGTATAAGGACAAAAAGGACAGTAAAGAAAGAAGAAAAGACAAAGACTTCAGGAAGAACAACAATGACAAACCCTCCTCCAGCAAGAACAAACACACTAGGAAGTGGTTTGTAGCTGAAACTTGGAGTGAGACAGAAGAAGAATCTGAAGTTTCATCCAGCTCTAGTGATGATGAAGATGATGCTGATGAAAAAGAATTCTGTATGATGGCTATCAATGCCTCACAATAAAATTCTGATGCAGAAGAGTCAGAGTCAGAATAAGAGACTCAATCTGAAGAGGACCAGGTAATAGGTTCTTTTGATTTTAATTCTGAGGACTTCAAGTGTGAGTTTAAAGCACTTTGTCTAGATTTATTAAAATATGAGAAGGAAATCATTTCTCTCAGAAATCAGCTATCTGAACACAGTACTTTAAAATCAGAAAACCTCAAACTCTCTGAGGAGTTGGAATGTTGTAGGGAGCAGATAGCCTCACTGAAAAGTGAACTATCAGAGACCAAGAAGTTTGAAGAATCCC
Source organism: Platanthera guangdongensis (assembly GCA_039583875.1). Taxonomy (NCBI): domain Eukaryota; kingdom Viridiplantae; phylum Streptophyta; class Magnoliopsida; order Asparagales; family Orchidaceae; genus Platanthera; species Platanthera guangdongensis. Next base: position 63,770,131 of record CM077157.1, on the reverse strand, counting down.
TCAATGGGAGAAGTATCAAACTAATGGACATCACAAGCACAGTGAACTCAAGATTCAATAGTACACTGGGCTTGGGTGCTTCATCCAGCCAACCTATAGTATTAACAACCCCAATCAAGTTTATCTCTGATAAAGGTAATGGAATTGTAGAGGTGGCTAGGAAGAATTCTGATTTACCTAAGAAAACGAAAGTTCAACAGAATTCGTCGAACGGAGCTCGACGATCGCCGAGTGGAGCTCAACGATCTCAGGCTAAATCGTCGAACTCAGGTCGACGATCTCTGAACCCTAAACTCTGGCATGGTCGATCTTCGAACGGAGCTCAACGATCTGACCCAAGATCGTCGAACTCAGCTCAGAGATCGTCGAACAGAGCTAAGAGTTTTGAAAAATCTTTCAAAGGCAAATCAAACTTCAATCCTAGAGGTCATACATCTCAATGGTTTAACCCTTATACTGAATGGATAATACCTCCTAGGAGATATCATCCTGAAGGCTATAAGAGTCAACCAGAGATGTCTTTTATTTCTGAATTCAAAGGTTATCAACCTAGGCCCAAGGTAAACTGGGTCAAAAACAAATAAATTACTTTATGTGCAGGTGAAGACCTATCCAACATCAAACCAGCAATGGTATCTGGATAGTGGGTGCTCAAAGCACATAACAGGAAACAAGGACAATCTCACATACTTTAAATCCAATCTTGGACCCAAAGTAATATTTGGTGATTCAAACTTTGGACTAACAAAAGGATATGGTGCAGTCCAGATTGGCTCAGTCACATTCAAGAAAGTAGCCTATGTGGAAGGACTGAAGCACAACTTAATCAGTATTAGTCAACTGTGTGATGAAGGATACCAAGTGACTTTCAGCAAATCCTCATGCAAGATCAAATCAGAGGACAACACCACTGTGTTGATAGGTAAAAGGAAAGGTAACATCTATCTCATGGATTTTCTTTCAACTAAGGTAGATATATGCTTGTTTAACTCTATTTGTAGACCTAATAAACTATGACATAAAAGATTAGGACATATAAACCTTAGAACCATTGCTAGGCTATCCAAGGACAACCTTGTTAGAGGACTACCTTCTGGCCCCTACAAGAAGGAAGGACTTTGTAGGGCTTGTCAATTAGGCAAGCAAACCAGAAATAGTTTCAAGTCACTTAATAAGAGTGATTCACCTAGGATTTTATATCTGTTACACATGGATCTCTTTGGACCCATTACAGTACAAAGCTTAGGAGGGAAATCTTATACTTTAATAGTTGTAGATGACTTCTCTAAATTCACATGGGTGTTCTTTTTTAGGAAGAAGTCTGATAACTTTAAGTGTCTGACAGAGTTTCTCAAATGCATATAGAGTGAGTTCAATACTCACATTGCCCTGATCAGAAGTGATCATGGGACAGAGTTTGATTCTCTTCCTATGCAAGAGTTCTGTTAGAGTGAAGGGATCAGACACACTTTCTCAGCTCCTAGAACTCCTCAACAAAATGGGGTAGCTGAAAGGAAAAATAGAACCCTTATTGAATCTGCTACTATATTGTTGTCAGATGCTCACCTTCCTCTATCCTTTTGGATAGAGGTAGTGAACACCTCCAACTATGTGTTGAATAGAAGTTTAATACATAAACTGAAGGGCAAGACTCCCTATGAATTACTCAAAGGGAAGAAACCTAAAGTATATTACTTCAAAATCTTTGGTTGTATTTGCTACATTCATAATAATGACAAGAAATACATAGCAAAATTCCAAGCTAAAGCTGATGACGGAGTGTTTCTGGGATACTCCATGATCAGTAAAGCTTATAGGGTATATAATAAATCAACTCTTAAAATTGAAGAATCTGTTCATGTATCTTTTGATGAGACTAACATGTCATATAAGGAGAAAGAAATTTCTACCATAAGCTCTTTGCAGGTTTCACCACTATGTGAGTCTATGGATGGACTGAACCTTACCCAAGAGGTACCAAACCATCCTACTCCACAGGTTGCTGAAGATAGTGAAGAGGAAAGTCAAGAGGAAGTGGCTGAGCTTCCCCCAATAGCTAGTATCATTCCCCAAGAGGAATTAAATACTGAAGCTGTTGCTCAACCAACTCTACCAACTGATCTTGTCACACTTAAAGATCACCACAGATCTCAAGTGATTGGAGACATCTCAGTAGGTGTATAGACAAGGCATCAACTCAACCAAGACTTGATGCATGCCTGTTTTCTCTCTCAAATTGAACCTCTCACCATTCTTGAGGCAGAGCAAGATCCCCACTGGATCATTGCAATGCAAGAGGAACTCAATCAGTTTGAGAGATGTAGAGTTTGGGATTTGGTTCCAAGACCCCATAACTACCCAGTTATTGGAACCAAATGGGTCTACAGGAATAAGTTGGATGCTCAAGGCAACATAGTGAGGAATAAGGCTAGGCTTGTTGCTCAAGGCTATAAACAAGAGGAAGGAATAGACTATGACCAAACATTTGCCCCTGTTGCAAGGTTAGAGGCCATTAGGATATTCCTTGCCTATGCAGCTTATAAGAGATTCAAGGTCTACCAGATGGATGTCAAAAGTGCATTTCTGAATGGAGTACTTCAAGAAGAGGTTTATGTAGAACAACCTCCAGGTTTTATCTCTCCAACTCAACCCTCTTTTGTTTTTAAATTGCATAAAGCTCCCTATGGTTTAAAGCAAGCTCCAAGAGCTTGGTATGAGACCCTAGCAAGCTTTCTTTTAGAGCATGAATTTACAAGAGGAACCATAGATAAAAAACTTTTCACTAAACATCATAAGTACCAAATATTGTTAGTACAAATTTATGTGGATGACATTATCTTTGGGTCTACTGATCCCAAATTGTGCAAGAGGTTTGCTGATCTCATGCATTCTAAATTTGAGATGAGTAGCATGGGTGAACTTTCCTACTTCCTTGGTCTCCAAGTAAAGCAGCTCCCACATGGTATCTTCCTCTCCCAAGCTAAGTATGCTAAAGAGCTTATCAAAAAGTTTGGGATGGGTGATGCTTCAGGGATGAAAACCCATATGGCTACAAATGTTGTTGTGGATTCTGATGCAGCGGGGAAACCAGTGGATCAGAAAAATTATAGGGCAATTGTTGGATCCCTATTATACCTAACAGCTAGCACACCTGATATAATGTTTGCCACATGCCTTTGTGCTAGGTTCCAAGTGAACCCTAAAGAATCTCACCTTATTTTCCTAAAAAAAAATTTGAGATATATAAAGAGTTGCCCTAGTCTAGGACTCTAGTATCCTGCAGAGTCAGAGTTTGACTTAACTGGATACTCAGATGCTGACTATGCTAGATGTAGAGTGGATAGGAAAAGTACCTCTGGAACATGTCAGTTCCTTGGTATGAGACTTGTCTCCTGGTTTTGTAAAAAGCAAACATCTGTGTCTACATCAATTGCAGAAGTAGAATACATGGATGCTGGTAGTTGCTGTTCACAAATGCTATGGATACAAAACCAACTCTTAGATTATGGTGTCAACTTAAATAATTTAACATTATTCTGTGATAATACTAGTGCTATTGCTATAGCACAGAATCCAGTTCACCATTCTAGGACTAAACATATTGAAATAAGACATCATTTCATTAGAGATAATGTGGACAAAAAGAAAATTAACTTGATCCATATTCCTACTGATCTACAGAGAGCAGACATTTTCACCAAGCCATTGGATGAGAAAACACATATGTTCTTTATAAATCAACTAGGAATGATTGATGGAGAAGAGTTAACCTAGTTTTTGTCTGCATTCGACGAATTTTCCAGAGTTCGTCGAACGGAGTTCGACGAATTAGGGAAAGTTTGAGAGATTCTCGTCGAACGGAGATCGACGAATTCTCTGTGTGAGGAAACAATTTTCGTCGACCAGAGATCGACGAACTTTGCTTTAGAAGACATTTCGTCGAATGGAGTTCGACAAACTATTTTCGATTCTTTTGGATGAGATCAACGAATTATCTGTCTATAATTTATTTCTTCGAGCTCAGTTCGAAGAATTTTTCTTTTTCGTGGAACGGAGTTTGTCGATTCATATTCTGAAAATCTTATATCTAGGTTTTCTTCGACCTCCGTCCCGCGCTTTCAGTTCCTTTGCTCTTGATCGTCGTTTCTCTCTGTGTTTTTCATGCAGAACATCAATGGCGATTCCCTCAGGTGCTTTGGTTGCAATGAAGTTTGACACTGGTTTCGACATGGATTTTGAGTCGTTTCAACATTCTGACCCCATCTTTCTATACATCCTGGAACTACTGGAAGAACTCAGTTTAAAGGACTTCATGACCAGGCATATTAAACTTCATGGAATGAAAATACGAGAGTGGGTATATACATCTACAGTTTCTGAAGAAGATGTTTTGACCGGCAATATAGGGAACACTATTGTTTCCCTCTCTCCCGCAGTTCTCTCTGAGATATTTGGATTAGTGAACGGAGAAGACAATCTGGAAATGGATTCTGAGGAATTCAGTGATATGCTGAAACTGATGGGTTTCTCTGGTAACAACCCTAATAAGTTGTTGAAAAAGCAACTGTCCACCGCCTACCAATTTCTGGCAGATATTACGGGAAAGATACTGATGGCCAAGCACTCTGCTCATGACTATATTACCCGTCACCAATTTCTAATAATGTGTGCAGTAGTGAATAAGAGACATGTTGATTGGAGTAAGGTGTTCTTTGAATTGATCAAGAAGAAGAACATCAAGAAGGAAGTCTGCTTTGGCAGAATATTGGGAATACTTCTCAAGGAGACGTCTGTTGAATGTATGGTCTCCCCGACCATCTCCATAAACACCAGCAAGCGCCTCACTTGCGCTCTGTTTGGCAGGTGGGAGAGGACCATCTCCAAGCCCTCAAAGGCTTCTTCCTCCTCCCTCCAAACTTCTGAGATCACAAGGGCTGTAAAGGCCGCTCCCCACCCTGCTGAAGAGGTTCCTCCATCTCAACCGTCTCCTCCAGCACCTCTTCATCCAAAGAAGCCTCCTCATGTACCTACCCCTCCATCTCCACCACTGGACCTGACAATCACTCAATCTTCACCTCCATCTTCCCCCTCTGCAAGTTCATCAACAACTCACTCCTCCAGATTCCCCTCAGGAGACAATACTTCCTACACCTCCACAGTCTCCTCTTCCCCCACACTTATCCACCATCCCACCTTATCATATACCATCAAATACAATCATGCAAGATTCCCCCACTCCATCTGTTATTCCTCATCCCATTCCATCCCCTTCCCCTTCTACATTTGATCCATCTACCTCATTTCTTTGCTCACACCTCTCATCCAATCTTTGATCCAAGAGGCCATTACACCTCTTGTGACCTCCATTAACTCCTTATCTGCCCAGATCTCTCTTCTCTCTGCTGTCCCCTCTTCATCTAGGGGCCTGGCTCCAGGTATTCTTGAACCCAGGCAGGGGGAGATGCTCTATGATGAAGTTGCAGCAGATGCAGATACAGCAACAACAGCAGCAGTCACAGCAGTTCCCTCTCCAGTTAATACAGATTCAGATGAGGATTCAACAATTTTGACAGACTTTGATGCTGAGATGTTTGAGTTAATTCAATTCATGAATACTGACATTGAGTTGGATGAGTCAGTTGCTCAAATAACTCCTGTTGGTGATTTATATTTAAATCCCACAGTAAATTTATCAGTTTTGCTGAGAAATTTTTATTCTGTACATATGCAATTCCTTCCAGCAGATTTCTCTAATTCATATTTGGCTATGGTACCATATACCTCTCCAGCTAGTCCAGCAGTTGCCAAGCAACTCTGTAATAATTTTGCTCTCTCTGCCTCTAGCTCAAAAGTCATTCCAGAAGATACATCAGTGCCAGTTTCAGCACCAGATTTTATTATGGATGACTCTCCAATGCCTACTGTAGATGAGCTTATTCAGGCAGACATTGAAGAAGAGAATAAGGCAGTAGCTGATAGCTCTGTCTCTTTTGTTTCTGAACCTTGTACAGATACTTCTTCTCTTGTTGTTGAAACCCTTATTCCTGAACCTTCTGCCTCTCCTCCAGCAAAGGCTGTTGTTTCTGATAAAGCTTTAAAAGTTTTGGATGCTTTGTATGATACCCCTCAGGATTCAAAATCTGATGATGATGATAATGATTCTGATGAAGATGCAGCCAGTAAGAAAAAGAGATTATTGGCAAAGAAGAGAAAGGATGTTCCTCCTCCATCTCCCAAGCCAAATCCCACTGCAGACACTCACTACTATATTCTGCACAATGTGACTCCATACAATGGAATGCCAGCATGGATGTGGCTCTCCAAAAACCAGCAGAGAGATAGAAAGATAAGCAGGAGATACTCCCCTCCTCTAGTGCACAGATACAGGAAGGATCCTCCTCCTCCTCCTCCAGCAGCTGGTGCCAGTGGCTCTAGCTCCCAGAGATCTGCCCCAATGCAAACTTATCAGAGACAGTCAGGGAGATCTTCTAGAAGCAGCCAGCAGAGGCCATCCTCCTCAGGAAGTCAACAACATAAGAAGCAGCAGCAGCAACAAAGTTCTGAAGTACATAAAGCTGAAAGCCCAAAAAGACCTCTCTCTCCTCTAATTCCTTTTGAAGATCCAGAGACTGCTAATACTGCAAGAATGGCTAGGTACCAAGAGTTGATTGGTCTATCATTGATAAATAAAGCCAAAGCAGAAGGAAAAGATATCTCTGGTCTTTCAACAATGTCAAAGTATAGAAAAGAAGAGCTGAAAAGGTTTGACAAAGGCAACAAATTTTTTAATGTTGATGATTATATGAAACTACATCCAGAAGCAGTTGTCCCCAGGGCTACATCATTGAAAATTATTGGGCAGTTGATATGCCCATGACAGTGGCTCAAGCTCAAGATCCTAACAGAGAAATCATTTTCAAGAAGCCAGGAGAAAAGAAAACAGAAGACAAACCTCAGCAGAAGAAGCCAAAGAAGTAATTTTGTTGTTGTTTCAATTTCTGTCTGTTATTTATTTTTTTAAAACTGTGCTTTCTGTTAAACAAAGCTGTGTGTATATATATATCTGTTGCATGTGTTATAATTCTCTGCCAGATATATTTCTTTCTTGCTTTGCTTTTCTGTTTTGAGTCTCTGTTAGTGACCTCACCCAAATAGGGGGAGATTGTTATATCCCTAGGTGATTTGGGCTAGGCTCACTGACTTAGGATGTAACCCATCATGTATAGCCAGGGTCAATGTGTGTCCTAGAGTATAGGTTAAGTCCTTAGGCTCAACTCCAGATGGACCAGCTTTCAACAAGACCCTCAGAGACTCCAGACTCACAAGTTTTCAAGACTAAGTAAAGTGAGTTCGATGTTCGTCGAACTCAGCTCGACGAAAGGAGTTCTGCGCTCGACGATCGTGAGACAATTCTTAGTGCTGAGCTCGACGATCTATGTTCTCTGTTCGACGAAAACTCAGTTTCTACATCAAGCCAAAGTGAGGAGAACTTCAAATTTTTCTAAGTCCAGCTTTATGCTTCGGTCGATGAAGTATATTCTGAGCTCAACGAACTTGGACCTCAAGTTCACAGCTTCTCAGGTCGACGAAGTCAGCTTCTCAGGTCGACGAATGATAAACTCTACTTGACGATTTCTGGACTCAGAGAATCTGTGTGGACACTTAGGGTTTGTGTCGACACCACACGATTTGTGTCGACACCAGTATTTCAGTCGACACCAGCTTATGTCGACACCAGAGGATTTGTGTCGACACCAAGATCAATCTGTCGACACCAACTTTTGTCGACACAGCATTTCAGCAGATGCAGGATATTTTGTCTAAGTACAGAACTTTTCTCAGCTCGACGAATTTGATTCTCAGCTCGACGAATGAACATTGTCTATCCGGTGAATGAAGATTGTCTGGTCGACGAACTCTCTCAAGCTCAGCTCGACGAACTCAAGCTCAGCTCGACGAACACAAGTTCAGCTCGACGAAATGTGTTCTTCGTTCGACGAATCCAGATTAGGTTTTCTTCAAGGTTCCCGTTCCGTTTCTTGGCACTGATTCCTGAACATTTAATGCCAGATCTTCTCGGAATGTTACAGTTAGAACGTGCATTGACTATGGACGATTATATGCCGTTTTTACACGGGACAGTTAGGAAAGTCATTGATTGCTGATTCTTTCCAAGGCCGACTATAATTACTGCTCGACATTCAAAAGTTTGAAGATTCCTTAGTCAGTAATAGACACAGATATACACACAAAAAAATATAGAGACATAGTAAGAGAACAGAATCAAGCAGTGATAGAGTTCAAGAATTACAACATAGCAATCAATCTGAAAAACACTCTGAAGTTGCAGAGAAGAATAATCATTCAAAAAATCACAAGTTCTTGACTGCAATCAGCCTGATCAGAGAATATTTTCAAGAAGAAGAAGAACAACCAAATTCAATCAAGAGTCTTCTTCTCTCTATTCAAAGGATAACTTCAAAGGACAACAATCAATCAATCTGTCAAAGGAGTTCCTGAAACATATTCTGGTCCAGGCATTCTAGGTCTTTGAAGACCTATCACCCTAAAGCAGTGCTCCAGTCTTCCTGATACATTCCAGATCTCAGGGGGAGCAAGCTGCTAACATCATTCCACTTGAATCTTCTCTCTGATTATTGACAGAGAAGATACCATCACTCTCTCACCATCTCCTGTATAAAGGGTTGTCATCTCCCTTCAAAAGTGATTCCTGGTTCACAAGTCTCCTTCCAAAAGACTTGAGATTTGGTTTTTGGGGACCTTATCAAAACCCATTGGTGCCCAGGACACCTGATCAACTCATCCTGCAGTGGATTCCTACCTAGGGTGGTAGAAGAGTGGATGTACCCAGATTGGTTGGGGAACCACTATAGCTCCTTGTGTCTTCTGGTTGCTATTTTCTTTTGTTTTCTGGTTGTGGTCTGTGATTGCTCTGTGTTTAGTTAGTTGCTGTGTTTTGTTGTATTTCATTTGCTTCCCTGTTCACTTAGGAATACAATAAGAGTTGTAAAATTTTTTTAGTAAGCACCACACTCTATTCACCCCCCCCCCTCTAGAGTATATCAGATCTAACCTGCACTTTCAGACACTAGTTCTGTGTGTCGACACAGTCACTTCTTCTCTTCACAAAAAAAATCAACTTTGTTGAAACTCTGCTATGTGTCGACACAAGTCCTTTGTGTCGACACAGTTGATGTCGACAAAGTCTTCTGTGTGTCGACACTGCCTCTGTGTGCCGACACAGTTGATGTCGACTAAGCTTTTTTGTGTGTCGACACTACCTCTGTGTGTCGACACAGTTTCTTATAGTGTCGACACAGCCTTTCCAAGTGTCGACACAATTGACTCCAGGTGTCGACACAACCTTTCTCCAGTGTCGACACAAGCCTTCATAAGTGTCGACACAGCTTCTTCTGGTGTCGACTCATGGACTTAGAAACTTTTCTTGCATTCTTGCATTTTCTTAACCTGCGCATATAAACTCAAAACAACATCAAATACACCTTGATGCATATCATTGAGTAAGGTGAGGCTTCTTCAAATCTGGTACACATTTTCCAATGTACCCAACAGAAAGTAAGGACTCTCTTATATGTCTAGTTGTAAATGAGAAAGTCTTATATTGTGCCCAATGACACAAGCGGCCGGCTCATCTGAACTACAAGACTATAGGCAAACTCTTTAGTGAAGAGTTAGTTAGAAATAGCCCCAAGTTGAAATGCACTAAGGAGGGTATCTTCTCTTCATGTCAAAATAGCAAACAGACCAAGACCTCCTTCAAGAGAATTGAGGTCAAAAACTCAGTGAGGTGCTTATACCTCCTGCATATGGACTTGTTTGGTCCTATAGCAGTTCAAATTCTAGGTAGGAAAGTCTACATCCTTGTGGTTGTTTATGAATTTTCTAGATTTGCTTGGGTGTTCTTTCTTAGGAAGAAATCTGAAACCCCTGATGTCTTCAAGACATTTGTCAAGCAAATTTAGAATGAATTTGATAGTACTGTGGTCAAAATCAAAAGTGACCATGGGACTGAATTTTAGTCTAAATGCATGACAAGGTTCTATGAAGAGCAAGAGATTCACCAAGAATTCTCCTCTCCTAGAACACCCCAGCAAAATGAGATTGCTGGGAGGAAAAATAGAACTCTCATAGAGGCTGGTAGGACCTTGTTAAGTGACACATCTCTCCCAGAATATTTCTGGGCTGAGGCAGTAAACACTACATGTCATGTCCTTAACAGAGATTCTATCATCAAAAGCCACAAGAAGACTCCCTATAAGATCTTGAAAGGCAGAAAACCAAACTTATCCTACTTTGGGATTTTTGATAGCAAGTGTTATGTACTGAACAATGGAAAGTCCTACGTGACTAAGTTTGCTGTCAAGTCCTATGAAGGAATATTTGTTGGGTACAACAACCACAGTAGGGCATATAAGATCTACAACTTGACAAGTCAAGTTATAGAAGAGTCTGTTCATGTTGTCTTTAATGAATCAAACATAATTAACAGTGAGCTATCTAGCTCCTCTTCTAGTCATGCAGGCATAGAGAAGGTGATGGACAAACTTACCATCAAGAAAAATGATCCAGCAGTCCAAGATAAGAGAAAATATGTGTGTTGTCTAGAGGGAGCTCAAGACTCACAAGTTGAGGATGAAGAACAGCTAGCTAAAGACAATGAAGAATATCAAGCTGAAGTTAGATTATCTCTAGCTGTCAGACATCTAAGGGATCATCCAGCACACCAAATTATTGGTGAGGCAATACAAGGAGTCCAGACTAGAAGTAAGACTATCAACATAACACTCTACTCGAGTTTCCTATCACAAGTAGCGCCCAATAAATTTGAAGAGGCCAACATAGACCAATTCTGGATTGGAGATATGCAAGAGGAACTAAACCAGTTCAAGAGATGTAAAGTCTGGAAGCTGGTTCCCAGACCAGAAGGACATAATGTCATTGGAGTCAAGTGGATCTACAGAAAGAAACTTGATGAAAATTACATTCTGTGAAGAACAAGGCTAGATTGGTGGCTAAAGGATACAGACAAGAAGAAGTGATCGATTTTGATCGGACATTTTCCTAGTATCCAGATTAGAAGAAATAAGACTCTTCCTTGCATTTACTGTCTACCAAGGATTCAAAGTCTACTAAATGGATGTGAAGTTAGCCTTCCTGAATGGTGACTTAAAAGAGCAAGTCTATGTAGAACAGCCTCCAGGTTTTGTTGACTCTAACTCTCCTGATTTTTTATAGACTTAGGAAAGCTCTATATGGGTTGAAGCAAGCCCCTAGAGCATGGTATGAAAATTTGTCTCATTTTCTCATTGAGAACAAATTCTCAAGGGGGAAAATAGACAAGACCCTATTCCTAAGGGAATCTAAGGGCAAGATCATCTAGTCCAGATATATGTTTATGCCATTATCTTTGGATCTACTGATGACAACCTTTGTAGGAAGTTTGCTAAACTTATGCAAGGAAAGTTTGAAATGAGCAGTATGGGTAAACTCAAGTTCTTCTTGGGAATCCAAGTTAGACAGACCGATGATGCCTCGTTTATATCTCAGTCAATGTTCACCAGGGAGTTTATTAAAAAACATGGTATGGAGAGTGCCTCCACCATGAAAACTCTCATGGGGTCAAGTATGCTTATAGACAAAGATGAAGCAAGGAAACCTATTGATGATACTTTACATAGAAGGATAATTTGCTCCCTTATATATCTCACTACTAGTAGGCCTGACATCATGTATGTTACATGTGTCTGTGTTAGGTATCAGGGCTGCCCTAAAGAATCACACTACACTGTTGTAAAGAGGATCTTGAGATATCTTAAGGGCACACCAAATCTTGGTCAATGGTACTCTAAAAATAGGGATTTTGAACTAATAGGCAATTCAGATGCATATTTTGCAGGCTGCAAAGAGGACAGAAAAATCACTTCAGGATCCTGTCAATTCTTAGGTGGGAGACTAGTGTCTTAGAACAGTAAGAAGCAAATAAGTATTGCAATATCAACTACAGAGTCAGAGTATATTTCAGTAGGTAGCTGATGTGCTTAGTTGTTGTGGATCCAGCATCAGCTCCAGGATTACAACCTCCAGATAAGTAGAACTCCTCTTTATTGTGATTTTACTTGTTCTATTTCTGTTGCTAGGAATCCTTTCTCATATAGTAAGACTAAACACATAGAAATTAGATATCATTTTATTAGGGAGCATGTGGAAAATGAAGATATCTGTCTTGAGTTTGTCCCCACAGATAAGCAAGTGGATGACATCTTTACTAAGCTACTAGATGAAGCAAAGTTCAACACCTTCAAGTTTGAGTTGGGTATGTTGAACCTAGTCTAGCTTCAGTTACTCCCTATAGTTTTAGTTTTGGTGCAGGATGTGTTCTTCTTGCAGGAGATTAAGACCTTAAGTGGTAAGAAGACCAAAGTGACCATCAGTAAAATGATGGTAAAAGTGGCTCCTATTGAGGGGGAGCAAGTCCAGCAGCTATAGGATCGGAATCAGCCTCATATAAAGAGGTAGCTAGCAGCTGCACCAAGGGTATCAACTGCAATTAGATAGGTGGAGAAATACATCAAGACAAGCCAACTCTTCCCTGACTATTTTTCAGAAGTAAAAAGGGGGGAGAGAAATAAGGAATTAATCAAGCAGCATATCAAGTGACTTCAAAGATCGATCAAGTGTGGCATCAGAGGTTAATCAAGTGGTATCAAAGGCAGGGGAGAAAGAAATGCTCCCATGCAACATTCAAGTGGTATCACACCTCTTGCAGCAAAATAGGGGGAGTAGGTGATGATCACCAAACAGGCAGAAAATGTGGTAACCTTCCTAGATATGTTTTGTTATAATAGTACATTTTATTATTATATATGTTATGTGTGTCATTGACTAAGAAATCTGAACAATTTGAATAAGGGTTTTAACTTCTTTAAATAGGGGGAGATTGTTGGGTCCATTGATCTAAATGGCCCAGACTTGTAAGAAGTCAAACAAGTCAATGACACACACTAGTTGTATTTGATGCGTGTTTGAGTTTATGCATGCAGGTTAGTCCCTATTACACTGATTGGATAGGTGGACACCAAGCAAGCTGGCGATCATGCAGAAATTACACTAAGTCCACAGGCATTGAGTGGAGCAAGCTCACTCAACACCAGCTATCTTGAGAAAGAAAGCTGGACAAAAAAATATTACTAAGTCCACCTTGCTCCACTCAATGCTATAAGTCAAGAAAAGATGTTGGCAAGAAAGAAACTCTACTAAGTCCATAGGCATTGAGGCTCTATTTGTTTGGGCGTTTTGCAACTCCATTTTGGGCAAACGCCGCCGGAAGGAGGGTAAACAAATGAACCTTCGGCGGCATTTGCTCCGTTTTCACCCGCCCGCCTTGAGAAACGCCCCAAAAAGCTCTGTTTGGAGCAGCCACCTCTCCCCTCCGGTTCGAACTCTCCGTTTCCACCCTCCAGATCGACTCGTCGCCGCTAAAACAAATGAAGCCTGAGTGAAGACAGTTCACTCAATGCTATGAGCCAAAAAACGCTGAGTTAGGTGTGGACAGTTAAAGCATATACATCAGCAAGCAGAAAAATTGACTAAGTCCATAGGCATTGAGTGATGTGAACTCACTCAACTCCATACTGCCTATTCGTTGAGAAAAACTCATTCTATCAAAGCCAAGGAGTTTTTGCCAAAGAAAAAGATTCTAAGTCCAGAAGCATTGAGTGAAGCCAGTTCACTCAACGACATACTGATTCTATCAAAACCAAAGGAGATAGACAGGAAAATCTGTCTACGTACAAAAGCGTTGAGTGAAGTCAGTTCACTCAACGCCAAATGACAGAAAGCATTGAGACAAGCTCAAACAACCAACGCTAGAAGAAAGGATAGAATTTGACTAAGTCTAGAAGCATTGAGTGAAGCCAGTTCACTCAACGCACTCAATGCTAGATTTCAGATGCAAAGGCAGAAAGCGTTGAGTGAGGCCAGCTCACTCAACACCGTCAGATGAAAGGAGATTTGGCTAAGTATAAAGGCATTGATTGAAGCTTACTCACTCAACTCTCTCAACGCTAAGCATGCGGAAAGGGCTGAAGATTAAGCTAAGGAAAAAAGAGTTGAGTGAAGCTTACTCACTCAATACTCTCAATGCCAAACACACAGAAAGGGCTGAAGATTAAGCTAAGGCAAAAAACATTGAGTGAAGCTCATTCACTTAACGCTTTCAAGGTCTAGATGAACTGAAGAAATGGCTAAGTCCAGAATAATTGAGTGATGGTCATTCACTCAACGCTCTCAATGTCTGAATGAACTAAAGAAATGATTAAGTTTGGAATCGTTGAGTGATGGTCATTCACTCAACGCTCTCAACGCCTGGATGAACTGAAGAAATTACTAAGTCCAGAATCATTGAGTGATGGCCATTCACTCAATGCTCTCAATGCCTGGAGTAATTCTGTGAATTTGGCTAAGTCCAAAATGGCTGACGTCAGCATGAGTCAGCAAAAGTCAACAAAGTCAATGCAGTTCAAATTCTTTATAGGAAAGATGGAGTATGCCTTTGATGACGTCGGCGGCCAGTTGTTGTCGTATTCTATAAATGGAAGGTGGTAAATAGGAAATTTAGGTTGGGCCCATAGCGCAAAGAGTCGTTGATCAGCTGACTATAAAATGGAAAAATTGGCTGAATCAAAACAAGTAATTAGGATTTTTTGATTTTGCATTGCGACTGAACATCGTCTTCTTCCTCGCCATTACTGTCGAGCCTGAAGGTCTTGTTCAGTTCAGTCAATCTGAAAGAAAATAGAGATAGTTACTGTGATTTTTATCTGCGACAACAAGGTCAGGACTGATTCCTAAAATAAAAGAGGCGGAGGTTTCTGCAAGTTACTTCCACAACAAGTCGCGATTCTTCTGAAGATGTCTGTTAACTTGTTGTTGTGAAGAAGAGGTTAGGGCTGACATATTTTTAGCCCAAGAGGACAGACACATAGAAATTTCTCTGGTGTCTGATTGTTTCATATCACTTCTATTTTTGTAGGATCCAATCTTGGATCTGAGTGTAAGATTCCTGAGTGAATCCGAGTGTAGGCCTGTGTTATAAAGGCTGAGGTAGGATCTATTGTTGATCTGAGAGTAGGATCTGCTAATTGATCTGAGTGTAGGATTCTTGTGTGAATCTGAGTTGTAGGCCTATGTTATAAAGGCTGAGGTAGGATCCAGTTGGGATCTGAGAGATAGGGCATAGTGCCTGAGTTGTAGGTCTTGAAGAAAACTGAGTGGTCCTGCGGGATCATATTGTAAGCTCCTTGGAGTCGAGATTTTGGAGAAGAACCGTGTCTAACACACTGTTAGAAAGGTGGGAGGGACAGTGGACGTATCCACAATCTGGGGAACCACTATAAAATAACTGTATTCTGTGTATGTTCTTGAAAGCATAACTACTAACTCACAAAGCACAACAAAGTAAATTATAAATCTAATAAAGGTTTAAAGAGACAAAAAACCTATTCACCCCCCTGGTGTTTAGCTGACCTTGAAAACAAAGACTTTCAAAAAGATTGCCAGATCGCCAAAACCTGCACAAATAACTCAAGACAACGCAGAAAGAAGGCGAGTATCAACACAGAGCAAAAGCACCAACATAAACAAATCAGCAAGATAAATGTGAGATACAAACTCGCCATATTAAATCAAATTATATGCCATTTTGGTATAATATCGCCCGTGGCGAGGATAAATAGAAAGAAACAGAAAAAATTCTAAGTCCTAGGAGGTCGCTGCTCGGGAAGAGTTGGATGTCGCCCTGCCCAGCCCATCTCGTGCGCTTGTTGATAGTACTTATTAGCCACCTCCCATGCATTGTCGCCCCGACGCAGCTAGTCCTCCATCCTCGCTAGTTGCCCAGCCGTTCCCATGCTCGCCCGCATGCCGGCTAACTCCTCATGATGCAGTTGTAGACGATGATCTATCATCGATACTCGCTGATGAAGCTCGTTGATCATGTGGAAGAATGCCTTGTAAGCCGATAGCCGATCCTGCATCTCTTCCATCTTCGTCATCCTCACATCCAGTGTCGAGATCCAGGGATGAGGCTTGCAGATGGCTAGTTGCTCGAACTTGGCTTCTAGCTTGATGTAGGCACGGGCGGCAGCATGGCGGTATTCATGAGCAGAGAGCCCTAGGGCATCGATGAAGTCGGTCCAGGGGTTTCCGGGCCATCTGCCATGACAAGAAGAAGTCGCCGAAATACTTAGAAGTCAATATCAGCTGTCAGAACAGTTCAGCAGCAGGCAAGCTACCTTGCCACGGGGATCAAGATCGGCGAGGGGATGGGCTGCGGCGAGATGATTATTGTTGGCATGATGACGAGCCTACTGGGCGCTCTATGGCCTGCCCCTGTCCGCGACCTCTAGGGTCGTGACCTCCAGTCCTCTGCGGGAAAAAGCTCGACTGCCTTCTTGCATGATCCCCCAAAGAGCTCTCAGGCGGGATCGGAATGGCTGAGGTCTCAAGACAGATCTCAGGGCCAGTTTCGTTGAGCTATAACAAAGGAGACGGTGGAGGCAAAGGAGTGCTTGTCCTCGGATGTGATGTACTGGCCAGAGGAGGAGATGGTGGTGGCAAAGGAGTGCTCATCGTCGGTAGCGAAGAGGTGGTCACAGAGCTGGGGTCTTTGCTTGTCCCAGGTTGTGAGGTCTTCGTCACTAGGAGATCCTTTCTCCTCTCATCAGAAATAGGTTTTTCAGGCAGCCTCTTAGGACCGACATTGATCCAAACAGTGTGCACGGATCGAGGATGTTGAAGAGCTTCGATGGCGACTAGTGGAGCTGCTCACAAGGGAGTGATATCCAGAGGCTCGCCTGCAATAGTCGGCAAGGAATAATACAGATTGATCAGCAACTTATATAGTCTTTGACAAGATAACAACCTTACAAGGCAACAAGATCTGCCTGCAGCTGTGCCTGAGATCCTGCGAGTTCCGGGGCAGGGGAGAAGATGGCGTAGGGAGGCGAGATGATTCAGGAGCAAATTGCTCGGGAATATCGCTCAACTCGAGATCATCGAGGAGCTTCTGAGTGTGTGTTGTAATGTCGGGATGGTTGGCCGAGGAGGAAACATCCTCTGTAAGCGAAGGCAAGTAGACAAACTTTGAAGCATGTGACTTCTTCAACTTCTTCTTCAACTTTCTATTTTTAAGGGGAGGGAGGTCAGCAGTGAGCTCACCTTCTCGCGACATTTTTGACCTTGTTGGTTCAAGGAGTCCAGACAAGGCGGCAAGGCTCGCTTGGTAGACTTCATCGGCAGACTTTGACATTGCATGCAAGATCAAAAGGCGTTCCCCAAAGTCCAGCCACCCACCTATTTATAGAGTTCAACATGCATCCATTGGATGCGAGTAACTCAGATACTCGCTCAGGAAACTCGTCGAATAAGTGTTGGATGTTTCTTTCTGAGCTCCTACGTTGCTTGAAAAGAGCGGGGATTGTGTACAATCCATATTCGTCAAGGGTAGACCCCTCTAGATCCAGCTCAGCAAGAGTCAAAGTCAGTAAGTAAATACAGAAGTCAGAGTCAACGTGCAAGATGGTAGAAGGCCTGAGCAAGTATGGCGAGCTCCACTTGCATACATGTCAGGTAGGTGACTAGGCCAGTTACTCGCCCAACCGAGTGAGCTACCCCCAAGAAGTCGCCTAGTTGTCAGGGGTGGGAAAGACCCCCTTCCCTTGGATTTGCCTATAAATAGGATCCCAGGGGTACGAGGAGATGGACTTTAGAATCCCGCAAAAGATCTCAATCATCTCAATTCCAAGACTTCGAGCTGAGCCTTTGGATCCCTTATTTAGAGAGACAGGTCGCGAGCTTGCGAATATCCATCTTAGTCATCGTGACTTTGTTGTCAGCCAGTCTACCTCGTACCCTGCTTGGCCATTTTTTAGTTGTGGAGGGGAAGCTTCATCTAAGCATCCGGGTACGTGGTGAGATCTCCTGCCGCAGCACCTGGGATCCTTTTTGTTGTCTGTCTTTTTCTTTGTCTTAGCCCGTTAGCCGTCGAGCCTTACCGCTGAACCGATAACCTTAGACTGTCATGATGTATGTTTGTATGTATGTGTGTGCGTGTGTGCGTGCGTGTGTGTGTTTATGTATGTTTGTATTTGTGTGTGTATGTCTTTTTGTATTGAAGTGTGTATGTGTGTGTTTGTATTGAAGTGTGAATTTGTGTATCTGTTAGAATGTAATATATTTGTGTTTTTTGTGATTATATATGTGTAGGTATTGTCATTATTCAATATTTGAAAGCAAAATATGATGAGAAAGGAGTGGGTTAATTTGTCTCGCTATGTTGAAGATTATATTAATAATGTTAATTATTTCTTGGATGTCACATTCAAAAAGGGTATGAAAGAGAAAAGATTTTATGTCCATGCTCTATCTGTTGAAATGATATATGAGATAAAAGAGATATGGTATTTGACTATTTGATAAGTAAAGGTTTTGTAAACAGCTACAAAGATTGGATTTACCATGGGGAAGAGATTAAACGTATGAATCATGATCAAGACACTAATGCTAATGTCTCTTCTGATGATATTGATGGCTTATTGTCTGAGACATTTAAAAATATAGTTCAAGAAGATGGAATACATGAAGGCCTAAATAAAGATGCAACGAAGTTTTATAAACTTGTTGAGAAAACAAATCAAGAATTATATCTGGGTTGTCAAAAGTTCTCTACATTATCTTTTACTATTCGTCTGTATTTTCTAAAATGTCATTGTGGATGGAGCAATGCATCACGTATATCTCTCCTAGAGTTATTAAAAGAGGATATACCCGACTTGAACATCCATGTTTCTTTCAATAATACATAATCTATGATATGTGATATAAGCTTAAATTATAAAAAGAGTAATGCTTGTCCAAATAACTGCATGTTATTTTGGAAGGAGCATGAGAAAGATAAAAAATTGCATGTTTGTGGTGAATCTCGATGGATTATATATCCTAAAGTGAATTGTGAGCCCGAAATAGGTAAGAAAAATCATAAAATTTTTGCAAAGGTGCTAAGAGTTTTTCCATTAATTTCAAGACTAAAAGACTTTATACATGTTCAAAGATTGTTGATTAATGAGGTGGCATGTAGAAGAGCGTTCCAGGGATATTAAGTTAAGACATCCTGCCGATAGACAAGCATGAAAAGACGTTGAAGTGAATCAACCAGATTTTGCTCTAAATATTCGTAATGTAAGACTTGGATTTGGTAGTGATGGATTTAATCCATTTGGCAACATGAGTCCTGCTGATAGCACATGACATGTGGTATTGACAATATATAATTATCCTCCAAATTTGTGCTTGAAGTCAGAAAATTTTGATGATGTCATTGCTTATTCCTAGACCACGGTCACCTGTAAATGCTATTTATGTGTACCTTCAATCACTAATTGAGGAGCTAAAAATATTATGGGATGTTGGGGTAGAAACATACAATGTTTCCTAAAAATCAATCATTTTAATGTGTGATACTCTTTTGTGGACAGTTAGTGACTACCATGTATATGTTGTTATCTTCTTTAGAGGCGGACCTAGCCTAAGGCACGGT
Organism: Platanthera guangdongensis; assembly: GCA_039583875.1. Classification (NCBI taxonomy): domain Eukaryota; kingdom Viridiplantae; phylum Streptophyta; class Magnoliopsida; order Asparagales; family Orchidaceae; genus Platanthera; species Platanthera guangdongensis. The sequence continues at coordinate 63,750,495 of CM077157.1, read as the reverse complement.
CAGGCACATGCCCGACCATAAATTGTGATAAATTCGCCAGGCGTCGGTTTAGGGCATTTCCCTCTTCGCGATTTTTTTCCTCCTCGACAGTTCGACGAGAGGAAGACGCAGGCTAGGGCATTTCCCTCTTCGACGACAACGACACTGCACGCGACGACGCCAATGGTTCTTCCGCTCTTTGTCGTCTTCGAGACTTCGCCGATGGCTCGACCTTCAGGCTCCAGATCCAGACGACTCCAGTAGTCCAGTGCCCAGTCCAGGTCTGTGATTTCTTGGCTTCTTACTGCTTCTTGCTGCGATTTCTTGGCTTCAAAACAGTTTTCATCTTCGACCTCCAGTGCACATGCCCAGTCGGCCAGTCCAGTACTCCAGTGCCCAGTCTTGTCCAGGTAGTCATGGGCATAAAGCCCGATCGGGCCGGCCGGCCGGTACCGAGCCCAACGGGCCCGGGCATTTCTCAACCGGGCCGAGCCCGGGCTTTTCTGAAACCGGGCTCGGGCCGGGCTCAGGCCCCTGCTTCGGGAAGGGGCCTGATCCGGCCCTTCGGGCCGGGCAGGGCTTTACAATTGGATTTTTTTTAAAAAATATAATAATTAAATTATATTAAAAAATTTTAATATACTAAAAAAATTTAATACACGGAAAAAAATTCGCTCGCATGAAAAAAATTTCAATTTCATTAATATTAAAAATATTTACATCTTACAATTTACATTAATTGAAAGAAATTAAAAAAATGAAATTTATTATCATTTTTACTTTTAGATAAAAAACTACAATATTAATTAATTTAACAAAATAGAAAAATACAGTTTTAACTTTGAAGGCAGCTACTAGATGTGCGCTTGCTATTCAATCATCTTGTAAATTCATCGCGTCCATCTCGTCTTCGATCTCCTCTGAGCTATCCTCTAATGTTGTAATGTGTTGCTTCCTCTTCATAGCATCCAAGTAGTCCTTGTAGCAGATGCACATTTCCAGAGATTCTTCATTGAGCCGGCTCCTTCGCTCGTTCAAAACTCTGCCACTAAGATAAAAAGCGGACTCTGAAGCTACCATACTAGCTTGGATTGTTAGTAAATCACGGGTCGTATAGGCCAAAATAGGATATATATTAATTTTACCTTTCCACCATTTTAAGAGATCGAAGTTTTCAATCTCCTTCATGCTCATAAAATCACGGAATTGTGTTTTAGTGTACAATCCTAATTCATTTAAACTACTAGATGTATGCGCCTTTTTCCTAACTGTTAATTCTAAAATTTTATTTTTAAAAATATCCTTTGTTTTTGGTTGTGATATTTCTTCCTGGGGCCGGGAGCTGTATAAGTTATCATAATAATTGTAACACTCAATAAAAAGAGAATTAAATTTTATAATACTAACGTCGTCACAATCATCGAAATTTAAATTTAAATTTAAGTGTGTATTTATTTCTTCTATCAAATTTTCTACGCCATCTACGCTGAATAATGGATTTAAAGCGGCCGCGCATGAAAACATTGCAGACATTTCTCTATAATATTTTAAAAAATTTTCTTCCATTATTAAAATTAATGTAAGTCATCCATCATGTTGTCTATAATAATTAAATTTTTGTGCGATGTTTACAAAATTTTCAATAAGTAGTGAGCTGGTGGGATAGTACACGCCAGATAAAAAAATTGTCGCCCTATAAAAAATATTTTAATAAATCCATGTAATGTCCTAATACGTCACAATCGACATTGGTTAAATCATGACTATTTACTATATTATAATATTCCATAAGGATTGATTTTTATTGAAACGCTCTTTTTAACATTTTATATGTTGAATTTCATCTAATAGACATATCAAATTGTGATTTCAAATATTTTTTACCCTGTGCTTTTACAAATTTTTTAAAATCTTGCGATCGTTGTCTAGAACTATAAATGACTCTAAGCATAAGATGAATTTTTTTCAATATACGGTTCCATAGCGGCTAAGCTATCCTGTACTACTAAATTTAAAATGTGACAAACACAACGAGTGTGAAAAAACACACTGTTTAGCATTGGTTTTAAATCGTGTTTTAGATAATCAATAGCTACGTTATTGTTAGAGGCATTATCAAAAGAAATACTCATTATTTTATCTTTTAATTTAAATTCGCGCACACATTTCATAATTACATTATATATAGCTTTACCAGTGTACGGATATTCGAAACCATCAAAATAAATTACGCGCTTATTTAACTCCCATGAGACGGGATCGCTCCAATGACACATGATACATATGTACGATAATCCTACTTTTGATCTACTGCTCCAAACGTCACTCGTTAAACTTACACGACCCTCGAAATTTTCAAAAAAAATTATTAACAGATGTTTTGATTCTAAATAAGCTTTAATGGCGTCGCGACTAAGAGAAACTCTACTTACCTGTTGATATTTGGGCTGAAGGCCTCCATGCATGTGTAACGACTCCATCCATTCATATAGCATATAATAGAAGGTCCGGCCGGGGTCCCACACCATATGCCACAAAACAGGCGAGGAAGTCACAGGTGATATCAGAGTTGCGCATCCTAACTCATAGCATTCTAGCGGAAGCTCTTAACAAAAATACTGAACTGCAACCATGAATGTCCACTGATATAAACACCCACATTTATATAGGAATGTACACCAAATACAGTATCGTTTGGCCTTATGGCCTTACAATTGTTCTTTACAAGAGTGGCTTCCAAACATCGGCGCGCAGGCTGGCCACACATGAACAAAACACAACATTATTCAGCTTAGCCTTCAAGGGCTAGCAGCAGCAGCAGCAGGGACTTTAGCTTTTAAATGTCCCGCTCGGCTCTCCAGCACCTGCACAAGGACAACCCACCCAACTGTGGCAAATAAGGCAACGGTCAGCATTCAGCTGATCAATTTATAACGACTCTACCCCTTTTCCGGGGCAGTGGTATTCCTTCCCTGCAAGCATAGCAATTTATAGACAGATATATAAATATCACACATTGTGCTCTCACACACAAACAATCCATCACTACTGTCAGCCACGTGGTCCGACGATCCGTGCACTCAAGGCACATTCTTGGTGTATCGGCGAACCAGGGTCCCACCACCGTATCAGGGCCGAAACCCAACGGTAAAATTGAGCATTTTGCTCCATGGCGTTCAGCCGGAGACTTTAGTCTTAGTGGTGCGCAGGCCTAAGACTCTCACTATGCGCTCCAACAGACCGCACTTTCAGGTCTTCAAGTCGGACGGACATAACGCAGGTCGGATCAATCACCCCCCATTGCTCAAGTCACCTTGCCATCACTGAATACCAACGTACTTGCGGCTAAGTAGAAGGCGTGGGTCGGTTTCACCTTACCTGTTTGGCATAAAGCTCACACATAGACATATCGTCCCTGAGGGACTGGCTTCACATTCATAGGTTAGCTAGGTGTCACGCCCAACGTTAGCGACAAAACTCATTTTACATCTCTAGTTTAACCTTAGTATTCACAGCATATAGTACACACACTTGCGGGTATTTCCCTGGGCTTCCACACCAGTACTTCCTGCTACTACCCTTCACAGGCATAACCCATCAAGCATCACAAGCATCACAGTGTCTTTTCCTGGACTACCACTCCAGTACTTCCTGCCACTGCCCTTCACAGGTCTAACCCATCGACTCCATAAACTACACGTTTAACCACGGAGACTTCTCTGGTGTGTAAATGCAACATCACCAATCCAGACTAACCTGTCCAGATGGGCTTAACATAGCATGTCTATTATGTACTCCATTTTCGAATCTATATGCAACACTAGTGGGGATTCCAAGAATCAACCCAAGGAAATCCCTTCACAATCCACCCTCTGGTGGGGGAAATCCATGTGTATGCCAAAAGGAGGACTTCACATGTCCAAGAAGGAAGATCATTACCCTTGACGATCGCTTTGGAGCCATGGACTTCTAGCCGGCTGGAAAGCACCGTAGCGGCCTTGCCTCCACAATGCTAGACTCGGATCTCGAATCGGAATTCAGCAGCTCCACCAGTGGCTGGATCCCCTTTATCCTCCTCCTCTTGCTCTCCTTTCTCTCTAGCTTGTAGAAAGAGAATGGCCAAGTCAAAATGGAGATTCTCTTATCCATCCTTGACTATGAACCAGCATGGAGAAGCCTGGGCCCTCAGATCTCAGCTGAAGAAAATGGACGGCCACAATTTGTCCTGAAAACTCAATATTTTGCCTGACATGGCCTGTGACACGCCCGTGTCACAGGCTGTGTACCTTAAGCGGCACACAACCGACTCATCCAGAACAATACACGACCCTGTGACACGTCTGTGTCACAGGCCGTGTGACTTGACACAGCTTTAGACATGCCCGTGTCTAGCTCGTGTACCTCAGGTGGTACACAACCATCTCAACCCGAGCAAGATACGGCCATGTGACACGCCCGTGTCACAGGTCGTGTGCCGAAAGACACATTTGTGTCCTGCTCGTACTCACCAGGCCTCACTGCCCAGGCCAAATCCAGAAAAGGACACGGCCATGTGACACGCCCGTGTCACAGGCCGTGTGCCCTTACACGGCTACAGACACGCCTCCAGCGTGCGCTTCGTCGAGCAAAGTTCATCGACTAGAGGAGGACATGCCTTATGACACGCCCGTGTCGCCGGGCGTGTTCCCTCTCGAGAACTCGTCGAGTGCAGTTCGTCGAGCACTCGATAGGTTACTCATCCAAAAAGGAGGTCTTCACATGTCCAAGAAGGAAGATCATTACCCTTGACGATCGCTTTGGAGCCATGGACTTATAGCCAACTGGAAAGCACCGTACCGGCCTTGCCTCCACAACGCTAGCCTCGGATCCCGAATCAGAACTCAGCAGCTCCACCGGTGGTCGGCTCCCCTTTCTCCTCCTCCTCTTGCTCTCCTTTCTCTCTAGCTTGTAGAAAGAGAATGACCAAGTCAAAATGGAGATTCTCTTATCCATCCTTGACTATGAACCAACAAGGAGAATCCTGGGCCCTTAGATCCCAGTTGAATAAAATGGATGACCACAATTTGTCATGAAAACTCAATATTTTGCCTGACACGGCATGTGACACGCCCTTGTCACAGGCCGTGTACCTTAAGCAGCACACAACTGACTCATCCAGAATAGTACACGGCCCTGTGACACGCCCGTGTTACAGGCCATGTGACTTGACACGGCTTCAGACACGCCCGTGTCTAGCCCGTGTACCTCAGGTGGTACACAACCATCTCAACCCGAGCAAGACACGGCCATGTGACACGCCCGTGTCACAGGCCATGTGCCTAAAGACACACCCGTGTCCTTCCCATGCTCACCAGGCCTTACTGCCCATGCCAAATCCAGAAAAGAACACGGCCATGTGACAGGCCCTTGTCACAGGCCGTGTGCCCTTACACGGCTGTAGACATGCCTACAGCGTGCGCTTCGTCGAGCGAAGTTCGTCAACCAGAGGGGGACAATCCCTTTGTCATGCCCGTGTTGCCGAGCGTGTTCCCTCTCGAGAACTCGTCGAGTGCAGTTCGTCGAGCACTCGATAGGCTGCTCAGCCATATAGAGAAGGACACGCCCTGGAACACGCCTGTGTGCCAGGCCGTGTCACTCAATTTGAACCCAATCTTGGGATTTGGGGTGTTATAGTATGTACTTCGTCACATCCTCGTTGTCGTAATGGCTGATTGACAACCCACGTTTGATGACATGTTTTATCTGCAGGTCCCGTTGGCGAAGTTGATCGTATGTCTAAATATATCTTGCTCCTGAAATTTGGGCATGACTGGATTCAGGAGTTTGTTTCGACACGCAAGACTTAAGGTGTCTTGATAGTGTCGAGTTGCCGGTAAGGGTCAGCAACTTCGAGCATAATTTGCACTGCGCCTTAAATTCGGCGCCAACTTGAACCCTATCGAAGTGCTCCCAAACTGCCGCCTTACGATTGTGCTCCACTACTACAGGCGTACTCTGAGTAGACGATCCAGGCATTGAGGAGGACAATGTCATGCTGTCGTTGAGGTAGTGAGAGGCTTGGAGAGTGAGAGATTGAGTGAGTTGGAGAGAGAAATAGAGAGAGTGAGTGAGAGAGAGAGCTGAGAGAGAGTGAGTGGGAGAGAGAGTGAGAGAGAGTCAAAGAGAGAGAGGGGGTGCTTGGGTTAGGGATTGTGGAATGAGAGAGAGGGGACAGGTGCGGGGTGGGTTTTATAAAAAAAAGTTAATTTTTTTTTAAATAATGAGCCTAGGGCCTAGGCTGGTCAGCCTAGGGCCTAGGCTGGCCAGCCTAGGCCCTAGGCTATATACAGCAGTACAACAGTTATTGTACAGTTGTACAGTAGTGGCCAGCGGGGCAGCTGGACCCTGCTAACGACTCTTATTAGATACGTTAGCAGCTAACGGCTCTAATAAGAGCCGTTAGTAGCTACCGGCTCTAATAAGAGCCGTTAGCAGCTACCGGCTCTAATAAGAGCCGTTAGCAGCTACCGGCTCTAATAAGAGCCATTAGCAGCTAGCGGCTCTAATAAGTGTCATTAGCAGATAGCGGCTCTTATTAGAGCTGTTTAATTAACGGCTCTAATGAGAGCCGTTATGCAAATAATTTCCACCGGTCGGGCTTTGGCCGGCCCTATCCCGGGCCTAGCCCGGCCCGTCTCGGACCGGGTATCGGGCCAGGCAGTGGCTCTAAATCAGACCCCTATATGGGCCCTAGGCCTGGCCTCGGCCCAGGCCAGACTTTTGCCGGGTCGGGCCTAGTCGGGCTTTTACCGGGCCGGGCTCGGGCCGACCCACTGGGCTCGATCCTTTTGTACACGACTAAGTCCAGGGAAGCAATTACAACATATAATTCAAAATAGTGCTAGAACCCGGTGACTGCTCAGTCTGCTCCAGTAGTCCAGACGTCTAGTGCTCTGTCTGCATCGCAGGATTCGCAGCATCAACATCCCTCATTTCGGAGCTCCAAGCCTCCAATTGCAGAGAAAAACACGCACCAAGGGTAACGATCTCTTCCTATTTGTGTTTGTAATTATTTTTGTGCAATGAGAGTCCCCTCACGCCATTTCGATTGAAGATGGGGACTCCGTCAAGGCGTGGGATTGCGACCCCGACATATTTTGATGTGTGAGATGCACGAAGAGTCCCTCTCCCACTACGTGGTGGAGAGCGGGGACTCCGCCAGGGCGTGGGATTGCGACCCCGGTGTAGTTTTTTGGTTTTACTTTGCTTTGGAGGGCCACCCGCCTTCAATTGGATGCGGTGTGTGTTTCCCTCGGTTCATTGCGAACCTCCGGGTCGATTGTATCCGTCCCCGGCATATTTTTATGCATTAGTGATCCGACGTGCGAGTCTGGATTTAGGCATGTTGTGTGAAGCTACCCGTGGCGGTAAGCCCAGATCGGTGATGTTTGTGATGTGCATAACGATTAGCCCTAGTTGCGGTAACGGGAATGTCTCGTTCATTTTATGCAGTGTGTTTAGTTAGTGCAATGGAGAAATTTTTTTTCTAAAAAAGAAGCATGTCAAAGTTCGATAAATTCTCAGGAGTTAGTTTTAACTAGCAAAAGAAGTCGCGTAGAAGAGTTTAAAATAGAAGATTTACCTTCAGATCCAGGCTTAAGACATCCTATAAATTCCTATGATGCAAATGTTCAAGAGTCAGTATGAAGATATTATCTCCAGAAAGGTCATTGTCAACCTCAGTTAATTTTCCCCCAAATAGAAATCGGAAAAAAGGCTTGGCGCTTTAATAAGAATTGGTTTAATGAGTTTAAAGGCTAGTTAGAATATAGTAAGGAAAAAGATGCAGTATTTTGTCTTTATTGTTATATTTTTTCACAAAGAGGTTGTGAGTCTACTTTTACTACTAGAGGATTCAGAAATTGAAAAGTTAAATCAGTATTGGAAAAACATGTCGGAACTCACACTACTCCACACAATGCTTCTAGAAAACTTTGCGAGGCTTTGATGAATCAAAAATAGGGTATTCAGATTGTTTTTGCGAGACAAGAAGAACAACAAAGTATAGATTATCGTGCTCGTTTATGTGCTTCGATTGATTGCATTAGATTTCTTTTATGATAAGGATTGTCCTTCCATGGTCACGATGAGAGTAAAGAGTCTATCAATTGAGGTAAAATTTATGGTGTAACACCCCAGTTTTTGCAAGAGGTTCAGTCTGCAGTTCTGAAAATTTTTGGGTTTCTGGCAGGGGGCACACGGCCTGTGACACGGGCGTGTCGCAGGGCGTGTCCAGGCCGTGTCGACACTCGGCCCAAGTGTCGACACTTTTGCTCGACAAAGTGTCGAGAGTAGGGAACATGGCCTGCGACACGGGCGTGTCGAGGCCGTGTCGACACTCGGCCCAAGTGTCGACACTGTCGCTCGACAAAGTGTCGAGTCTGGGGCACACGACCTGTGACACGGGCGTGTCACAGGGCGTGTCCCGCTTGGTCGACGATCTTCGCTCGACGTTTTTCCGCGATGTCGACACAAAGCCTATCGACGGGTGTCGAGACTTGGCACACGGCTTGGGACACGGGCGTGTCCCAGGCCGTGTCATCTCTCGGGTTGGTTTCGGGGCCGTGTTGTTGGAGGCACACGGCAGGCCACACGGCCGTGTCACTGGGGACACGGGCGTGTCGGGTTGAACACGGGCGTGTCGGATGCCCGTGTGCAGTTCCAGGCGCGTCGATTTGAGACGGCGAATGAGGCACACGGCCCTGGACACGGGCGTGTGCCAGGCCGTGTTCGGCCCAGGTCTTTTATTTTTCCAGGCGAATCGTGGCCTTTCTTTCCCAGATTTTGGGATCTGACGGCTCAGGACTGTTTTTAGGAAGTTAAGTCCGATTCTAGGGTGGGAAACCCTCATTTTGTTCACCAAGTCCTCTCTTTCTAAGTTCTTGAGAAAAACTAGAGCAAGGAGGAAGAAGAAGAGGTCTTGGGCTGTAGGAAGGGTTTCGGTGCTCCAAATCGCGAGCCGAGTCCGGATCCGTGAAGCTTAGACCGCTGCGAAGATTTCCATCCGGCTATTTTGCCATGGCAAGGAAGAGGAGTCGGAAGGTAACGACATCTCTCCTCTCGGTCCTTAGGATGCACGTATTAGCATCATGTAGTTTTCTTTCTCTCTATCTTTGGGGCACCAAACTCTCAAATGAGAGGGATTTTGGTTTGCCAAGTTTCAAGAGGAACTTCCGGGTTGATTGAATCCGTCCCCGGCATATTTTGCATTAGAGATCCGCTTCGCTAGTGGATTAGGCATGGTGGGTGAAGCCGTAGTCGCGACCGTTAGTCCGACTCGGTGATGTTGCATACGAACTTAGGGATTCGTAGAGATTTTCCGTGGCAGCAAGATGTCGTTTGTGTTGCGGTGGTGATTGTCCCGTTTATTTGAAAGGTACGTGTAGTCGGACCCGGACAAGGTTAGCTCCTCGTGGCGGTAGATGGTTTCCTTGAGAGATAAGGTTAGCTCCGCACGAGTTGGAGATGGTTTCCTTGGTGCGCGGGAACGCTGCAGTACATTGAGATATGATGATGTATTTAGTCTTGGTTTGTGTTGTGCCAAGGCGTGGCTATGTCTCCGTGGTCGGCTGGCTATCCCGTGACATATGCGTCATGTGTGGAGAGTGTCCCGGCGAGACTAGTCCCCTTCTGTGTGACTGACGAGAATGCCAAGCTTGGGGCAAGCCCGGGCAAAGAGGCCATGAGCGGGTGGGGTCCAGCAAGGCTTCTTAGAATCGGTCGGTCTGTGTTTGTTGGAATCCTGACATGAGATGTCAGAGCTTGCAGGCAAGCCTGGGGCTAAGCCCACGAGCGGGTGGGGCCTTGGCAAGAATTTCTTGTGGCGGCCTGTGCGCCGTTTGAGGGAGAGGTGTCTCCCTTAGTGTTTGCGGCTTTATGCCAATGGGGAAATGTGAGTACCCAAATGATGTGATGTTGTTCTAGATGCATACGCAGTAGGATACCTTGGGTGAAGCCCAGGTGTTGCATTCATGTTGCACAGTAGGCCCTTTCTTTATATGCTCAACCAGTAGAGAACATGTTTGATGATTGAGACATCCAAGCCTGTTTTAATGCTTTTCTATTTATAGATGTTTATATTGCATATGAAGTGCTGACTTGCAGGTTGGAGGGTTCCCCGGGGTCCGTTAGGGGCGGCCGGGAGGAGATGTGTTGTTACACAGTTTAAGGTCAGCCCTTGCTGACCCACGTTACAAATATTTTTTTACAGGTCAAGGATCGCATGCAGGAGCTAGCACACCGGCCAGAAAGGCCTAAGCCCCATGTAGTGTTTTTCCTCTTTGTAGCTCTTCAGTTATGATGATGTTTGTTTGAGACTATTTTGTCCGGCTTGCATGCCGAGGTAGACTAGGAGTGCTGAGCACATTCATGTTTGTTGTACTACTTTTCTTTGGACATTTGATGTAGGCCTTATGGCCATTTGTCTTACTCTTTAGTGGTGGATAACTTCTAGTCCTGTTCTGTTTCCGCTGTATTGTGCAAAGTGTTTTGGGTTTGGGTAGTTATATCAACTTATAATACTAAAGCTGTGGCGCTCGTATGTTGTGGGGCCCCGGCCGGACCCATATTATACGTTCACTACAGGGGAGGTGTTACAATTTGGTATCAGAGGGAGGTTAGATTCAAGGTCAGTGCGTAGAGAAGTTATCCACATAAGAGTAACGCGGGACCATGAGTGTCCTTATGTTTTAGTCTTGAGATTGGAGACTAATCCCTTATTTCTTGTCTTCCTGAAGAGTGCAAGCAACGAGGCGGGCACTTCAAGAGCAAGGGATGATCTCTCGGCGAGCAGTGCTACTGCTGCTCCAGGTCTTTTGGGCACGGGGGTAGACCCGGCCGACTTCTGCCGCATGCTTGCAGAAGCAATGGTGGCAGCTCAAGCTGCAGCAGCGGCTCAGGTGGCAACCCCTGCCACACCAGATACGGCAACGAACGTGCCAGGAGGAGAAGCCAGGCGAGTGGAGCCTTTGGCGGAGAGGGTAGTTGTCGGACATGGAGATCGGCACATGAAGTACTTCCTGAGTTTCCATCCCCCGTCTTTCAAGGGTGTTGGAATGCCAACAGATGCGGAGGATTGGTGGGTTCGTATTCAAGAACTACTAAGGGCGGCAGAGACGCCAGAGGAAAAGAAAGCGGAGTATGCGGCGTTCATGTTGGAAGGAGACGCCAAGTTACGGTGGGTGAGCCATAGCGGCCGCCTGTTCCCGGGGCGCACCCCGTCAGTGGAAGAATTTGGGGACGCTTTTCTTAAGAGGTATATTCCAGTTTCCACACGGTTGGCCCTACAGAGGCAGTTTCTGCATCTAATGCAGCGAGACAAGACAGTGGATGAGTACGTGCAAGAGTTCACCCGTTTGGGTCGTTATGCGGGAACGACAATGGCGGATGATGTAGAGAGGGATAACCTATTCTACCAAGGTTTGAGGGAGAATCTGAGGCAGCCCCTCATCTCCATGAAGAGGGCAGGATTTAACGAGCTAGTTGAAGCCGCCAGGAGTTTGGAGAGTGATCTGGAGCGGACCCAGCGTCGAAAGGGTTTTACTCCCAAGCATGGGGAAGGGAAGCCCTCCCAATCTCATGTAAAGTCTGATGGGAGCAGGTGGAGGAGGAAGCCTCATCCTTCCAGGTCGGGTGAGAGGAGCACTTGGATGCCTGGGGGTTCTCACTCTAGGGGACCGCCAACGTGTTACAACTGCGGGAAGGTTGGGCACATAGCCCATGCTTGTCAGCAAGGGGGAGCGGGGCAAGAGTCAAAGCAGGAGCAGTCTGTGCGCTCGGGCCCCAGTGCTGCAGAGAAAGGAAAGATGGCGGAGTCGAGCGCTTCTCGGTTCCAACCGGTGCAACCAAGGGCTTACAACCTTGGACAGCAAGAAGCGATCCGCCAAACCGATGTGGTGACAGGTATGAAGAAAAGTTAAGTTTGCATTTGTGCTTCATACTTTTAGACCCCCTTTCCGTGTGTTGTCTTGTTGTAGGTTTCGTATTAGTTTCTGGATACCCCGCTAGGGTATTGTTCGATACTGGGGCTTCGCACTCTTTTCTTGCGGAGAGTTTCATCCGAAGGGTAGGAGTCGAGACTTTCTCGGCGGACGCGGAACTGAAAGTTCGCATGCCCAATGGGTCATCTATGACCACCGGGGCTAAAGGGCGCATTGGTTGGGAGCTAGACGGGGTTGACTTCGTTTTGGAAGCGGCAGTGTTGCCGTTAGTAGAGTTTGATGTCATTTTGGGCATGGACTGGCTTGTAGAGCAGCGCGCCAGCATTGATTGTTTATCCAAGGTAGTGACCCTAAAGAGTAAGGGGCAAGCGGAAGTCAAGTATATGGGCCTTTGTGGAGTAGCCCATTCCCTAATTACGGCCATGCAAATGATGCGGGCGGTTAACCAGGGAGGTGTGGCGCTGGTAGCGTTGTTGGAGGTTCGTCTCTCCCAACTTTCGATTGAGGAAGTGCCTGTGGTGGCAGAGTTCAAGGATGTGTTTCCGGATGAACTTCCTGGAGCGCCTCCTCGGCGGGAGATCGACTTCTCGAATGAGTTAATGCCGGAGGCTAGACCGGTGTCGCGGTCCCCATTTAGGATGACACCAATGGAGTTAGCGGAACTTAAGGTACAGTTACAGGAACTGTTGGAGCAAGGGTATATTAGACCCAGTTCTTCACCGTGGAGCGCACCGGTGTTGTTTGTTAAGAAAAAAGACGGTAGCATGCGCCTATGCATCGACTACCGAGAGCTGAATAAATTGACCGTCAAGAATAAGTATCTGATTCCTCGGATAGACGATTTGTTTGACCAATTGGTGGGGTCGATGGTATATTCGAAATTGGACCTGAAGTCAGGTTACTATCAGCTGCGAATTCGGGATGAGGACATACCCAAGACTGCTTTTGGGACAAGGTACGGACACTTTGAGTTTACGGTGATGCCGTTCGGGTTGACGAACGCACCATCGGTGTTCATGGATCTGATGAATCGAGTATTTCAGGATTACTTGGATTCATTTGTGGTTGTCTTCATTGATGACATCTTAGTGTACTCAAAGTCTGAAGTGGAGCATGAGACTCACTTGAGGGTGGTCCTGCAAGTGTTGAGGGAGAACCAATTGTTTGCAAAGTTCTCAAAGTGCGAGTTCTGGTTGGCCAAGGTGGCGTTTTTGGGCCACGTGATTAGTGGTGATGGGGTGGCAGTGGATCCAGCGAAAGTGGAGGCCATCAGAGATTGGCCGGTGTTGAGGACCGTGGCGGAAGTCCGAAGTTTTCTTGGACTAGCCGGGTATTATAGGAGATTCGTGGAGAATTTCTCGAAGATAGCTCTACCCCTCACCTCTCTCACTCGCAAAGACCATAAATTTGTGTGGACCCAAGAGTGCAGTCAAGCATTTGAGGCCCTGAAGGAGAGGCTTATGATGGCTCCGATCCTGAGTTTACCGCAAGGGACCGATGGATTTCAAATTTTCAGTGACGCATCGGGATGCGGCTTGGGTTGCGTGTTAGTGCAGCATGGCAAGGTGATAGCTTTTGGGTCTAGACAGCTGAAACCTCATGAGAGGAATTACCCCGTCCATGATTTGGAGCTGGCGGCGGTAATCTTCGCGTTGAAAATATGGCGACACTATGTGTATGGCGCAAGGGTGGAGATCTTCACGGACCATAAAAGCCTGAAGTATCTCTTGGATCAAAAGGACTTGAATATGCGGCAACGCAGATGGGTTGAGTTTCTTGGAGACTACGAAGTGGCGATTCAGTACACGCCGGGTAAAGCCAATGTGGTGGCGGATGCGTTGAGTAGAAAGTACTCGGGGCAAGGAAATTGGATCGAAGCTCATGATGAGCGGTTGGTACGGGAATGGGAGTCCCTTGGATTGGAATGTGTTGCGAGAGGCGAGTCTAGCGTGGCTCGGTTGAACTGGATTGAAGTGCAAAACGACTTGTCCGATCGTATTCGGGAAGCGACTCGATTAGATGTGGAGTTTCAACCTTTTGTGTTGGAGGCCCAAACAGGCGAGAGCAGCACCTGGGAGATGATCGGGGGAATCTTGAGAAAGGATGGAAGGGTTTGTGTACCGCAGTTTGGCAATCTCCGTGAGGAGTTGATGTTTGAGGCTCACTTCTCAAAGTACTCCATTCACCCGGGCAGTACAAAGATGTACTTGGATATGAAGAAATCCTTTTGGTGGCCGGGGTTGAAGCGAGATGTAGCTTTGTATGTGAGTCGTTGCCAAACATGTGCCTTGGTGAAGGCCGAATGTCAGAAACCGGGCGGGTTCCTGAAGCCCCTTCCAATTCCTGAATGGAAATTTGAGGACATCTCCATGGACTTTGTGCATGGGTTGCCGAGATCGCAGCTTGGGAATGATGCTATTTGGGTGATCGTGGATCGCCTAACCAAGGTGGCTCACTTCATCCCAAATCGGAAAGAGGATAGCGTGGAGAAGCTGGTGAAGTTGTATGTTCGCAACATTGTGCGACTGCACGGAGTTCCTAAGAGCATAGTCAGTGATCGAGATGGACGATTTACATCCAACGACTGGAGATTGGTTCAGAAGAGCTTGGGCACGAAGCTAAAGTTTAGTACGGCGTTTCATCCTCAAACTGATGGGAAAACGGAGAGAACGAACCGTACTATGGAGGACATGTTGAGGATGTGCGTTCTTGATTTTGGAAAGAGGTGGGAGGATCACCTCTTCATGGTAGAATTTGCGTACAACAACAGTTTTCAAGCTAGTATAAAGATGGCGCCATACGAAGCTTTGTATGGGAGGCGGTGTCGAACGCCAATGTCTTGGGCAGAGGCGGGAGACACCAAACTTTTGGGAAAAGATGCGGTAGTTGACGCTTGTGAGTTGGTACGGACCATCCAAGAGCGCATGAAGGTGGCGCAAGACAGGCAAGCAAAATATTTTAATGCTCGTCACCGGAAGTTGGAATTTACAGTTGGTGACTAGGTTTATCTGAAGGTCAAGCCGTTCAAAGGCGTCTCACGGATTCGCCGACTCAAGAAGTTGAGTCCAAGGTTTTTGGGGCCTTTTGAAATTGTTGAGCGGGTAGGAGAAGCAGCTTATCGGTTGGCATTGTCCGCAGACTTGAGTGGATTACATGACGTTTTCCACGTCTCCGCTTTGAGGAAAGCCTTGGTGGAGGCTAGCGTGGTGATAGAGCCGGCATCGGTGCCGATTGAGGAAGACTTGAGGACGCGAGTCCTCCCAATTGCTATAGAAGATTCGGAGACTCGGCAGTTGCGGAATAAAGAAGTCAAACTCGTGAAAGTTCGATGGGATAACTGCGGTCGTGAGGAGTTCTCTTGGGAACGAGAACAGACCATGCTAGAAGATTATCCAGAACTCTTCGTGTCAGGTACAATTTAAGTTTTGTACCCTTTTGTTTTGAAATTTCGGGACGAAATTCTGTTAAGTGGGGGAGAGTTGTAACACCCCAGTTTTTGCAAGAGGTTCAGTCTGCAGTTCTGAAAATTTTTGGGTTTCTGGCAGGGGGCACACGGCCTGCGACACGGGCGTGTCGCAGGGCGTGTCCAGGCCGTGTCGACACTCGGCCCAAGTGTCGACACTTTTGCTCGACAAAGTGTCGAGAGTAGGGAACACGGCCTGCGACACGGGCGTGTCGCAGGGCGTGTCGAGGCTGTGTCGACACTCGGCCCAAGTGTCGACACTGTCGCTCGACAAAGTGTCGAGTCTGGGGCACACGGCCTGTGACACGGGCGTGTCACAGGGCGTGTCCCGCTTGGTCGACGATCTTCGCTCGACGTTTTTCCGCGATGTCGACACAAAGCCTGTCGACGGGTGTCGAGACTTGGCACACGGCTTGGGACACGGGCGTGTCCCAGGCCGTGTCATCTCTCGGGTTGGTTTCGGGGCCGTGTTGTTGGAGGCACACGGCAGGCCACACGGCCGTGTCACTGGGGACACGGGCGTGTCGGGTTGAACACGGGCGTGTCGGATGCCCGTGTGCGGTTCCAGGCGCGTCGATTTGAGACGGCGAATGAGGCACACGGCCCTGGACACGGGCGTGTGCCAGGCCGTGTTCGGCCTAGGTCTTTTATTTTTCCAGGCGAATCGTGGCCTTTCTTTCCCAGATTTTGGGATCTGACGGCTCAGGACTGTTCTTAGGAAGTTAAGTCCGATTCTAGGGTGGGAAACCCTCATTTTGTTCTCCAAGTCCTCTCTTTCTAAGTTCTTGAGAAAAACTAGAGCAAGGAGGAAGAAGAAGAGGTCTTGGGCTGTATGAAGGGTTTTGGTGCTCCAAATCGCGAGCCGAGTCCGGATCCGTGAAGCTTAGACCGCTGCGAAGATTTCCATCCGGCTATTTTGCCATGGCAAGGAAGAGGAGTCGGAAGGTAACGACATCTCTCCTCTCGGTCCTTAGGATGCACGTATTAGCATCATGTAGTTTTCTTTCTCTCTATCTTTGGGGCACCAAACTCTCAAATGAGAGGGATTTTGGTTTGCCAAGTTTCAAGAGGAACTTCCGGGTTGATTGAGTCCGTCCCCGGCATATTTTGCATTAGAGATCCGCTTCGCTAGTGGATTAGGCATGGTGGGTGAAGCCGTAGTCGCGACCGTTAGTCCGACTAGGTGATGTTGCATACGAACTTAGGGATTCGTAGAGATTTTCCGTGGCGGCAAGATGTCGTTTGTGTTGCGGTGGTGATTGTCCCGTTTGTTTGAAAGGTACGTGTAGTCGGACCCGGACAAGGTTAGCTCCTCGTGGCGGTAGATGGTTTCCTTGAGAGATAAGGTTAGCTCCGCACGAGTTGGAGATGGTTTCCTTGGTGCGCGGGAACGCTGCAGTACATTGAGAGATGATGATGTATTTAGTCTTGGTTTGTGTTGTGCCAAGGCGTGGCTATGTCTCCGTGGTCGGCTGGCTATCCCGTGACATATGCGTCATGTGTGGAGAGTGTCCCGGCGAGACTAGTCCCCTTCTGTGTGACTGACGAGAATGCCAAGCTTGGGGCAAGCCCGGGCAAAGAGGCCATGAGCGGGTGGGGTCCAGCAAGGCTTCTTAGAATCGGTCGGTCTGTGTTTGTTGGAATCCTGACATGAGATGTCAGAGCTTGCAGGCAAGCCCGGGGCTAAGCCCACGAGCGGGTGGGGCCTTGGAAAGAATTTCTTGTGGCGGCCTGTGCGCCGTTTGAGGGAGAGGTGTCTCCCTTAGTGTTTGCGGCTTTATGCCAATGGGGAAATGTGAGTACCCAAATGATGTGATGTTGTGCTAGATGCATACGCAGTAGGATACCTTGGGTGAAGCCCAGGTGTTGCATTCATGTTGCACAGTAGGCCCTTTCTTTATATGCTAAACCAGTAGAGAACATGTTTGATGATTGAGACATCCAAGCCTGTTTTAATGCTTTTCTATTTATAGATGTTTATATTGCATATGAAGTGCTGACTTGCAGGTTGGAGGGTTCCCCGGGCTCCGTTAGGGGCGGCCGGGAGGAGATGTGTTGTTACACAGTTTGAGGTCAGCCCTTGCTGACCCACGTTACAAATAATTTTTTACAGGTCAAGGATCGCATGCAGGAGCTAGCACGCCGGCCAGAAAGGCCTAAGCCCCATATAGTGTTTTTCCTCTTTGTAGCTCTTCAGTTATGATGATGTTTGTTTGAGACTATTTTGTCCGGCTTGCATGCCGAGGTAGACTAGGAGTGCTGAGCACATTCATGTTTGTTGTACTACTTTTCTTTGGACATTTGATGTAGGCCTTATGGTCATTTGTCTTACTCTTTAGTGGTGGATAACTTCTAGTCCTGTTCTGTTTCCGCTGTGTTGTGCAAAGTGTTTTGGGTTTGGGTAGTTATATCAACTTATAATACTAAAGCTGTGGCGCTCGTATGTTGTGGGGCCCCGGCCGGACCCATATTATACGTTCACTACAGGGGAGGTGTTACATATGGAGCTTATGAATTTCCTTATTTCACATAATGATGGCATTAAGGCAGTTGCGCTTCAAAATGCTCCTCGAAATTGTCAGCTTATATCGCCTAAGATTCAAAAAAATAGTTTCAGTAATTACAACGGAGACAACAAAACAAATCGTTCGTGAGATTGGAGAAAATTATTTTACAGTTTTAGTGGATGAATCCCGTGATGTTTCTACAAAAGAGCAGATGTCTGTTGTGTTACGCTATGTGAAATCCAGTGGCAAGATTATGGAGCGTCTTCTTGGTTGTGTTCATGTAGCCAACACTACTGCATTATCTTTAAAAGCTGGCATTGAGTCATTATTTATGCAATATGGACTTAGTATATCTAAATTGCGTGGGCAAGGATATGATGACGCTAGCAATATGAAAGGCGAGTTCTGAGGGCTAAAAGCTTTGATTTTGAATGAAAATAGTTGTGCTTTTTTATGTTCATTGTTTTGCACATCAACTACAATTGGTGCTACTAGCAGTTGCAGAAGGAAATTCTGATATTGCCGAGCTTTTCACACTTATTATCACTGTTTTGAATGTTGTTGGTGGTTCTTGTAAACGGTGTGATTCTCTTCGAGCATTGGAAGTTGATCGGGTTGCTAGAGAGCTTGGTTGTGGGGAGTTGGAAAGTGGACAAGGGTTGAATCAACCTTTACAGCTAAAACGTGTCGGAGACACGAGATGGTGTTCACATTATGTGACAATTTTAAATTTTATTCGTATGTTTTCATCAATTGTTGATGTACTGTATATTGTTGTAATTGATGGGGCAGATGGAAACCAAAAAGGTACGACAAGCACAATGTTACAAGTTATCTTGAAATTTAAATTTGCATTTGTGATTTATTTGATGAAAAATATTTTATCAAAAACTAACGAGTTATCACAAGCATTGCAAAAAAATGATCAAGATATTGTCAACGCAATGCATTTTGTAAAGTTGTCAAAATTATTCATATTAAAGATGAGAAATAATGAAATTGAGTGGGAATCCTTTATTGTTGAAGTCTCTATGTTTTGTTGTAAACATGACATAGAAGTTCCAATTATGAATGAGAAGTTCGTTCAACCAGGTAGATCAAGACGCAACGCACATGAAATTACAAATTTACATTTTTTTAGGATTGAAATATATAATGGAGTGCTTGATTGGATGTTAAATGAGCTAAATGACCGTTTCAATGAAGTAAACAGAATTGTTGTTATGTGTCGCTTGTCTTGACCCAAAGTATCAATTTGCTGCTTATGATAAACCAAAACTAATTCATCTTGCTGAATTATATCAATATGATTTCACTCCGATAGAGTTGCAGTTACTTGAAGGACAACTTGACATATACATTTGTGACATACAATCTGCATCACCGGATATATTTTCAAAAGTTAAGGGAATCAGTGGACTGCTTCAAATATTAGTGGAATTAAAGAAACAAGATCATTACCAACTAGTTTTCAGATTGTTAAAGTTGGCTTGCCTCTTACCAGTTGCAACAGCTAGTGTTGAATGAACATTTTCTGCAATGAAGATAATAAAAAATCGTCTGCGAGATAGAATGGGAGATGAATGGATGAATGATTGTTTGATGGCTTACATTGAAAAAAACGTTGCAGATACAATTACAACTGAAGAAATTATTTCACATTTTTAGATCATGTGTCAACGTAAAGTGGCTTGTTGATCTGTAAGTTTTTTTAATGTTCTGCTATCTTGTTCTAATTTCAATAAAAAAATATGTTAAAATTTATTGTGCTCGGGTAGTTTTCAAATCCTAGTTCCACCACTGATCTGGTTGGAGCACAAAAGAAAGGTTGGCATATCCTACTTGTAATTACAAAATGTCTTCTACTTATTTGAAACAAAGACGAAAGATGTATTATATATATAGACCATCGAAACTTTTTGGACTCAAATCATGAGTGGCGATCTGATAAAATCTCTTTTAGTGCAAAGAAGAAATATAGACATGCACCTACTTTATTAAATTCAAAACAAATTAGAAGATTTATAAGACTTTCCTGACAAATTCACGGAGAATGATAAGAAAAAAAAAAGTTGACCCATGAAAAAAAACCATCTTTTGGCAATTGCCATATTGGAAGGATAATACTTTACATCATAATTTTGATATTATGAACATTGAGAAAAATATATGTGATAATATAATTGAGACCCTTCTAGAGATTGAAGGGAAAAAGGATCATATAAAGGCTCGTTTGGACCTACAATATATGGGGATAAGAAAGAATCTTCATTTAAAGGCAACAAGTGATGACAAAAAAACTCAACTCTCGAATGCTCGTTTCTCCCGAGCAACAATGAGAAATCTAATTTTGTGGTATTTTAAAGGATGTCAAATTTCCCAATGGTATGACCTCTAATATTTTGTGGTGCATGCATGTTGAAGAAAGAAAAAATTTTGGGTACAAGAGTCATAATGCTCATATTATATTATACTTTTTGATACAAATAGCAGTAAGAGGCATAACCCCTAATCAAGTAGCAATTTCTTTGATTAGACTTTGTTCCTTCTTTTGTTGTTTATATTAAAAGGTTGTTGAACTGAAAAGTTTAGATCATTTGAAAGTAGAGATTGCTGAAATGTTTTGCCAGTTTGAGAGAATCTTTTCAATTAGTTTTTTTGACATAATGGTCTATTTACCAATCCACCTTGCAAATGAGGTTAGATTAGGTTGACCAATTTAGATTCAATGGATGTATTATCTGGAAAGATATTTAGGTGAATAAAAAACATTTATTCGTAATAAAGAGTCGCACAAAAGGCTCTATCGCTGGCATATTTGGTCAAGGAGTCTTTGACATTTTGTTCAAGATATTTCTCTAGTGATGTAGATACACGGATGAATAGAATAACACAAAATAATTGTGAATTTTCAAACACTAGCTATTTTATTGCGGCAAGGATTCTCTTTTCTCTTGATCAAAAGTTTCAAAATCAAGCTCATGGTAACATTTTATTTAATTCTGATGGAATCAAAATTTACATAAGATAATATCATATACTTACTACAATATTTTATATTTTTAATAAAAAAATACATTTGTGTTAAAAAAAGATATATTTTTTTTGTAATGAGCATGAGCTTTATCTTTAGAAATGTAAGAAAAAGAAGTATATGGAGCAAAGGTAAAATTCAAAAAGGCAATTTCATCCAATTGATTGAAACAGGTGTCATGAATGATGATATTTCTGATTGGATAAAGCAGTTGTCTCGGGAACCAAATAATATTTGAAAAATGTACTCTGCGTATATTATTAATGGATACAAATTTCATACAAGAAAATGTGATGCAAGACAAAAAACTCAAAATAGTGGTGTCACTTTGGAAGCACTAACCCCAAACTTTAAAAATATTAAGGATGAAAATCCTGCAAAAAGATGACTTATTATGACGTAATAACCAATATCTATTTATACCAAATTTGGTAATGCTTAAAATGATTTTTATGATTTGATTTCAGCTCTACGGGAATTTACCAAGCAAAAAGTAAATTGGTCCTTAAAGGGAATGAAAAAAAAGGTTGGAAATAACAAGTGGCTTTGATTTGTCTTTCCAAGCAAGTTTTATGTCGTGAGATGTAAGAGAGTGAATGACATGTTTGTAAATAGTTGAGTAGCAGGTTGAGGTATAATGCTATAAATATAGCATATTGTATTGTAATGGAAATGAAGAAGTTTAATAAAGTTTCTACCATTCTTATTGGTCTTCCCCCATCCTCGTCTTTCTTATATTCGGCCACCCCCGGCCTATTCGTTCTCTCTCCCGTCTCTAGCCACCTCCTCTCCTCGGCAATTCCCTATTCCTTCTTATCTAAAGCAATTGGTGCTCTCCTTGGTGTTCTTAATCCTCCATCAAAGACATTATTTCCCTAAAGGCAGCAGCACCTGACGCACCTCCAGCGACCTAATGAGGGAAAATTTTTGGGTACGGTACTCGCACCGCTACAGTGCCGTGCGAGTACCCAGTGGCGGAACTAGGAATTTTTGGAAGCCCGGGAACAATTAATTTAAACTTAAAATTAATTAGCTAAACAACATAACAAGAGTGGATGTATATATGAATTTGATGTTTCCCGGAGTCTCATAATTGCTTAAGAGATAGAGATTGTAAGTACCATCAACTAAGGAGAAGACATCCAAAATCAGGAGTCGAACTCAAGAAGAGGATGAGAACTAGAAAAAATGATGGTTTCAGATAAGTAGGGAATAGAACTACTAGGGATTAATGAATCAAAAGTCTTGTATCTGTATTTGGTCATCTTAGTAGAACACAACTCAAATTCACAGATGTCAGGGAACATCTTCTCAGGGACTTTCATAGTTTCACTTCTCAGGGACTTTCATAGTTTCAACCCTCTTTCCAAATGGCATAGAAACTTATCCAAACTTTCTAATTAAATGATGCCATGAGAGGGAAGAGAGGTTCTCATAAAGCATAAATCAATTACTAGGAAAACACAAGGCAAGCTAGAGATTTATCTAACCTGAAAATTGAAACACAAATTAAAGTGCTCCGTGAAATTTTAATTCTCTCTCTTTTAATTTAGGGGAAATCTGAAAAATAATTATGGAAATACGAAAATTTAGCCACTAATCGGAAAAGCCCTAAGAAAAAAATCACAAATGAAACCTCAATAAGAAATCAAAAACTTTTTATGAAAATTAACAATATGATCATAACAGTTAATCGAAGAGATGTTAGTTAACAATTAATTGACAATATGATGATACTAGTTAACAGAGATGTCGGTTAACTAATTGACAATATGATGATAATCAAAGAGATTCCATTTAACAGTTGAGATCAAAGCCTGAGATATTGAATCTTGGCGGTTACCTGTTTGAAGCTTGAGAAGCCTAAGATAGTCATGGCAGAATCCAGGAGATGACGGGCTTCATATATGGAGGAATAGAAGATGTCGGGCTTCAGATCTGGAGGAACCAGAAAACCTTCTCCCTTTTTTCCTCCCAAAATCAAAACTGGAATCCTGGTTTTAACTATCGATCTCTCTGCAATTGATCGAAAATCAGAAAACGAGGGGCGGCACAAGCAATGAAGCGAAATATGAGAAAATACAAACATAAGAGTCGGAAGGGAGATGCTAATGTCAAACGGAGCCTTAGATTGCCCAAGTTGAGGTAGAGATCAATGAAAACATGTACCGCAAAGAAAAACATAGCATAGAAGTGCAGGATATTACAAGCCATCCAGTACAGAAACTTAAAACGGGCGAAGGGATCACATACAGACTAACAGTAGGGCTGATATCCAGTAGACTTCGAACTTGAGTCAACTCAAAAAATGTTTCAAAAAAAGAAAAGAAAATTGTTTGGACTAGAACTTGAACCGGAAACATACACATGGGATTACAAATTACAATACAAAAAATAATTCCTTTAAGAGAGGCGGGGCAGTAGCTCACAATGTTACACCACATCAACTATTGATTAAACAAATATATGATCGTTGAGTAACATAAAACTGAGAGTATGGAAATACGTTAAAAAAGAATTCCCCATGGGAATCTAAGAATTGACACAAATAAACAGGCAAGCATCACTTACCACTTACCAGCATCACAAAAATCACAAAAATCAACAGATAAAAAAATAAACTGATGCAAGAGATAGATAAAAAGATTTCAAAAATACCAGGATTAAATAAAAGAGGAGAAAAAGAGGAATGCTGGTGATCGAGACAGTTAGACAGATATTGGTAATTCAATTGGTGTGATGCTGGCTCCAACCTCCTGATATCTTCTTCCTCTTTTTCTCAGATATTGGCAATTCAATTGGTCTATGTCAGGATCACTTCAAAGAAAAAGAGGAATGCTGGAAATACTGGTAAAAGGACACTTCATTCTTCAAAGAAATAAACTGAGCATAGGGGAAGTCGGGACTCTGGATTTTTGAAAGATATGGTACCTAAACACCTAGAGGGGGGTGAATAGGTGACCTAATCCTTTTCTAACTTTATTGACAGCAATCAGTTATATCACAGCAATCTAACTAGTTTATCACAGCATACACAGCAATAATTTCAGCACAGTACATCACACAGTGATTTATAGTGGTTCCCCAAGATATGGGTACATCCACTTTCCCCCTTCGCCTATCTAGCAGTGTACTAGATTCGGCCAAACTCCTGCACTATCTCAGAACCCAAATTGGTTCCTACACCTCAGGACCAAAGCCTTATAACTCAGCTTTATCCCAAAGCCTACACTCAGCCAATCAAGGCCTACACTCAGCCAATCCAAGGCCTACACTCAGCCACCAAGGCCTACACTCAGAGATCTCAATCTCCTACACTCCGGCTAACAAGCCCTACCCTCATCTTTTATAAATATAGGCTTACAATCACTCAGATCCAATGGATCCTACAAGTTAAAAATATAATACAAGTAATAACTCTACAACTCAGAATTAAAGGAGGGGAGTTGAGAGATTCTTGATGAGTTCTTGGAAGAACTCAGCTGGATTCACCCTGACTTAGCTTTCTTCAAAGCTTCTTGAGTAGAACTGAATAAGGCTGAATCCTCTGCAGTTGTTCCTTGACCTCTGCCACTTAAGAATCAGAATTGAATCTGAATCCTTCTTCTCAGCCTAGTTCCAGAGGCAGATTTCTTGGATGGAGCCCTCTCTCTCCAACTTCTTAGATCTGCACTTGGACTGCAAGATCTTCTTGTGTTGATACTCAGTATATTACTTTTCTGATTACTTGAATAATCTGTACCACTTGTTAATCACTTGATCAACTCTTTCAACAACCGTTTCTGTAAACTGTGGGTGCCTATTTATAGGCCTTCTTCATGGTAACCGGCT
The DNA here is from genome assembly GCA_039583875.1 of Platanthera guangdongensis. NCBI lineage: Eukaryota > Viridiplantae > Streptophyta > Magnoliopsida > Asparagales > Orchidaceae > Platanthera > Platanthera guangdongensis. The sequence continues at coordinate 63,725,703 of CM077157.1, read as the reverse complement.
GGTCCGGTTCATAACTGACTTCTGACATCTCTGACAGTTGCTGTAGACTGGCTAGATCGGCAGCTGTCATGTCAACCAGTCACTTCTTGAAAATCTCTAACAGTCAGTAAGTGTCGAGACTTTCTGCCTTTAAGTGTCGACACTTATGGACCAAGTGTCGACACATGCTTTGTAAGTGTCGATACAAGTCTACAAGGTGTCGACACATATCCTTGTATGTCTCGACATAGATTCTTCTTCATGTGTCGACACTGAAATTGAGTGTCGACACAAGTACTTGTTCTTCTAGCTTTTGCTGAATTCTTCTATGTGTCGACACATCTCCTTTGTGTAGACACAGCTTCACTGGGTGTCGACACAGCTCCTTGTGTCGACACTTACTGTCTGCACTTTTCTTCACTGAGTGTCGACACAGCTCCAAGTGTCGACACTTTCTGTCTGGTGTCGACTCTGCATCCCAGGTGTCGACACAATGACTCCAAGTGTCGACATATCTTGTCTGGGTGTCGACACAAGTCTTCTTAAGTGTCGACACTTTCCCTCTGGGTGTCGACACATGGACTTAGAAACTTTTTGCTTCAGTCCAGTACTTTCTTAACCTGCACATGTAACTCAAACATACATCAAATACATTATGATATATATCATTGAGTTGGGTGAGGCTTCTTCAAATCAGGTACATTTGACTAATGTACCCAACAATCTCCCCCTATTTGGAGAAGTCATAACCCTTAGTCAATGATATACACCATCCATATTTAAAATTACAAAATGATGTACAGCAGATTATATTCAGCAGGGTAAACATAAACATGTAGAAATACACACATGTATACACATTCATCATTTCAGAACAATCAAGAAATAGACACATTTACAGAACAATCATGAAATATATTTATCATATATTGTTCTAACATTTTTCTTATACATCTTTAATGTTTTACAAAAATGTTTTACATTAAAAAGGATTGCAACATAATCTTCAAGTAAAATCCTAATCTATTTCTGATCAGGTTTCTTGATAATAATTCCCTTTCCAGCTTGGACTTGAGCTTTGACAGGGGCTTCAACAGTTGCAGCATCAGCAGGCTTCTTTCCTTTTAAGTTCTTCTTCTTCAGCTCTTCTGCTTTGATTTTCTGTCTCTCAAAATAGTGGTATGGCTTGGGGAAGTACTTGCTAGGCTCCACAGCAGTAGGAGGTAGCTTTCCCATCTTAGCCTTCCTTCTGAATTGTACTATAGCCTCCTGTCTGATCTCATACTTTCTCCATTCTGCCTCAGAGAACCATTTGTTCTTGTCATTCATGTTGTCTTTGGCAGATTTCCAGGCAGTTAGAATTATATTTCTAGAGGTAGGGCTCCATTGTTCAAAATCTGGCTTTTGTTCTGCTTGTTCCCTAAACCTCTTTTTAGACAACCTTGTCTCTTCTTCTTTGTTCAGAGCCTCTTGCAGAGCTTCAGAAATAGGTTGAACAACCTTCTCAATATGAACATTGGCCTTGCCCTCAGTTGGGCTATACATTGTGCTGACATCTGCTTGAACCATGTCAAAATCTAGAGGTGGATAAATCACTTGAGCTACTTCTGCTTGCTCACCTCCAAGATATGCAGTTTGAATTCCTGATTCAGCCACATTATCATCATCACAAAGTGGAGGATAGCCCAGTGTAGCTCTGATGGAGTTAGATATCCATTTGGCATGGTCAGAGCTAGCTTTGACTAATACCCTCTCCCCCTTTATGACTTCTCTGGCCATATGGTCTCTGACATCATCCTTTTGAAATCTAATCTGACTATCCAAGTACCTGATTCCCTCTTTAAAATAAGGTCTGAGCTTAGTGAGTTGTTCAGAGATGGCCTTCTGAGAATCTTGAATTGCAGTCTTGACAGCAGTAAGCTCAGCTTGAAATACCTTATCAAAGTCAGCCTTAGCAGCAGCAGTAAATGTTGAAGATTCAGCAGTCTTATTCTTCAACTCAGTGACTATAGCATTATGGGAGGCAGTCAAATTATCATTCATTCTTAACTGATTCTCCAGCACATATCCTTGCTTTAATGCTATATCATCTACCTGAGCCTTGATCTTCTCCTAGTGAGTTGCCAAATAGACTACTGCATTCCCACCCTTGTGGAAGCAGTCAGTCATCTCCTTCTTGTTCAGGTTTATTTCAAACCTTATAGATTTTATATCTTGTGCAAGATCAAACTGTAGGGACTTGTGCCCTTCATCCACATAAGCCTCTATTGCCTTCCTTTGCTCATCCAACTTGATCTGCATGGCAATCATCAAAGCACTATAATCAACTGTTGGAGCTTGTTGAACTATAGGTTGTGGGGCTATAGATTGCAAGGCTTTCTTGTAACTCTGGCTTCTTCTTTTAAAAACATATAATTTCTTCCTCTTAGCCTTTGCAGCCTCATCTTCTTCAGATTCTGAAGTGCTGGCTATTTCAACCCTTTCCCTAGGGCTTGGAGGTTTGTCAGCTTGCACAGCAGTTGCCTTCTCAGGTTCTTGCCTAATAGGCTCTTCCAGAACTTCCATGTGCTCCCCCTCAGCAGCAGCACTCTTATCTTCAGCAGCAGCATCCTTATCCATATCAAAATCTTCTTGATCTAGATTTAGAAACAAATCTTCCATTGTATATTCAGGTGGAGACTGTGCAGGAGAAGTTCTTGGTTCTTCCACCACTTGAGAAGGATCATCTTGAACTACAGCAGATGTGTCTTCTAAAACAACATCTGGAACTTGAGTATTCAGCTGAGTTTGCTGAAGATCATCAGACAAATTAGCATCTTCTATAATATAGTCTAATGTTTTTAGGTCAGTGAGTACCTCTTGGATAATGATGGTGGCTTGCTCACTGTTCAGAGTAGATGGTTCTTCTACTACTGGAAGCTCCCCCTGGCTGTTATCCCTATGGATGGGGCTAGCTTGAGGCAGCTCCCCCTGGATCTCAGCTACATCTTGAGCAGCAGGGGTCTTCTCTGCAGCCACTTCCTCTTGAGCATTAGGAGTGAAAACAACTTGTTCTTCACTCCCTGAACTGCTGGAGGACTCCTGTGTCACAGCAGCAGTTTTTCTCTTCTTCTTAGGAGGAATCTCCTTCTCAGTAACTGGCTTCTCTAGGGTTGCCACTTCCTTGGACAACACCCTGTCCCATCTGGAAAATATCCTTTGGTCCATCTTCCTCATGTGGTTGATCTTGCTTCCAGCAGCATTGCTCATTACCTCTGGTATTGTACCAGCTAGGTAGAGACTTATAATTCTGCCCAGATTGGGCTTCTTCAAGCTCTCCTTGATCTTGTCAAAAACCACTAGAGACCAGTCTGTTCTTAGAGTAAAGATTATTCTGGTCATAATTTCAAACATAGAGGCAGACACCCTGTCATGCCCTCCTGGCTTACTGAGAATAACCTTGCCCACAATTTCAGACATGAATTTTCCTTGACTGTTCATGCCTTTCCTGTTGAATACCGATCCTATCTTCATCTTGGGATCAAGACCACACCAGGTAAGAGCTTCCCTGGTCTTTGAAGCAGTTACTTCCTCTTCATCTTGAGTTTTAGGTAGCTGGAGTACCTTCCTCAGATTCTTTGGTGAAACCTTGACCTTAGTCCCATGAACTCTGGATTTGATTCTGTATCCAGATTCATCTACAGCAGCTCCATTAAGGAATTCAAGAACTTCCTTCTTCCAAATCTTTGTTGGTTCTGAAACCAAGTATTCGAGTCCAGAATTGGCGACTAGGGTTATCACCGATTAGATTTCTTGATCTGCGTCGTCGAACGCACCGCGCACCAGCTCATAGCCCTCGTTCACGTTCTCCTCAAGCTTAGGAGCCATTAGGGTTTGGAGAATTTGTCTTTAGAAAAGAGAAGTGTCGACACAATAGTTTTGGTCTCGAAACTTTGAAAGCGTGTCGACAAACAAAGACAGAACCCTATTTATACCTTTCTGATTTTGAAGATGAACAGGCGGGACAGCTAACTCAACATGTGTCGACACTGGCAATAAGTGTCGACACTGACTTATAATGTCTCGACACACATGTGTCGACACAAGTTTAGTTAACAGAGATTATGTGTCGACACTTGGTTATGTGTCGACACAACATAACTCGACACATCGTCGAGACTTTACTTAGAAAATGCTGAGTAAAACTTAAGTATCGACACCATATTGGATGTGTCGACACCTACTTGACATGTGTCGACACTAACATTCTGAAGTGTCGACACCACATTCCTAGATGTGTCGACACCTTTTTCCTGAAGTGTCGACACCACTATTCTGTGTCGACATAGACTTGTCTATGTGTCGACACCTTTTTACTTAGTCAATTTTCTATTCTGTAAACTTAGTCTAAGTTTATCATTCCTAGTTCAATTTTGAATCTATTGAACTTAGCTTCTTCTAGGGGCTTAGTAAACATGTCAGCTATTGATTATCAGTTTTAACATATTCAAGTGAAATATCTTCTCTTTCTACATGTTCTCTAAGAAAGTGATATTTAATCTCAATATGTTTTGTTCTACTATGAGATACAGGGTTATTAGCTATTGAAATAGCACTTGTAGAATCACAGTAAAGTGGAGTTCTACTTACCTGAAATCCATAGTCCTCTAGCTGATGTTGAATCCACAAAAGTTGAGCACAGTAACTTCCTGCAGCCACATACTCTGACTCAGCTGTGGAGATAGCCACACTAGTCTGCTTTTTGCTGCTCCATGAAATTAGTCTTCCACCTAGGAATTGACAGGTTCCAGTAGTGCTCTTTCTATCCTCTTTGCATCCTGCAAAGTCTGCATCTGAATAACCTGTTAGATCAAAGTCTCCATTCCTAGGGTACCAGAGGCCTAGATAGGGAGTGCCCTTTAGATATCTCAAAATTCTCTTGACAGCAGTCAAGTGAGACTCTTTAGGGCAGGCTTGATACCTTGCACAAACACATGTAGCATACATGATGTCTGGTCTACTAGCAGTCAAGTATAATAGGGAGCCAACTATCCCTCTATACAAGGTTTCATCTACAGGTTTCCCTGCATCATCCTTGCTAAGAGACATACTTGACCCCATAGGAGTCTTCATGGTACTGGATGAATCCATACCATACTTCCTTATGAGTTCTAGGGTGAACTTTGACTGACAAATGGACAAACCACTCTCAGTCTGTTTAACTTGGAGACCCAAGAAAAACTTCAGCTCTCCCATACTACTCATTTCAAACTGACCTTGCATAAGTTTTGCAAACTTTTTGCAAAGGCTGCTTTCAGTAGACCCAAATATAATGTCATCTACATATATTTGGACTAGTATGACTTTGCCTCTAGATTCCCTAAGGAATAGAGTCTTATCTATTTTCCCCTTGAGAACTTGTTCTCAATGAGGAAACTAGATAGGGTTTCATACCAAGCCCTAGGGGCTTGCTTTAACCCATATAAAGCTTTCCTAAGTCTATAGACATAATGAGGTAGAGTTGGATCAACAAAACCTGAAGGCTGCTCCACATAGACTTCTTCTTTCAAATTACCATTTAGGAATGCTGACTTGACATCCATTTGGTATACCTTGAATCCTTGATAGGTTGCATAGGCCAAGAACATTCTTATGGCTTCCAGTCTGGCTACTGGAGCAAAGGTTTGATCAAAATCAATACCTTCTTCTTGCCTATATCCTTTAGCAACCAGTCTAGCTTTATTCTTAATGATGACACCTTGTTCATCCATCTTATTCCTGTAGATCCACTTAACTCCTATTACATTGTGGTCTTTAGGTTTAGGAACAAGTTCCCAAACCTTGCACCTCTTGAACTGATTAAGCTCTTCTTGCATTGCTTCAGTCCATTGTGGATCCATTATTGCTTCTTCAAATCTTTTAGGTTCAACTTGAGACAAAAAGCTGGAATAGATTGCAGCATTCATGTTTCTACTCCTGGTTTGTACTCCTTGTCTTGGATCTCCAATAATCAGCTCTACTGGATGATCTCTAAGATGCCTGTGGGCTGGAGGCATCCTCACTTCAGGTTGAACCACTTCAGCATCTGCATCATGCTGTATTCCTTGGATTTCTTCAGCAATTGGCACATGTAGTTCTCCCCCTGGACAGCAGCTACTCTCCTCTCCTTGCTGTCTTGCAGCAGGCACTTCTTCTATAGTCAGCTTGTCCATTGTCTTTGTCAAACCTGTGGGGCTGCATACATTGCTAGACAACTCATTATTAATAAGTTTAGTCTCATCAAAAACTACATGCACTGATTCTTCTACAACTTGTGTAGTCAAGTTGTAGACTCTATAAGCCTTACTATTATTGCTGTACCCAACAAAAATTCCCTCTTGGGACTTGGCAGCAAACTTAGTTATGTAAGACTTCCCATTTTAAGTATGTAGCATTTACAACCAAAGATCCTAAAATAGGATAGGTTTGGTTTCCTGCCTTTCACTACTTCATAGGGGGTCTTGTTTAGCCCTTTAGTGATGGTAGCCCTATTTATAACATGGCATGCAGTGTTAACTGCTTCAGCCCAGAAATACTCAGGCAGTGATGTATCACTTAGTAGAGTTCTACCAGCTTCTATCAAGGTCCTATTTTTCCTCTCAGCAATGTCATTTTGCTGAGGTGTTCTAGGTGAAGAGAATTCTTGAAATATCCCAAAGTCTTCACATAGTTTTGTCATGCTATCAGACTGAAATTCAGTACCATGGTCACTTCTAATTTTGACCACAGTACTATTTAGTTCATTCTGAATTTGCTTGACAAAGCTGTAGAAGACACTAGGTGTTTCAGATTTCTGTCTTAAGAAGAACACCCAGGAAAACCTTGAGTAGTCATCTACAACTACAAGGGTATAAACCTTCCTACCTAAGCTGTGAACTGGCATTGGACCAAAGAGATCCAAATGCAAGAGGTACAAACACCTCACAGCATCTTTGTTATCTATGCTTCTAAAGGTGGATTTAGTCTGCTTGCCCTTTTGACAAGCTGAGCAAATGCCATTTTTAACACACTTAACTTGAGGACCATTCCTCACTAACTCTTTACTAAAGAGTTTGCTAATTGTCTTGTAGTTAAGATGGGCCAGCCTCTTGTGCCATTTGACACAATGAGAGACTGTCTCATCAGCTACAAGACAAACTGGAGAACCATTGTTCTCAATCATAATGTCTAGGCAGTAGACATTTCTCTTCCTATAACCTGTCAAGATGATCTCTTGATCACTTGACCTCTTGATATGACAACCATTTTTAACAAATGAGATGTCATACCCTACATCACTTAACTGACTTATACTTATTAGGTTGTGTTTCAACCCTTTAACATAAGCCACTTGAGTAATGGTAACTAAGTTTGAAGAAATGTTACCAAATCCTTTGATAATTCCTTTTTCAGAACCACCAAAGGTCACTTTAGGACCATTTTTGATTGGAATGTAGTCCTTTAGTAGTCCCCTAGTTCCAGTCATATGTCTGGAACATCCACTGTCCAAGTACCATGTAGGGGTATAGGCCACTTGGACTCACCTGCAAAACAGATTAATGGACCTTAGAACCCAAAGCAATCTTGGGTCCTTGGTACTTGTTAGTCTGTAACTTGACAAAGCTACCTACTGGCTTTCCACCAGGTAGCTTGCTACTCACCTTGGCACTGGCATTGTACCAACAGTCCATTGCAAAATGGCCAATCTTGCCACAGCACCAGCATTCAAACTTGTTGTACCTTTGCTTAGGTACTGCCTTGGCTGTCTTGACTACAGCAGGTTTGTTGAATGTTGGGGCTTTGCCCTTGGACTTAGACTTGGACTGCTCAGTCCCTGCAGGTCTAACAAAACCCAGTCCAGCCTTGCCTTTATGATGAACAAATTCATCAATTAAAGGTAGCACTGATTTAGGTTTTGAAAACCTAGCAACAAGCTCTCTTTCTTTCTGAAGATTGATCTCCAGTCTCTTAATTTGATCATTCTTATAGGTGATAGTTCCCATCTGAATCACAGTAATGTGTTTCAGCCTGGCTACCTCATTCAGTTTTTGATCAAATTGTTTCTCAAAATCTGTTGCAACAGCCTTGAGATCTGCAATCTCCTTTGCCTGACTTTTGGCTAGGGTCTTGCTTTTCTTGTAGGCTTGCAACAGTACCTTATATTCATCTATGAGCTGATGAATATCTTCCTCAGACTCAGATATATTCTCATCACTTGATGAAGAAGAATCTGATTCTGAACTAGAACAAGAAACTGAATTTAAACTTGAACTTTGTACCTGACTGGGTCCTGGCTGCTCCAGGATTTTGGCACTCTCTGTCAAAGCCATTAGCCCTTGGCAATGACTGTCTTCTTGTTCATAAATTGATTCCAAGATCTCCATGAATTCTTCCTCTTCTTCTTCTGCATACAGCCCTATGTAGGCTTCAGCCTCAGACTCAGTTTCTGAAGAAGATATATCTGATAGAGTCTTCTCCTTCTTAGCAACAAAAGACTTTTCTTTCTTTCCTTTGAAGTGAGTCTTTTTCCTGTCACCAGATTCCTTTCTCTTCTCTGGACAATCTGCAATAACATGGCCCTGTCTATTGCAGCAATAGCAAACAATCTTTGAACTAGTTGCCTTGCTTGATTTTGTCCTTTTCTTGTCATTCTTTGAAGACCTCTTTTTCTGATAAGAGTCTTCCTTTCCTTGTGATGTAGAAGGCCTTGACCTCCACTGTTTCTTTTTCAAAAACTTCTGAAAGTGTCTAGTGAAAGCAGCAAAGTCTTCATCACTTTCACTGCTCTTAGACTTTGTGCTGTCAGACTCATCAGACTCTGATTCAACTACCTCTGGAGGTGGAGTTGAAGACTTATTCATGCACTTTCTGGGAACTTCTGTCTTGAAAGCAACAGTTCTTTCTTTGTGCTCAGTCCTTGTTGATTTCTCCTCCTCTTTTCTCACTGTTAACTGCATTTCATAAGACAATAGCTTGCCAAACAGTGTGGGAGGAGGAATTTCCCCCAACTTAGCCATTTCTCTTATGGCACAGATCTTGGTGTCCCAATCTTTGGTTAGGGACCTTAAGAACTTGTCATTTAGTTCATAGTTAGTGAACTCTCTTCCATAAGACATGAGTTCATTAACTATCCTGTAAAATTTCTTATAGCACTCAGTGATGCTATCACCCTTTCCTTGCCTAAAGCTCTCATACTCCTGATTTAGCAAGGACTTCCTATCTTGCCTAACTTCTTCAGAACCTTCCATATAGACAATGAGAGTATCCCACATCTCTTTTGCTGTCTTACAGTGAATTAAGTTCTGAAAAGTGGCATCATCAATGGCACTCACTATTATGTTCTGTGCCCTCTTGTCCATGGTGGCTAGGACAATTTCATCCTTAGTCATCTCAGAGAAATCCTTTGGAGTCCTTTGATTTGCATCCAATACTGAAATCTTCATTGGCACATAAGGCCCTTCCTTAACTGTAATGTAGATTCTAGGGTCAGAGGCTTCCATAAATAGCCTTACCCTCTCTTTCCAGATCCCAAAGATCTCTTTCCTGCATATGGGTAATTTCATGGAACCCAATTCCTTGTGATTCTCATAAGAACCCATGTTTCTTGATGTTCTTAAATTTCTTGAATCTGTGAATTGCCTTACACTGAATCTGCCAAACAGGATCTCCTCAGACTGTTAGTCCTTGTTTTGAGGAACCTGCCTCTGATACCACTTGAAAGATATGGTACCTAAACACCTAGAGGGGGTGAATAGGTGACCTAATCCTTTTCTAACTTTGTTGGCAGCAATCAGTTATATCACAGTAATCTAACTAGTTTATCACAGCAAACACAGCATACACAGCAACAATTTCAGCACAGTACAGCACACAGTGATTTATAGTGGTTCCCCAAGATATGGGTACATCCACTTTCCCCCTTCGCCTATCTAGCAGTGTACTAGATTCGGCCAAACTCCTGCGCTGTCTCAGAACCCAAATTGGTTCCTACACCTCAGGCCCAAAGCCTTACAACTCAGCTTTATCCCAAAGCCTACACTCAGCCAATCAAGGCCTACACTCAGCCAATCCAAGGCCTACACTCAGCCACTAAGGCCTACACTCAGAGATCTCAATCTCCTACACTCAGGCTAACAAGCCCTACCCTCAGCCTTTATAAATATAGGCTTACAATCACTCAGATCCAATGGATCCTACAAGTTAAAAATGTAATACAAGTAATAACTCTACAACTCAGAATTAAAGGAGGGGAGTTGAGAGATTCTTGATGAGTTCTTGGAAGAACTCAGCTGGATTCACCCTGACTTAGATTTCTTCAAAGCTTCTTGAGTAGAACTGAATAAGGCTGAATCCTCTGCAGTTGTTCCTTGACCTCTGCCACTTAAGAATCAGAATTGAATCTGAATCCTTCTTCTCAGCCTAGTTCCAGAGGCAGATTTCTTGGATGGAGCTCTCTCTCTCCAACTTCTTAGATCTACACTTGGACTGCAAGATCTTCTTGTGTTGATACTCAGTATATTACTTTTCTGATTACTTGAATAATCTGTACCACTTGTTAATCACTTGATCAACTCTTTCAACAACCATTTCTGTAAACTGTGGGTGCCTATTTATATGCCTTCTTCATGGTAACCGGCTGGTCCGGTTCATAACTGACTTCTGACATCTCTGACAGTTGCTGTAGATCGGCTGGATCGGCAGCTGTCATGTCAACCAGTCACTTCTTGAAAATCTCTAACAGTCAGTAAGTGTCGAGACTTTCTGCCTTTAAGTGTCGACACTTATGGACCAAGTGTCGACACATGCTTTGTAAGTGTCGACACAAGTATACAAGGTGTCGACACATATCCTTGTATGTCTCGACACAGATTCTTCTTCATGTGTCGACACTGAAATTGAGTGTCGACACAAGTACTTGTTCTTCTAGCTTTTGCTGAATTCTTCTATGTGTCGACACATCTCCTTTGTGTAGACACAGCTTCACTGAGTGTCGACACAGCTCCTTGTGTCGACACTTACTGTCTGCACTTTTCTTCACTGAGTGTCGACACAGCTCCAAGTGTCGACACTTTCTGTCTGGTGTCGACTCTGCATCTCAGGTGTCGACACAATGACTCCAAGTGTCGACACATCTTGTCTGGGTGTCGACACAAGTCTTCTTAAGTGTCGACACTTTCCCTCTGGGTGTCGACACATGGACTTAGAAACTTTTTGCTTCAGTCCAGTACTTTCTTAACCTGCACAAGTAACTCAAACATACATCAAATACATTATGATGTATATCATTGAGTTGGGTGAGGCTTCTTCAAATCAGGTACATTTGACCAATGTACCCAACAATTTTTGTGATGTTGGTAAAAGAGGAGAAAAAGAGGAGAAAAAGAGGAAGAAGATACCAGGATCATAAGCTCCGTCCCCTATTCCTCCTCTTCCACAGTTCCACTTCCAGTCTTCCATAAAGAAACATCCAGAAAAAAAAATCTAATTCAGAAAAAAAATCTGAGAAAAAGAGGAAGAAGATACCAGGAGGTTGGAGCCTTGGAGGAGAAATTCAAAACTGATGTCATGATGCGGGAGACAGAGTCACGAAGACGCTACACGCCCTATTCTGAAATCTGAAGTATCGTCAGGAGGTTGGAGCCCAGGAGGAAGAAAAAGAGGAGCCGAGGAGGAATAGGGGCGGAGGCTGCGGACTGCGGATCCTCCCTATTCCGAAGTATCACAGCTATCGCCGATTCGCCATCGACCCATCGTGAGTCTCAGGCTCTCAGCCACTGCAGAACGATGGAACACTGGAAGAGGCGATATACCCTAGGTTAATACACGAAAAAAACACGGTCGGGCACGTGCCTGACCGTGTCTCACTTTGGGTCCGCCCGTGCGAGTACCCATCCAGCCGTATATTAGCACATCAAAATTTGTGCAAGGGTCATCAAAATTTGTGCAAGTGCATCGCTATTCAATCAAACGGCTGGATGCCGTACTCGTATGGCACTGTAGCTGTACCAGTACCGTACCCAAAAATTTTCCCCTAACGAGACATCTTCGCCAGCAAATTTCGTGTACTTTTATGCCCTTGCTCGACTCCCAGATCCACCAAGAACTCATCCCCGACAGCAAATTCGGCTCAAGAAAGCCTCCCATACTGGCTTGATCGTCTACCTTGACGCTGCGAAAGTCTTCACAAACTGCGGACTGCTCCTTCACCGGCATCTCCAGGCTTCTTCCATCAAAACTGCCGGATTCAAGAGTTTTGAAGAAAAACGTAAATCTCTTTAATAGCCGGACAGCATCAAGAACAGAGATTCCACCAGCAACCTAAGAAATTACTTAAGAGGGCCCTCTCTGTTTCTTCGTTCGTGAATTCATTCCTGAACAGCCATCAGCGGTGGGTTAACACCGTATTATTCCCTCTTGTTCCAGTCAAACCAAGATCCAACTCTCAATCTTGTCAAAGGGGCTGATCTCCACGACCAGATCCACCGTCGGCGATCGTTGTAGCCGGCGACGTGGGCGGTTAACCTCCTTCCGCTAGAAACTCCAGATATTGGAAAATGGATGTAGTCGCCACTGTATCTTGCACTCCTTTGCATCAGTAATTTAATTCGTTGTGGTTTGAAGCCAGACTTACTGGAATTCTTCTGCTGAACCAACGAGAACTTCATAGTCTTTTCATTCTCCATCAATCAAGATTGCTTACAGCAGAAAAAAAAACATCAGAAAAGTGCAGATTATGGAAGCTATTAAGCATTCACAAGAAGATCCAAATACGCTGACCTCGACTGATGGTGCCATCCCGCCTTCACGTTATGGCCTTGGAAATCCAAATAATTGGATTGTACAAATGAAGTGCTATTTTTGGGATAAAGCTATCCCCCTGAACAACAATTGTTTGTGGCTTCCTTCACCTTGTACCGTCCCGCTTTATCATATTATCTCGAATTTGTCAAGATATATGACTCTCACACATGGCCATCATTTTCTCAATTTCCTAACAATATATGTTGGCGAGTCAGTCGACTTCAATTTTGAGGTCGCCAATCCAGGGGATCGTGTTGGAACACACTCGTCTTCACAACAAGGACATTCTCAAGGGCCCTCCACCAGATCACTGTCGATGTCACTCCAAGAACTTCATGAAGGTTCTGCTCTTGCAGTTGTTCCCGGTGTTTCAGCCTTCCAACCAATGGCGATCATTCATTTGCCACATCCCCAACTTGACGATACCTATCAGAGCCCTTTCTACTTCTCGACGGTATTAAGAACAATTTTGAAATTATTGAAGACTCCAACAATTTTGATAAGGCGTCACCAAAGTTCACCGTGCCAATTCATGAAGCATCTACTTGGAAAATTTGGGAATTTGATCTCGGTGGACTCAATAACGGCACAAAGTTTTCGTTGGACGTCGTTTCTCAACATCAAATCCCCGAATCTTCGATGTTCATTAATGAAGAACCCTTTTCGACGCCAATTTTCATCTTCAATCCAGGAGGATGTGTCAATAAGGAGGGCATTGAGGGTTGTGGAATACCAGAAAGATCATAAAACAGCCACCATCATTTTTTAGATGACCAAACAATGAGGTCGTCATTTTTATGGGATGGGTAGGAGTGTAGCGAGATGTAAGGGAGTGGATGACAAGTTTGTAAATAGTTGAGTAGCAAGTTGAGGTATTAGGCTATAAGTATGGCATATTGTGTTGTAATGAATATGAAGAAGTTTAATAAAGTTTCTATCGTTCTTCTTTGTCTTCCCCCATCCTCGTCTCTCTTATCTTCGGCCACCCCCGGCCATTCGTCCTCTCTCTCATCTTCGGCCGCCTCCTCTCCTCAGTCATTCCCTATTCCTTCTTTTCTAACACTGGTAATCTCTTCAGCTATCTCGTAACGATAGTGATCGTTACAGTTTACTGCTGAGTTGGCAAGAAAATTTCGACAAATTAAGTAAGAGAAAGTTGATGTTTCACATAAAAGTCTTCGAGGAAATACAAAAAATAAAGATCAAGAGGTTGATGACAAGTTTGATCAAAATCAAGTTCAACGGTTAGTTCTTATCATTACAATTGTGCCCCAGAAATACAATAGCATAAAGGATAGTCTCAATGGCAAGGTAAAGAGGAACTAGTGGTGTACATCAATGTTGATTGATGAGTTTGTTGGAGTTTATGGGGTTTCTCATGCAAGAGGAAATCTACAAGTTGCCATAAAAATGAATCAAACTCAGGGACAATTTAGTGGGAGAACTTATTTGCTTCAAGTTGATAAAGATATTAGTCAAGGAGGGATAGTTGCACAACCAAACAAAGAAGTTGGTATGTATAAAATTTTCTTTTTTTCTTTTGAGAGTTAATTATTTTGTATTTACTTCATATTTAATTATGTGAATGTGCATACAATATTAATAAGAATATCGTGGAAAATAATGTGCAAAAACATTCATGCAAGAACTTTGAAGGAGCATGAACAAGTGACAATAAATGAAGAAGGTTAGGTTATATGGCCTATTGATTGTGGTGTATCTGACATAACTCTATTCTTAGGCACATTGGCTAGAAATTTAACTTTTTGCCCTTTGATTTACATAAGATGGAGAACCATGCCAAATGAGAGCATAGAGCGTATATGAAATTATATCAAGGCATGTATACATGTATTTATTTTCTTATTTTTACTTGTATGAAATTATATGATTTAAACACTCATTCTTATTTTGAACTTTATAGTCAAAGTATATTTTGACAGATTAAGCAAATAATTGGGTAAAGATTAATGTTAGAGATACTTTGAGACAATATAAACACATAATTAAGAAGTCTTATTTTTTGAAGTATTCCAATATGATTGACAGACTCAAAAATCATCTTATAAAGGTGTCAGAGTCTCAATTTAAAAAGATTTGCCATTTTTAAAGTTTGGAAAATATACAAGTAAGATTAAAAGTTATTTTTTGTTACATGTTTTGTAAATATATATTTATTCTAATATTTTTAATCAAATGTGCAGTCAATCAGTAAAATGAATACTCAAAGTAGAGCAATACAAAAGTGGAAGCATTGAATGTCTCCCAAAACATTTGCTATAATTCACAAAAAATGGTATATAGCTTCTTATTGAATTTCATTACTTCAAATCATATTTATTTATTTTATGCATCTGTAGCGTTCAAAGAAAAAGAAAGATCTCACTCAAGCTGAAATTTTATTGAAACCCGAAAAGGTAATAATTGAAAGGAGCTGGACTTGGAGACTAATAATATAATTGTAAGTTAAATATTATTATTAAGAAAAATATAGTTTGCATTTGTTTCCTCATTATTCAAGTTAATTATATATTAATCTTATTTCAATTTTTTATTAATCTCAACTTCAGGATATCATTAAGAACAATGAGAAAACTAATGCAAAAGCGTGCATTTCAATCTATGTTTGAGAAATAACATTCTAGATCAATGTGTTGTTTTGGGAAAAGTGTTACACAAACATCTTTGAAGTGATAGCAAGAGATTGTTGGTTTGAAAAAATACATAATAAAGATATGCTTTTATCAAACGAAAAAAAAACATAATATGGAAAATTCACTGAACAAATTAAAATGTGGGCTTAAGACTATATTGCAACAAAGCAACCCAGTAGAAATTGATATAGATGTTAATAAATTTAGGAGTGCGCATCGCTACGACGAATAAGTATTTCTCAAAATTCGGGATGTAATAACGCACAAACCTACAAGATTGATTTAACCAAACTCTATTAATCTCTAATTTGGAGTTAATACACAAAATTTATTTTTCTAACTTATGAACACAAAAATAAAGTGAGCTTGAATGAATGGTAACTGAAGTGCGGAATTATTAGATTATACCGTTCTTTGATTCTTGCTCGTTGTTCATGATCGCTGAAATTCGCAACAGTTGTGATGTGTTGTTCCTTATGAACTCTGCAACGTTAGCAATACCCGCCAGCACTAAAAAAAACTATCTAATATTGGGTCACTACAATAATAAAGAAGTTAGCGCAAACCAAACATATATGAATCTATCGAGATCATATTTGTGACACTTATCCAATACTGTAACTATAAGATGAAACAATTCTTTGGTTCAGGTGTATATAGATGTAAATCTGTTTAAATCATATTTGCAATTAATTTTTTTATTACAATGAATAAAGAATCAAAACCAATACCTCTTGTTAGAGGTATACCCTGTACTGAAAACCAATTATTTACAACAGTGATGCTCCCAGTCAAAGATTGGAGCAACACGGTCCCCAGGACTTCAAATGTTAGTTATAATCTCTCTTAATTCCCTATGATTTTGGATCTATAATGACATATTCATGGATCCAGCAAAGCTAATCTCGATTTCCTTTAGCGGATCTTGGTCGGATGTTTCCAAGATCAATAGATAGGACCATAAACAGCTTTGATGATGGTCATGTTTCTCACCATAGATTGCTTCTTCTTAAGAGGGAAAAAACGGACCCAAATTAATGAAGAAGATACCTGATAGGTGCGACTTCTCCTCTTTGTTCAGTGGAGATCTGATTCCTTGATCGGAGGTGGAGGTGCATGTCCCGAAGAGATGAATCCAAGAGGATGAAGCTTTGGCTGGTTTCTCTCGAAAACTGAAAAGGAGAGAGAGAAAGAAATAGGGATGGCGATTTCAAAAGAGCGGTGAAGGAGCTCGGGATTTCAGCCCTTGTTCACCGTCTAAAGCAAGCAAGTCATGAAACCTAATTTTGGGTATTAATAGGCAATACCCAAAATAGGAGTTACAAGAATTTGGTTTTAATGAATGGAATAAATTCCATTAAAACACCATATAAATTCTATAAAACTACATTCATGACAATGGCAAAATTGTGCCAAGGGTGAGACCGAGTTCGCGCGCAACTAAATTATGAGACGATCTTGTCCACCTATCACAGACTTCGATCGTTCGCGCGACTGAATTAACACACGCTCGTAGAAGTCCGAATAGACTCAAAGTTTATGTACGACTTCACCGGGACGTCTCGATGAATCGAGTCCACCTTACAAGAAATTTCCAACATTCTCCCACTTAGACTTGTATTCAACGTAATTTATGACATTCTGGTAAAATATTCACTAAACTTTAGGGTACCAATCAGCGAACGCTACATTGAGTCTACTCCCACGTCAATCCGGTCCAATCAAATCCTTCACTCTGAATCATGGTGGCAACCACATCATTGAGAGACACAGGACCTTCCATGATCACAACAGCTTAGGGATCTAATCGACATGAACAAAGCGCAGTTATATAAATCATAGAATAACATGCTGAAAATGTGCACATGAAGGTTGTTCTAATTTGGTGGTCAACCAAACTTCTCAAATGAATGCACTAAACCATGCTGCGAGAAGTTTTAAGTGTTCAAAAGAACAACTACGTCTAACCTTAAGCTTCCAAAATTCATGCGTCAAAAGATATACTACATACAATAATTCAAATGAAGTGCCCTAGGCCTTATGCTCTGACTAACACAAGTCATGAGAGTTTGTATGAAGTGTGGCGTGTCACATAAATTCAATAAATATTGAAACTTAATAATATTGTTGAATGAATATTTTTTAATTATTAATGAATTAAATAAAGTGCAACGTAAATGACAGAAAACTGAACTGGAGCTTCATGTAGCCTCCCACTAATCAAGCGCATTGATCAACTTTTTAAGCCCCATATTAATAACATGTTTTTGAAACACGTTAGGGCGAAGTCTTTTAGTAAGTGGATCAGCTAACATGTCATCTGTTTCTAAAGGCTCCACTAAAATGTCACCCTTCTTGACCAATTCCTTGACGGTTAAGAATTTGATTTTCATATGCTTAGACCCTGTGATACTTTTATTGTTCATCGAGAACATAACTGCAGAGATGTTATCACAGTACATCCGGATGAGTGCAGCTATAGAATCGACAACCTTCAACTCTATAATGAAATTCTTAAGCCACAGTGCGTCAGTCGAAGCTCCAAAGAGAGCGACGAACTCCGCATGCACTGTGGATGAAGTAATGAGTGTTTGTTTGACACTCTTCCACGAAACGGCCCCACCAGCAAACTTAAATATATAACCCTAAGTAGACTTCCTATCATCCTCACACCCGGCAAAATCAGAATTCGTATACACCACTAACTCAAGGTTTTGAACTCTATGGTAGACCAACTTAAAATCCATAATTCCCTTCAAATACCTTAAAACTTTCTTGGCAACCACCCAATGATCAGGTCCTGGGTTCGACTGATATCTGCCTAAAAGTCCCACTGCGAAGGCAATGTCCGGTCTGCTATAAACTTGGGTATACATTAAGCTGTCTACCGCACTAGCATAAGGTATATCTTTCATGCACTATCTCTCTCTATATATATTGTTCATGGGGCATTGTGATAAGCTGAGTTTATCACCCTTAAGCATAGGCGCGTCACCAGCCTTACAACCGAGCATGCTAAATCTCTCAAGTATGGTGAGATTGGTCACTAATGATCTCAATTCCTAGAACAAATGATGCTTCTCCAAGATCTTTCATATCAAAGTGTTTTGACAGAAATTGCTTAGATTCATGCAACAGTGTCAAATCACTACTTGCAAGTATATCATCTACATACAGAATTAAGAAGATGAATCAGCTATCACTGATCTTGAGATATATGCAACGGTCTATCTTATTTTCTATAAAACCAAAAGAAGTAACCAGCTCATCAAATTTCAGATACCACTGTCTAGAAGCTTGCTTCAGACCATATAGAGACTTGTTAATTTTACATACAAGTTGGTCAGAATGACCAGACTTGAATCTCTCAAGCTGCACCATATAGACTTCCTCGGCAAGATCGTCATTCAGTAATGCGGTCTTTACATCCATCTGGTGTAGCTCCAAATCATAATGAGCACTAATGTCATTATCACTCTAAAAGAGTCTTTAGAGGAAATGAAAAAAAAGTCTCATGATAATCGATTCCTTCTCTCTGCGTAAATCTCTTGGCCATCAGTCTAGCCTTAAATCGCTCGACCTATTCTTTAGAGTTTTTCTTTGTCTTAAACACTCATTTAGAACCAATGGGCTTACAGCCTTTGGGTAACTCAACCAACTCCCAAACATTATTCAGCTTCATAGACTTCATCTCGTCTTTCATCGCATCCCACCACAGATCAACTTGAGATCCAGACACAGCTTCATTAAATGTCACTGGGTCAACCACTTGACCAAGATCATAATCACTCTCTCCTAAGTAGACTTCATAGTCTGAGGAAATTGCAGGCCTTCTCTGCCTAATGGATCTCCTAGTGGGTGGATGAACCTCCTGAATATGAGGAGGAATCTCAACTGGAATCGGTGGCAAGACCGCTTCCACACCCTCCACTTGTTCTGTCACTGGTTCAGGAACCACAGGATCTCCTACCAAAGGCACAGATAAACTAATGGGCACAACTTCCCCGACTTCACTAATAGGACGAGAGCAACTAGGTTCATCAGCGACATCTCATTCTAAAACTTTAGCTGTTTGAGACTCCACAATTCTGGGACCTCGTGAAGGGGAATAGAACGTAAATCCCCAGGAGTGATCTGGGTAGCCAATGAAATAGCAACGACAAGACCTAGGATTAATCTTACTTTTTGATGGGTTGTACATGTTGGAGTTACCATGGTGATCTGGAAGTGATCAAACATGTAATCTCACTGCCAATGCGATATGAGTCTGCAGGGTCGCACATAAGGGATGTGGAGAAGTTGGATGATTGACTGTGTTGGTAAAGGTTACCAATCACCGACCCGAATGGGGTTTTTGGGCAAAGTGTTGCCTTGAAGTCTTGGTAAGGATCGACGAGTGTCGTCGACCCTGGCTCGACGATCGATGAGAATCGACGAGTGTCGTCGACCCCGGCTCGACGATCGACGAGAATCGACGAGTGTCGTCGACCCTGGCTCGACGATCGACGAGAATCGACGAGTGTCGTCGACTCCGGCTCGACGATCGACGAGAATCGACGAGTGTCGTCGACCCCGGCTCGACGATCGATGAGAATCGACGAGTGTCGTCGACCCCGGCTCGACGATCGACGAGAATCGACGAGTGTCGTCGACCCCGGCTCGACGATCGACGAGTGTCGTCGACCCCGGCTCGACGATCGATGAGAATCGATAAGTGTCGTCGACCGCGGCTCGACGATCGACGAGAATCATCGAGAGTCGTCGATAGCGGCTCGACGATTGACGAGAATCGTCGAGTATTGTACTCCGATTCTCGCTGATTCTCGCCGACTGATACTCGCCGAAACTGGGACCCTATTTTACTGGGTGGTCTGCGGATAGCGATATTCCTAAGTCTATTTATTCCTTCGGTATAAAAGGGACACTAGGGTTTTCTGGAATTATGCTTCTGGCAGCTGATCGAACCAAATCCCGTGACGGAAGCGTTCTGCCGTTCCGTTCGTTCCGCCGATCCCGAATCCCGCCGCCGACGGAAGTGTTCTGCCGCCGTCGTGCTCGCTCCGTCGACTTCCTTCTCTCTGGCGATCGTCGCTGGCGTTGCAATCCCTGGCGCGGACCTAGTAGTCCGTGGGAAAGAAAGGTGCGGTCTTTCTCCTTCCCGATAATCCGTGCGACGGATAGATCGGTGTTCTCCCGCTCGTGTGGATTTCTGCAGAGACGTGGACATTATTCCACGTATAACCTGCCACCAACAGGAATACAAAACTTGGAGCATCTCCGTTGAGTTGTGACTCAACGCCATTGAGGTAATTTTGCATAGTTGTATGTTAACTTCTTGATTCAACTACTATGGCCCGATCCCATCTCTTTTGGGTTTTCTTGATGTTTTTTTACTCTTCTGCTGCGTGCACAAGTGTTGTACCATCCTCATAGAGAAACCCAACAGTGGTATCAGAGCCAGGTTTCGGCCATGATTGTTGTATTGGAAGTTTTGTTATTCCAGTGCGTGTAAACCTAGGGATTTAGAAGTGTTCTAAATGTCTAGATTTAGTCTTGGTACCCCGCCAAGAACTTCTGGAATTTCGTTGAAATTTCTAATTGTTAGAAATTGTAGTCTCCTTAGCAGTAACCATCCCTCGAGTTTGTTTTGGATTTTGAATCCAACATAGAGAGATGAGCTTGTTTACTGTTTTAAGTTGAGTTGACTTTGCATTTGTCCAATGCATGTAAATCTGAGGATTTGGAAGTTTCCGGATGTTCAGATTTATCTCTTCCTTCTATCAAATGTTGATGGTGTTAGGTTGTGCACATAAGGGATGCATGTGGTTTTAGAAAATTTTGTTTTTCCTTGGATGTGCACATTGATCAAATGTTGATCATGGTTAACTGTTAACCCATAATCAAAATCCCTTCATCAAATATTAAGTGTTCGGATGCCTTCCGATGGATGACACTCTTCTTGCCTCGATCGATGAAGTGTGGGCTTGCCAGAACAAGGTGCATTAATCTATCTTGGTAAGGGTGCGAGCGGATAATTATGATATCCCACTGTCGACATCGGGTCCAGCTTAACTAGGTGACCTCAAAGGTTGAGTGCCTAGAGGCATAGGGTTGGCATGCACCATATGATGGATGCGAGTAAGGAGTTATTCACCAACCATACAAGAATTGCATGAGGATGCAATTGGCAAGCGTTGCCTACCTAAATAACCGCATCGTGAGAGGAAAGCCAAAGCTGACTCATTGTGTTGGTGAAATACGGATCTTGTCCACTAAGAGAGTAGCTCGCATGAACTCTCCGAATTGTTAGTGAGGGCTATCATTTCGAATAAAATAGTGGGAGTGTTTTAATTGAAGTCCAAATTAAAATAAATTGTATTTGAAATTTTGGTACTGATTTTATTCTGCATAAATTCTTGTAGAATTTCATGGCAAGTGTTTCACACTCCACGTTGTCTCTGAGAGCCATCCTTGAGAAGGATAAGCTCAGTGGGACAAATTACATGGACTGGTATAGGAACCTGAGAATTGTTCTCAGGCAAGAGCGAAAGCTCTATGTCTTGGAAGAAGAAGCCCCCGAGGTGCCGACCGGGAACTCTTCCCGTGCTGAGAAGGATACTCATAAGAAGTATACTGATGATGCTTTAGATGTCGAATTCCTTATGCTTGCCACTATGAACTCTGAGCTTCAGAAGCAATATGAGAACATGGGGTGCAAGGAGATTGACGAGCATCTCAAGAAAATGTTTCAAGGGCAGGCTCGTCAAGAGAGGTTCGACGTCACAAAAGCGTTGTTTCAGTGCAAGATAGGAGTTCGAGACTCAGTAGGGACTCACGTACTCAAGATGATTGGGTATATAGAGAACCTTGAAAGGCTGGGTTTTCCTCTTGGTCAAGAGTTGGCCACAGATCTGATCCTGCAATCGTTGCCGGACAGTTATTGTTGGGTTCCATCAATGCCCCCGGTGTTGGGAGGAACGGCGTGATGCGCTACGGCCCACACTAGTCGAAACAGAAGGGTGTGTCCCCTGGGGCCTAACTGGCCGCCCCGTGGATCCTAGGGTAGCCAGCTCCATAAAGGAGTGGTAGCGCCGTCCTCAAACAGTCCGGGCTTTTGGGCGAGTTGGTAGCGCCATATCCCTACAAGTGGTATCAGAGGAGGTCACGGGTTCGAAACCCCGGGGTCGTTGCTGGGGGGGGGATTGTTGGGTTCCATCAATGCCCCCGGTGTTGGGAGGAACGGCGTGATGCGCTACGGCCCACACTAGTCGAAACAGAAGGGTGTGTCCCCTGGGGCCTAACTGGCCGCCCCGTGGATCCTAGGGTAGCCAGCTCCATAAAGGAGTGGTAGCGTCGTCCTCAAACAGTCCGGGCTTTTGGGCAAGTTGGTAGCGCCATATCCCTACAGTTATGAGCAGTTCGTCTTGAACTACAACATGAATGAAATAGACAAGACACTGCCCGAACTCCTAGGCATGTTGAGAACTGCCGAAATCAATATGAAGAACGTCAAGCCTGTCAGCCCCATACTGATGGTGCATAAGGGCAAGGGCAAGGCCAAGGGCTCTAAGAAGACGAAGGTGGGACCTAAGTCATACCTTGAGCCCAAGTCTTCAGCACTGATGAAAAAGAAAAGCACGGTGAAGGAAGGGAAATGTCACCACTGTGGCAAGGCTGGTCATTGGAGGAGGAACTGTCCTTCGTACATTGAAGGTCTGCAAAAATTGAAGGGAGGTATGACTTCCGCTTCAAATGTCTACGTTATAGAGATAAACCTTTCTGCTCCTTCATCTTGGGTATTGGATACCGGATGTGGTTCTCACATTTGTACAAATGTGCAGGAACTGGGAAGGAGAAGATTGCTGAGTAAAGGGGAGGTGGACCTCCGCGTCGGTAATGGAGCAAGAGTTGTTGCTGTAGCCGTAGGGGTTTACCGTCTTTCTTTGCCCAGTGGGCTTGTAATAGAACTATATAATTGTTATTTTATTCCGGCCATAACTAGAAACATTATATCTATTTCATGTTTAGACATGATTGGATTTTCTTTTATAATTAAGAACAACTGTTGTTCTATATTTAAGAATGATGTTTGTTATGTTGTAGCCCAATTGTTTAATGGTCTTTATGTTTTGAACTTGGACCATCTGATCTGTAATGTAGAAAATAATAAAAGACTAAGAACAAATGACTCGAACCCTACATTTCTCTGGCATTGTCGTTTGGGCCATATCAACGAGAAGCGCATATCCAAGCTCCATAGAGATGGACTTTTGGACTCATTTGATTATGAATCATTTGAGCGATGCGAATCTTGTTTGTTAGGCAAGATGACTAAAGCTCCTTTCACTGGTTATACTGAGAGGGCTGAGGATCTCTTGGGTGTTGTACATAGTGATGTATGCGGACCAAGGAGTTCCATGGCTAGAGGTGGGTATTTCTACTTTGTTACATTTACTGATGATTTCAGTAGATACGGATATGTGTATCTTATGAAGTGCAAATCCGAGACCTTTGAAAAGTTCAAAGAGTTCAAGAATGAAGTAGAAAACCAGTTGGGTAAAAGGGTTAATGCACTCAGATCTGATCGAGGTGGCGAATACCTGAGTCATGAGTTCCGTGATCATCTGAAAGAGTGTGGTATTGTATCACAGCTCACTCCACCTAGAACACCACAACATAATGGTGTGTCTGAGAGGAGAAATCGTACTCTGTTAGACATGGTACGTTCGATGATGAGTCATGCAGACTTGCCTGTTTCCTTTTGGGGTTTTGCCTTAGAGACTACTGCAATGACATTGAATCGTGCTCCAACGAAAACGGTTCTGAAGACACCATATGAGATATGGACTGGGAAGCGTCCTAGTATGTCGTTCATTAAAATTTGGGGCTGTGAGGCATACGTGAGACGTCAAATGCCTGACAAGCTGGAACCCAAATCGGATAAATGTTATCTGGTGGGATATCCTAAAGAAACGAAAGGGTATTACTTTTACCTACCGTCTGAGGGCAAAGTGTTTGTCGCAAGGACTGGTGTCTTCTTGGAGAAAGAGATCTTATCAAGAAAGACTGAAAAGGTAGAGCTTGAAGAAGTTCAAGAACCATATGTGATGAATGAACCGGAATTGGATTCTGAAACAGGACTACAAGATGTTGTAGCTAGAGAACCTGCTCAGGGAACACAAGTCCTACGTAGATCTGGTAGACCGAGGTTTGAGCCTGAGAGATATGGATTTCTCGTGTCTCAAATAGGTAATGTGTTGCTTATGGATCATGATGATGAACCAGCAACCTACCAAGAGGCTATGAATGGACCGGACTCCGACAAATGGCTTGAGGCTATGAAATCCGAAATGGACTCCATGTATGCAAACCATGTTTGGAACTTGGTGGAACCACCTGAAGGGGTACGACCCATAGGGTGCAAGTGGGTCTTCAAGAAGAAGACCGACATGGATGGGAATGTACAGACATTCAAAGGGCGACTGGTGGCTAAGGGTTTCAAGCAAATTCATGGTATTGACGCTGATGAGACCTTTTCCCCTGTTGCCATGGTAAAGTCCATTAGGATATTGCTTGTTATTGCTGCGTATTATGACTACGAGATCTGGCAGATGGATGTCAAAACGGCTTTCCTTAATGGAAACCTCCTTGAGGAAGTGTATATGACACAACCCGAGGGTTTTGTATCCTCAGATGAAGCCACTAAAATATGCAAGCTGAATAAGTCCATCTATGGACTGAAACAGGCCTCTCGAAGTTGGAATCTTCGTTTTGATGAGAAAATCAAAGAGTTTGGTTTCATCAAGAATGAAGATGAGCCTTGTGTTTACAAGCAAATCAGTGGGAGCATTGTTGTCTTCCTGATATTGTATGTAGATGACATACTGTTGATTGGGAATGACATTCCTACCCTGAAAGTTGTTAAGAACAACCTAGGGAACTGCTTTTCAATGAAGGATTTGGGTGAAGCGACTTATATACTCGGTATTAAGATCTATAGAGATAGATCGAAGAAGTTGCTGGGTTTGACCCAGAGTACGTACATCGAAAAGGTGTTGAAGCGGTTCAACATGCTTGAGTCCAAGAAAGGATTTTTGCCCATATCTCATTGTGTGAATCTCTCTAAGGACCAGTGTCCAAAGTCTTGTGAAGATAAGGACCGCATGAAGTTGATTTCATATGCTTCGGTAATTGGATCAATCATGTACGCGATGTTATGTACTCGACCCGACGTCTCCTTTGCTTTGAGCATGACTAGCAGGTATCAGTCAGACCCCGGTGAGTGTCACTGGATTGCAGTCAAGAATGTCCTGAAGTACTTGAGAAGGACTAAGGATGTGTTCTTGGTGTATGGTGGAGAGGAAGAGCTCGTTGTAAGTGGTTACACGGATGCTAGCTTCCAAACTGATAGAGACGACTCCAAGTCTCAGTCAGGTTTTGTGTTTTGCCTGAATGGAGGAGCTGTGAGCTGGAAGAGTTCCAAGTAAGAGACAGTTGCTGATTCTACAACAGAGGCCGAGTATATCGCCGCAGCTAATGCGGCGAAGGAGGCTGTATGGATTAGGAAATTCATCGGCGAACTTGATGTAGTTCCTAGCATTGTTGGTCCCGTAGTTCTCTACTGTGATAACAATGGTGCAATTGCACAATCTAAGGAACCTAGATCCCATCAGCGCTCCAAGCATATACTTCGGCGGTTTCATCTTATTCGTGAGATTGTCGAACGAGGAGATGTGAACATTTGCAGAGTGCCGACTGAGGAGAATATTGCGGATCCACTGACAAAGCCTCTCGCGCAGAGAAAGCATGATGGTCATACTAGATCGATGGGTATACGATACCTAAATGATCAACTCTAGTGAGAATCTTGTGGATTGCATGTAAACATGTATTTTGTTGGCTATTTGTTCATATGATGGACAATGTACCTAGTTTTTCTCTTACAATTAATGGCAAGTTCTTTTATTATGAGTTTTTCTATATGATAGTTAAATGTTAACGTAATAGATACCCTTAGAATGTTCGCTTCCATGGGATATCAAGTACGTGACTTGAATGTGAGAGCCTATGATTTATTTGAAGCTTCATTCTTAAAAGGTCCCTGGCCGAGTATCATCATAGAATCTAAGGGTGATGATGGTACATGAAGGCTAGCACGTGCGTTGACTGATGACCGGTTCTCACAGGTCATGATATTATGATATCAAGTCATCACGTGGGTACTTGTTAGTGAACAAGTTGTACTGGACAGACCCAACCTGAGGCTACTCTGTGGATTGTCATCCAATCGTGTCACGAGTAGGTCTCAATTGACAATGGTGTTGTGGTCCTTTAACCTGAAGTCACAGCATTCATCAAGTGAGGAAGAGCGTGCTTTGATGCCATCTAAAGTATTCCTTGAGAAAGGTTGATGATAAGGGTGGTTGTTGGGCATGTTACGAATCATTTGGGTGTTTGTGTGTGAGCAAATATGGGATTTGTCCTCCTGTATGACAGGAGTTGCATCCATGGGCCCCTTGATGGAACTGGACTGAGAAATGCATGGCCATGCTTGGTTGAGTCAATATGTGATATTGGACTCACCATTCTCTGGAAGTCTGTCCTGGATCAAGAAACTTGGATTGAGCTATTACGAGGGTGACACGGTCCATGCCTCTAGTTCTTTCCGGATGTAAGGGACAAAGGGACAAAGACAACGCTGATACATTGGTCATAAAGGCTTATGAGTTATAAACTCTTATTGTTTGGGGAGCAATGATGCATTGCTAGATGCCGCTCATTGTTTGTGAGGTTTTTGGTTTGATACTTTCAAGATCAAGTGGGAGTCTGTTGGAGTTACCATGGTAATCTGGAAGTGATCAAACATGTAATCTCACTGTCAACATGATATGAGCCTGCAGGGTTGCACATAAGGGATGTGGAGAAGTTGGATGATTGACTGTGTTGGTAAAGGTTACCAATCACCGACCCGAATGGGGTTTTTGGGCAAAGTGTTGCCTTGAAGTCTTGGTAAGGATCGACGAGTGTCGTCGACCCTGGCTCGACAATCGACGAGAATCGACGAGTGTCGTCGACCCCGGCTCGACAATCGACGAGAATCGACGAGTGTCATCGACCCCGGCTCGACGATCGACGAGAATCGACGAGTGTCGTCGATAGCGGCTCGACGATCGATGAGAATCGTCGAGTATTGTACTCCGATTCTCGCCGATTCTCGCCGACTGATACTCGCCGAAACTGGGACCCTATTTTACTAGATGGTCTGCGGATAGCGATATTCCTAAGTCTATTTATGCCTTCGGTATAAAAGGGACACTTAGGGTTTTCGAGAATTATGCTTCTGGCAGCTGATCGAACTGAATCCCGTGACGGAAGCGTTCCGCCGTTCCGTTCGTTCCGCCGATCCCGAATCCCGCCGCCGACGGAAGTGTTCCGCCGCCGCCGTGCTCGCTCCGTCGACTTCCTTCTCTCTGGCGATCGTCGCTGGCGTTGCAATCTCTGGCGCGGACCTAGCAGTCCGTGGGAAAGCAAGGTGCGGTCTTTCTCCTTCCCGATAATCCGTGCGACGGATAGATCAGTGTTCTCCCGCTCGTGTGGATTTCTGCAGAGACGTGGACATTATTCCATGTAAAACTCGCCACCAACAGGAATACAAAACTTGGAGCATCTCCGTTGAGTTGTGACTCAACGCCATTGAGGTAATTTTGCATAGTTGTATGTTAACTTCTTGATTCAACTACTATGGTCCGATCCCATATCTTTTGGGTTTTCTTGATATTTTTTTACTCTTCCGTTGCGTGCACAAGTGTTGTGCCATCCTCATAGAGAAACCCAACAGTACAAATGCACTTCTGCAGGACAACCCCAAACATGCAAATGATTAAGGTTGGGTCGTCTATCAGTGCACAACTCAGAAGGGGTTTTAGGTACTGACTAGGACGGAACTCTATTAAGGATGTACACTGCAGTCTTAAGCGCCTCACCCCACAAAAATTCAGGAAGATTTGTCCTACTCATCATGCTCCTTATCATTTTCTTAAGGGTACGATTACGCCTTTTGGCCACACCATTCTGCTCAGGACTACCCGACATGGAGTAGTACTGGGCAACAATGCCACAACACTCCAAGTATCTGGCAAACGGACCTTTATGTTGCCCGGATGCATCATGTCTACCAAATTACTCGCCACCTCTGTCGGACCTAACAATCTTGATGACTTTCCCTATTTGTTTCTCAACATCAGTCTTGAAAATCTTGAACTTTTCAAGAGATTCAGACTTCTCCTTAATCAAGTACAAATAACCAAAATAGGAGTAGTTATCAATGAATGTAATAAAATAGGTGTTCCTAAAGAGAGTAGTGGAATAAGGACCACTGATGTCCGTATGAATAACCTCTAACAAACTTGTACTACGAGTTGAGCTTTTCTTCTTAATCTTGGTCATCTTAACTCTACAACAGTCGACACATGTCTCTAGGTAACTGAAGTCAAGAGCAGGGAGAATATTATCCTTAATTAATCTCTCTACTCTTTTCCTAGAAATGTGACCTAAACGTTTATGTCACAACATGGACGATGTTTCCTTAAGTAAAGATCTTTTATTGCTAATGCGTTCTACATTATAGGTGGTCGCATTTATGTTCGTAGGAACAAGACATAAACTATATAATCTGTTAGATAATGAGCAATGACCTATAACTTGTGATTCATAAAAAATGTTAATAAAATCACCATAAATGTTAAAACCATAATGAAGTTTATTTAAAACAGATACTGAAATTAAGTTTTTTCTAAACGAAGGAATATAAAAAATGTCTTTTAAAACAAGTTTATATCCAGAAGAAAGAACTAAGCAAACATCTCTAATAAACACCACTTCCACCTCAGCATTGTTTCCAACCGTTAGTCTGCACTCACCCTTGCTTGGTCTCCTCCTTTTTATGAACCCCTACAGTGTGTAAGCAACATGATTAGTTGCTCCACAATCGAGCCACCAAGAACTTGAGAACTTGATGAGACTTCAATTAAATTGGATTCACAAAGGACTGGAGCTAAAGAGTTACCTTTAATTACAAATCCACGCTTTTCCATCCAAGTCTTAAACTTCAGGCACTCGTGCTTCACATGCCCATTCTTCTTACAAAAGAAGCAGCTAAGAGGCTTCTTTCCACCAGCGTCCTTGCTCCCTGAAGCTTGTCCATCCTGAGCTTTAAAACAAGCTTTGAACTTCTTCTTCTTAAAGAGGGTTTGACAACGAGTAAAGCAGTGTTCGTCTTCTCTTTCTTCAGTTTCTCCTCCTCATCAACGCAGCGAGTGATGAGATCATTTATCTTCCACGCCTCATCCTGGGAACTGTAGGTAGTCTTCAAAATGCTGAACTCCGCAGGAAGTGTATTTAGTGTTTGATGCACTATTAAGGATTCAGGGAGAGTAATCTTCATCTCCTGCAGTTTGGTCTGATAGTAGACAATCTTCAGTATATAATCACGGACTCCTCCTCCCGAATACCTCATGAAGAAGAGAACCTGAATTAGAGTCTCAATCTCAGCATTGGAAGACACCTTATACCTCTGCCCAACGACAGTCAGAAAATCTCTGGCGACGGTCGTGCTGGAAGACCACTTAGCTGGTGCTCCGGAATGGAACGCTTCATTGTCAACAAGAAGATTTTGTTCGACTTGTTCCATGCACCATAATGATCCTTCTCAGCTTGAGTGTTAGTCGCTGTGAGGGCTGCAGGCTGGTTGGTACTCATGGTCATCTCTATGTCCGTCATCTCGAGAGTAAACATGATGTCGGACTTTCACTTCTTAAAGTTTGATCCAGTGAGTTTCTCAAAGGTTGTTATATTATTATGGACTGTAAAAGTGACTGAAAATAGAGAAAAGGAAAAATTAGAGAAAAATAAGGAAACAGTGACTATAAAACCCTAAATAGCACACTAGGTAGAGAATTCAGGCGCATCAACGCGCAACACCTTTGGGCAGACTACACGTCACGCAATTAGTGATTCTCCACATAAGGACGAGCAACAATTATGCTTTAGCTTTTCACAGATCTACCACCTTTGGGCGAATAGATTACTAGAGCTCTGCACTACCGTCCAAATGTCCTTGTGTAACCCTCTGAACCTATTGTGCAAGCACCACCTTTAGGTCAATGATTGCACACTAGTCTCAGAGAACTCCCTAAAACATGTGAAACCGTAATCTCACAAACTGACTCGAAAAGGCCATTTTGGCGGCTGCAGTTATTATCAATCCACGAGACCCTTTCACACCGGGATATCTGAATATTGCCCTAAAATTAATGTTGTGTTTCTTTTGCCTAATGACGTATGAGCACATAATCGTCTATAGAAAACAGGAAGTTTTGTTAGGGGTTGATAAATGAAAAGCACTTTAAGTTTCAATCTCTAATTTTAATTCTCTATGAATTACTTAATGAGTTTTGATATTGTGTTCTTTAGTAGAAAAATAATTTTCTCCAAAATTATGAAGGAGACTAATAGGCTTGAGTTAACCTGACTCTGATACCAACTGTTAATAAATTTAGTAGTGTGTGTCGCTACGACGAATAAGTATTTCTCAAAATTCGGGATGTAACAACGCACAAACCTACAAGATCGATTTAACCAAACTCTATTAATCTCTAATTTGGAGTTAATACACAAAATTTA
The DNA here is from genome assembly GCA_039583875.1 of Platanthera guangdongensis. Taxonomy (NCBI): domain Eukaryota; kingdom Viridiplantae; phylum Streptophyta; class Magnoliopsida; order Asparagales; family Orchidaceae; genus Platanthera; species Platanthera guangdongensis. The sequence goes on along the minus strand of CM077157.1, from coordinate 63,694,591 downwards.
TTTTACTAACTTATGAACGCAAAAAATAAAGTGAGCTTGAATGAATGGTAACTGAAGTGCGGAATTATTAGATTATACCGTTCTTGGATTCTTGCTCGTTTGTCATGATCGCTGAAATTCACAACAGTTGTGATGTGTTGTTCCTTATGAACTCTGCAATGTTAGCAATACCCGACAGCACCAAAAAAACTATCTAATATTAGGTCACTACAACAATAAAGAAGTTAGCGCAAACCAAACATATATGAATCTATCGAGATCATATTTGTGACACTTATCCAATACTGTAACTATAAGATGAAACAATTCTTTGGTTCAGGTGTATATAGATGTAAATCTGTTTAAATCATATTTGCAATTAATTTTTTTTATTACAATGAATAAAGAATCAAAACCAATACCTCTTGTTAGAGGTATACCCTGTACTGAAAACCAATTATTTGCAACAGTGATAGTCCCAGTCAAAGATTGGAGCAACACGGTCCCCAAGACTTCAAATGTTAGTTATAATCTCTCTTAATTCCCTATGATTTTGGATCTATAATGACATATTCCTGGAGCCAGCAAAGTTGATCTCGATTTCCTTTAGCGGATCTTGGTCGGATGTTTCCAAGATCAATAGATAGGACCATAAACAGCTTTGATGATGGTCATGTTTCTCACCGTAGATTGCTTCTTCTCACGAGAAAAAAAAACGGACCCAAATTAATGAAGAAGATACCTGATAGGTGCGACTTCTCGCCTTTGTTCAGTGGAGATCTGATTCCTTGATCGGAGGTGGAGGTCCAAGTCCCGAAGAGATGAATCCAAGAGGAAGAAGCTTTGGCTGGTTTCTCCAGAAAACTAAAAAGGAGAGAGAGAGAGAAACAGGGATTGAGGTTTCAAAAGGGAGATGAAAGGAGCTCGGGATTTCAGCCCTTGTTCATCGACTAAAGCAAGCAAGTCATGAAACCTAATTTTGGGTATTAATAGGCAATACCCAAAATAGGAGTTACAAGAATTTGATTTTAATGAATGAAATAAATTCCATTAAAACACCATATAAATTCTATAAAACTACATCCATGACAATGCCAAAATCGTGTCAAGGGTGAGACCGAGTTCGCGCGCAACTAAATTACGAGACGATCTTGTCCACCTATCACAGACTTTGATGTTCGCGCGACTAAATTAACGCACGCTCGTAGAAGTCCGAATAGACTCAAAGTTCGTGTACGACTTCACCGGGACGTCTCAATGAATCGAGTCCACTTTACGGGAAATTTCCAACAATAGAATCATTAGAAGATATGTTGGGTTCATCTCCCGACGATGCAAATAGAGCACAAAAGATACTGTGTGTACCCCATGCACATTCTTCTACATCCACACATGTTCCAAATCTTGGGGAGTTATAGTATTATAGATCTCCATATAATTTTATTATAATATTATTATATTTATTTATTTTTTGCAGAAAGTTCTTAATATTTTGGAGGCAAATAAGGAGGTTGATGATAGACTATGAAGATTTTTTGATGTTCAAGTCGACTCAGATGTTATTTATTTGGAGGACTTGATGACTTGTTATTTTGATCTATTTATTTTCATATCTAAACATATTTCAATTTTTTAAAACCGTTGAAAACTTTGCGTGTTCTAGTACTGTTGGTATAATGTCTTGTTATGTTGATGTTCTCTTTTTTCCTGATTGATTTTTGCTTTTTTTATATGCGCATGATGATAGTTTTGTAAAGAGTAAGTGTAGCTTCATTTCGTCCCATTATGTTCAAAACTAAGCTCTATTTCCTGCAAGAATGGAGCGGGAACGACACCGCTCTCTCAATATGCTGATTTTCACTAGAAATCTCCATGTTCAAATCTCATTTCAGTTCTCTTTCTCTGGATTTTTTAGTTTAATATTTAACTAGTCTTCAAATTCTAAGTTTTTTTCTTTCTTTAATGGCTTAGATTGAGAATGAGTCATGTGCAAGCAAGAAAATGTGCATGATCCTGTTGTATATTCCACCTCCTAGATCAAGTTCTGGGTGCAATTGGAGCCGCACTGGTATCAATGACATAGGAATTGCAGCTCAACACTTTGGTAATTATATGAGAGCCAAACACATGCATCGCAATCTTGGAAACCTTTAACTTCTGCTAACAATGGATATGTTGGAGTGGTCCCAGTTGACTTGGTCAACTGATTTTTATATATGTTAATTTTATTTTATTGTGTCAAGTATGGCGGAGGAGAGAGAGTGGCATTTATGGTGGTTGTTAGAGGTGGCCACGTGGCGTGTTTTTACGGGTTGGTGTTGCCTATATATATGGGCTTTGTATATTGTTTTTAGTTGTTGAAAATAGTGAAAAGGTTTTTTCCCTCATTAACTCCCGCAGGAGAGATAGAGAGAGAGCATGGAGAGAGTTAGAGAGAGAGCAGCGAGAGAGTTAGAGAAAGGCAGAGAGAATATAGAGAGAGAGAGAGGCGGAGCGTGAACTAAAGTGGAGTACTCACCGGACAAGCTTGGGAAGGGGGGGCGTCGCCCGCACTCGCGCAGAAGTATCTCGCCACTGCACCCCGTCGGGAGAAGCCCACCTCGCCGGAGGTCTCGCCCACGGAGCTCGCCGGTGTGCATCGCAGCTCGCCGAAGTACCCCGCCAAGGCCGAGCTCGCCAAGCTCTCGCAGGGAGCCGTCACAGCCTCCGGCAAGCCCTCGCACTCGCCAAGCTCGCGCCGGGTGGATCTCGCACGGGTGGATCTCGCAGATTGGAGTGCTCGCTGGAGGGTCTCGCCGGAGTAAGCTCTCGCCGGTGTTGATCTCGCGGGGAGGAGATCCGGAGAGATTGTTTGCGTTGAGGGAGGTGAGCGGAACCCATTCACACTTCCGACAAGTGGTATCAAAGCGAGGTTGCAAACCTTTACGGTGACTCGGAAGGTTTGAAGTAGGGGAGAGATGGAGTTTGGAGGTGCCGTGGCGGGGCAAGTCCCCAAGTTAACGAAGACCAACTATGGGAGCTGGAGCATCTAGATGAGGGTACTACTAGCCTCCAAGGAGTTGTGGGAGGTAGTAGAGGATGGCGTGGAGGCGCTGACTGCCGAAGCAGAAGCCGCGTTAACGAACGCACAGAGGACAGCATTGAGAGAAGCTAAGAAGAGGGACAAGAAGGCGTTGTTTATTTTGTATCAAGGTGTAGATGAAGCTACGTTCGAAAAGATCTCGGACGCCGAGACTTCGAAGGAGGCATGAGAGATCTTGCAGCGCTCCATGCAGGGAGTAGACAAGGCCAAGAAAGTAAAGTTGCAATCCCTCCGAGGCCAGTATGAAATGATGAGGATGCAAGGGTCGGAGAAGGTTGGCGACTATGTGACCCGTCTACGGACGCTCACAAATGAGATGAAGAGAAATGGGGAGACCATAGATGAGGTTAGCTTCATGGAGAAGCTCCTGCGTTCTATGTCAAAGAAGTTCCGACACGTGGTGGTGGTCATCGAAGAGTCGAAGGACCTCACGGTGATGACGGCGGATGAATTGATAGGCTCACTGCAAGCCCATGAGTACAGAATGGCGCAAGATGATGAAGAAGTGAGTGGCTTGTGAAAGGCACTCCAGACTCAGCTGAACTTCGGAGAGAGCTCAGGAAGAGGAGGTGGCCAGCGTGGCCGTGGCTACCAAGGAAGGGGTAGAGGAGGAAGAGGTGGTAGAGACCAAGGGAGAAGTCAATCACACCAGAAGGAGTTTGAGCAGAACCAAGGTTGGAACGCCGGAGGTAGAGGAAGAGACCAAGGCAGAGGCCAGGGCAGAGGAGGAAGAGGCCTAGGCAGAGGCCAAGGAAGAGGAGGTAGATGAGACATGTCCCAGACTCAATGCTACAACTGTGGCAAGTTTGGGCACATGAGCTATGATTGTTGGGCTCCTCGGAAGGGAGGGGAGACCAACCACTATGCGGAGACGAGCAACACGGGAAGCGACCCGATGATGTTCCTTACGATCCAAGGTGCTGGAGGCGGAAGGAATGGAGTGTGGTACTTAGACATCGGGGCCAGTAACCACATATGCGGAGAGAGGGAGCTGTTTACGAGCCTTGAGCCAAATGGTGGTGAGGTGAGTTTCGGCGACGCCTCAAAGATTGCAGTGGAAGGAAGAGGAGTTGTGGTGGTCGTGTTGAGTGGGAAGGAGGTTCTCATCAACGACGTTTTTATGTGCCGGGCTTGAGGAGTAACATCCTAAGCCTTGGGCAGCTGGTGGAGAAGGGCTACCGGGTCTTGTTGCGGGATGGCACCCTGGCCATGAAGGACGGTCATGGGAAAGAAGTAGTGAGGGTAAAGATGACGGCGAACCGTCTCTTCACTTTGAGCATGGATGTAAAGGAGACGGCATGTCTCGCAAGGAATGAAGAAGAGGAGGAAGCTTGGCTGTGGCACCACCGGATGGGGCATCTGGGGTTCACAGGCCTGAAGTTGTTGTCTGGATCAAAAATGGTGGAAGGACTACCTATGATCACACCTCCTCATAGGGTCTGTGAGGCATGCACCAAGAAGAAGCAGAGGAGAGAGACATTTGAGGGTGGCAAGTCCCGAAGGGCGACGAGGCCATTGGAGTTGGTTCACTCGGACATTGCTGGTCCATTTGAAACAACTTCAATCGGTGGAAGCAAGTACTACATCACATTCACCGACGACTTCAGCAGAAAGTGTTGGGTGTATTTTTTGAAGGAGAAGGCTGAGGCGCTGGAGAAGTTCAAGGAGTTCCGGGCGATGGCTGAGAAGGAGAGTAGTCAACCACTGAAAGTACTTAGAACGGATAGAGGTGGGGAGTACACATCTAGGCTGTTCGACGAGTACTGTAGGCAATGGGGGATCTCTCATCAGCTGACGGCGGCCTACTCGCCTCAGCAGAATGGCGTGGCAGAAAGGAAGAATCTCACAATCATGAACATGGCATGGAGCATGGTAAAGGGTAAGGGACTACCGAAGAAGTTCTGGGCGGAAGCAGTACAGGTGGCTGTGTACGTGCTGAATCGGTGCCCTACCAAGAGTGTGAAGTTCAAGACGCCGTTTGAGGCTTGGAGTGGCTGGAAGCCAAGTGTGAAGCACCTGAGGGTCTTCGGATGCCTTGCCTATGCCCACGTCCCGGACCAAAGGAGGAAGAAGCTGGACGACCGAAGTGAAAAGTGCATTTTTGTGGGCTACGCTCCTGCGAGCAAGGCTTACAAGTTATACAATCCTGAGATGGAGAAAGTCATCATCTCACGAGATGTGGTATTTGAAGAAGGAAGCTGCTGGAGGTGGGATGAGGCGGTGAAGAACATCAAAGGGATGTTTTTCGAGGATGATGAAGAAGAAGATGGAGGAGAGGCTGAAGCGGAGATGGGTGGAGCGGAGCCACCATCACCACCAAGCGGAGGTCCAGGGGGAGCTCTCACCCCTTACTCTAGTGGTGCAAGCACGAGTGGAAGCGGCCCTGGAGGATCAAGCACCAGTGGGAGCAAGGACTACCGTCCTCAGCCCAGGATGCGGAGGCTGGATGAGATATATGAGGAGACGGCACCGGCACTTAATAATTTTTCTTTGTATTGTCTGTTAGCAGATGTCGAGCTGTGCTCCTACGATGAAGCTGCCAAGGAGAAGAGTTGGAGGAAGGTGATGAATGCGGAGATCGCTTCCATAAAGAAGAACGAGACCTGGAAGTTGGTCGACCCTCCTGCAGGACAAAAACCCCTCGGGGTGAAGTGGGTGTACAAAGTGAAGAAGAACAAGGATGGAGGAGTGGAGAAGCACAAGGTCAGGCTAGTGGTGAAGGGCTATCGACAAGTACAAGGCGTGAACTATGATGAAGTGTTTGCCCCCGTAGCACGTGTTGACACCATCCGGTTGATCATAGCGCTAGCAGCTCACCATGGTTGGAGAATCATGCAGATGGACGTGGTCTCAGCATATTTGAACGGGTACCTGGAAGAAGATGTGTACACCGAGCAGCCCCCAGGGTACGTTGTGAAGGGGCAGGAGAGGAAAGTCTGCAAGTTAGACAAAGCACTCTACGGGCTAAAGCAAAGGGCAAGAGCGTGGAACGGAAGGATAGATGCTTACTTGCAAAAGCATGGCTATCAGAAGATCCCGCAAGAGCACGCCCTCTACACCAAGGTGGACCAGGAGGGCAACATGATGATTGTGTGCCTCTACGTGGACGACATGATTTTCACAGGGAACAATAATGCTATGTATGAGGAGTTCCGGGGCATGATGAAGAAGGAATTTGAGATGACAGACTTGGGAGAGTTGAGCTACTTCCTGGGAGTGGAAGTGAAGCAGGGAGAAGATGGGATCTTCATATCCCAGAAGAAGTATGCAGAGGAGATCTTGAAGAAGTTCAGGATGGAGGATAGCAAGCCTATCTCCACTCCTGCTGACCCAGGGTTGAAGCTGAAGAAAGATTCTAAGGAAGGAGCGGTGGATTCTACCATATTCAAGAGTTTGGTGGGCAGTCTACGCTACCTTACCTTCACCCGACCGGACATCATGTATGCGGTCGGAGTGGTGAGCAGGCATATGGAGGAGCCAAAGGAAGACCATTTCACGGCAGCGAAGAGGATCCTGAGGTACATCAACGGGACCAGAGGCCATGGGCTGAAATATGCTACTGGAGATGAGCTGAAGTTAGTTGGGTACTCCGATAGTGACTATGGAGGCGATGTGAACGATCGGAAGAGCACTTCCGGATATGTCTTCAGCATGGGAACATGGGTGTTCTCTTGGAGCTTGAAGAAGCAGACAACGATAGCTTTATCGTCCTGCGAGGCTGAGTATATTGCAGCAGCAGCTGGCACCCGCCAAGCCATCTGGCTAAGGAATCTGTTGGAGAGTTTGCAGCATGAAGTGGATGGGCCAACGACTATGTTGGTGGACAACATGTCGGCCATCCAGCTCGCGAAGAATCCTGTGCTACATGGACGTAGCAAACATATCGAGACGAGGTATCATTTCTTAAGGGAGCAGGTAGAGTTGAAGACAGTGGAAGTGAAGTATTGCCCGACCGGAGAGCAAGTCGCGGACATCTTCACCAAGACGTTGAAGGTGGACACGTTTCTGAAGCTCAAAGGCAAACTCGGCATGTGCTGCCAAGTTTGAGGGGGAGTTTGGAGTGGTCCCAGTTGACTTGGTCAACTGATTTTTATATATGTTAATTTTATTTTATTGTGTCAAGTATGGCGGAGGAGAGAGAGTGACATTTATGGTGGTTGTTAGAGGTGGCCACGTGGCGTGTTTTTACGGGTTTGTGTTGCCTATATATATGGGCTTTGTATATTGTTTTTAGTTGTTGAAAATAGTGAAAAGGTTTTTTCCCTCATTAACTCCCGCAGGAGAGATAGAGAGAGAGCAGGGAGAGAGTTAGAGAGAGAGCAGCGAGAGAGTTAGAGAAAGGCAGAGAGAATATAGAGAGAGAGAGGCGGAGCGTGAACTAAAGTGGAGTACTCACCAGACAAGCTTGGGAAGGGGGGGCCTCGCCCGCACTCGCGCAGAAGTATCTCGCCACTGCACCCCGCCGGGAGAAGCCCACCTCGCCGGAGGTCTCGCCCACGGAGCTCGCCGGAGTGCATCGCAGCTCGCCGAAGTACCCCGCCAAGGCCGAGCTCGCCAAGCTCTCGCAGGGAGCCGTCACAGCCTCCGGCAAGCCCTCGCACTCGCCAAGCTCGCGCCGGGTGGATCTCGCACGGGTGGATCTCGCAGATTGGAGTGCTCGCTGGAGGGTCTCGCCGGAGTAGGCTCTCGCCGGTGTTGATCTCGCGGGGAGGAGATCCGGAGAGGTTGTTTGCGTTGAGGGAGGTGAGCGGAACCCATTCACACTTCCGACAGGATATAGGAGTGTATCTTCCAATTTTGATTCAAAATACACTGTTTCTCCATCAACAATCAACTGTTGGGGAGTTGTACCACTAATTTTCTAAATTTGTATGTTCAGATTGTAAGAAATACAGATTAGCATTCTCCAGCAGTTCACTAATTTCAGTGAATTGCTTCCAACAATTCAATGATTTTAGTTTCAGCAGTTCATGTCCCTCTTGCAGTAGTTCATGTCCATGTTCCAGTAGTTCATGTTCCAACAACTGTGTTGAAGATGTTTTGAGCATACAACAGTTTAAAATGCTTTGTATCTTCTTCAAATTACACCAAGCTCGCTAAAATATGTTGCTTGCGTCCTGATTTCCTTTCATTGTCTATGAAATTATGGTGATTCACATCCTAGTGTTCTGTAATCATGAAATGGTAGGTTATTGAGTGCTTATTTTATCATTGGTTGTTCAAGTAGGTAAGAAAACCAATCTTTTTCTGTTATATTCCTCATTCTAAAAACAGTTAAAAATTTGCAGGTAGGTGATTGCAGAGTGTGTTGTACAACTTGTATAACTAGGTCTCCTACATGTCCTTGGAAACACGATGAAGAGCATTTTGGCAATCGTTTCCTCACAATCTTCTTCCACACTCCCGTCCTGACAATCAACGCACTTGGCGCCGCCATTGCCATTTTTGGGACCTTCCTCTACTCACAGGTGACTATTTAAACTTTTTATTAAATATAAATATGTTACATTTTCCAGACTAAACTCTCATATTCGTTTATTATTGTAATTTATGTGCAGGTGAAGCAGTAGAAGGAATCTAATTTCAGACAGCTTAGATATTCATTTTTCTGATTTGGTTGGGCTTTACATTCTTCTATTACTGTAGATATTTAGCATCACTCTGGTTTGGTTAGGCTCTATTAAATTGAAGTACTATGGCTACACCGTCAGCATCAAAATTCTTCCCATTGGGATTTCTATATGCCAACTGAATTTAGTTCTCTGCTTGCCTAAAAGGGAGACGAAAGTAACGGAACTGATCGAGTAGTTCTCCAATCGTGGCAGGACAATGCTGCTCGGGGTTGACAATGTGGACATATTCAAAGGTATCAGTCTAATTCCTTTGGCCTTTGAGCAGCTTCTATTGCAACACTCTGACTTCCTTGTGAAGGTGGTGCTGGTTCGGATCTCTAATCCAATGAGAGGAGAGGAGAAATATGTCAAGGAAGTTGTTGCGGACTAACTCGTCGTCCCGGTCGGACCGGAATAAACTTGACTGTCTTAGCTCTCGGGACGGTCGAGAGCGCGCACAGTCAATGAAAAGAGAGAGTAGACACGAGAGGTTTTAATGTGGAAAAACCTCTCAGCTGTGTAAAAAATCACGTGACCGGATCTGTGTCGGTCAAAGTTCACTATCAAGTTGCGGTCACAATACGTTTGGAGAATCGAGGGCGACAGACCGCTCCTTGTTACAACTTGAAGGTGAGAGAGAATTTCTGACTCGCCACGGGCAACAGGCTGCGCCAAAGGAGTTCTGGATGCTACTTGGTGGCTGGTGTGCTTGAGCGCTGGCGGTGCTCGTCTTCTTCCCTTCTCCGCGCACTTGGGGACTTGGCTCGTAGGTGGCTTGAAGATGACCCGATGGAGGAGTTCGGCACAGCTCTGGCTTGAGAAGAAGAAGACTTCGGGAGCGAAAAGGTGAGAAATGAGGAGGCCCGGAGTTCCTTTTATAGCCTCCAGGAGGTGGTTATGGCGCCCCCCCCCCCCCCCACTAACTTAGCGGTTTAGTGGGTGGTTACCTGTAGATCGGACGGCGACGGACGCTCTGTAGTGATCGGACGGTGGCCAACCTGTAAGTGACGGCGTCGGAGGGCGGGCGGCGGCGGCGGCTGGCGGGCGGCGGCCGGCGGCGGTGGCGGAGGGGGCCGGCGGCTGGCGGCGGTGGCCAGCGGCCGGCGGCGACGGTAGTTGCTTAGTGGGAGGACCCCATGATTTCTCCTATTGTGGTGGAGATCATGGGGAGTGGGTTGACCGATTAAACCCATGATCTCCACAATAGGAGGGATTATGGGAGAGATGGTTAAGTGCACACCCAAGCCTATAAATGGGGCTTCATTCCCATCAATTGCCCCCCAAATCTTTTGTTTTTGGAGGTTGGTACGAGCGAGAGAGCAAGGATTTTCCCTCATTATCTTTGACCATGACGGCGACGAGCGAAAGGTCAGAAACATCGGAGAGCGGTACCCGGCGAGCCCAGGTAAAATATGTTAAAAGATTTCTGAGTGAGAGAAGAGACGGCGAGAGGTAGTGCCCGCATGCCCAAAAAAGAGGGGGCTCCCGGCGCCCCCACGGTCGGGCGGCGCGGCGGCTGCTAATGCGCGGGTACGCTAGGAGTGCGCGGACCGAGCCGTGCGGGTGCGCACACTTGGTCGCGCGCGCGCGTTCATGACCACGCTCGCGCTGAGCGAGCGCGCGCTGGGCAAGCATGCGTCAGGCCGCGCGAGCGAATGCGCGTGTGCGCGCCTGAGCGCGCGCGCACTGCGCGGAAAGTGCACGTGTGCGCGCATTATGCGTGCGCACTGTGGGCACGCACTATGCGAGCGCGCTCTGCAGTGTGTGTGCGCGCCCACTGCGAGCGCATACCCAGCGGACGCGTACTGCGCGCCGCGCTGCGCGCGGGTGCCTGGATGCTCGCGTGTGTGCGTGCATCGGGTCGCGCGCGTGCGGGTGCGCGCGCGTGCCGGATTGTGCGTGTGCTAATGTGCTTGCGCTGGCGCGCTCTGTTTCAAGGGGCTCGTAGGTATTATGCTTTTGAGCGTGTGCATGCTCGGAGGCGCCCCAAGGCTTGCTTCAAAGGGGGCATACCCTTTAATTTTACCGTCGCGAGATGTGCTTTTCATACCGTATCTGATCTTTCTTTTCTGGTGACAGGGCTCGAAACGTACCGCGATGCCACTGCGTATGCGATATTCTCTTACCGAGCACCAAATTGTCATTTTGAGGAAGAAGTTCGGGCTGCCTGCTGATTTAGAAGTGAGAATTTCGCATGTCGAGGAGAGAGTGCAGAATCTCCCCCGAGGCTGGCTGACAGTTTGTGAGAGCACTTTAAGGTCTGGCTTTTGATTCCCGCCTTGTGAGGAAGCGACCGAGATCCTGAAATTCTGCGGGGTGCCGATCTCCCAATTTACCTCGTCGGTAGTATTGCGCCTTATGTGCATGGTTGTTTTCTTCCGCGAGCATGACGGGAGACTTTCTTTGGAGTGCTTCTAAGAGTTGTGCGATGTCCGCTCTGACGGTGGGGAGAGCGTGGAGATTCACAGCAACACGAGTTGGCTCGATTTCGAGGCTCAGATAGACCGTCGTCACGGAAACACTGTTTTTGGCTACATCAGGAACCCTTGGGGCTTACCGAAGGTGTGGAATTCGCTCCCTGATCGTTACCGCCGTCAGAAGGGGAAGAAGTGGGAATTTTCCCCTGTGCTGGGGTTTTCAGAGCCCCGTGAGGTCATCAATCGTATGTTCAGCATTTTCTCGTTTGTGGAGGAGAAGTGAAAGAAATTGTACCTAATCACCTAGAAGGGGGGTGAATAGGTGACTAAATCTTTTTAAACTTTTAGGCAGATTATATCACAGATTTCACAGAACTATAAACAGCATACACAGCATCAAACACATACACAGAGTATACACAGTTTTATAGTGATTCCTCAAGGTTTGGGTACATCCACTTTCCCCCTTCGCCTATCTAGTAGAGTACTAGATTCGGCCAAACTCCTCCACTAGTAGAATACAATGTGTATAACCTCAACTCAGAATAAGAGAGAAAAGTTGACAGGTTTCTTGATGAGTTCTTGGAAGAACTCTGCTGAGATCAACCTCACTTGGCTTTCTTCAAAGTTTTTTGATGTAGAACACAATAGGGTTGATACTCTCTGCAGCTGATATTCAATCACTGCTAACTTAAGAATCATAACTAATTCTGAAACTTTCTTCACAGCCTGGTTCCAACGGCTGTCTTCTTGGAAGGAGCTCTCTCTCTCCAACTACTTAGATCTTCAATTGAATTGATTCTTCAATGAATTGCTTGATCTTGTGTGAATACTCTTCTGATGTTGACAGAATGAGCCTTTATATAGACTTTCTTCATGGTGACCGGCTGATCCGGTCCCTAACGACTTTCTAACAACTCTGACAGTTGCAGTAGACCGGCTGGAATGGTAGCTGTCATGTCATCCAGTCACTTCTTGAAATATATGTAACTGTCTGAAAGTGTCGAGACAGTCTGTCTTTAAGTGTCGACACTTATAGACTAAGTGTCGACACAAGCAGACTAAGTGTCGACACTAGCCTTCATGGTGTCGACACAACTCCTTGTGTTGTAGAAATTACTTCTCGACACAGCTTCTTCATCATGTGTCGACACTGATAATGTGTGTCGACACAACTCCTTGTTCTTCAATACTTTGTTGATTTCTTGTAAGTGTCGGCACAACTCCTTTGTGTTGACACATCTTCTTGTGTTGAACTTGTTAAGTGTCGACACATCTTCTTGGTGTCGACACTTGTACTTAGTCTTCATAGAAATTTGCTGAGTATCGACACAGCTCCTTGTGTCGACACTTTCTTCATGTGTTGAGACTTCTGCTGTGTGTCGACACTGATCCTTTGTGTCGACACTTGTACTTAAAATTTTGTTGAACTTTGCTGAGTGTCGAAACAGCCTCCTAGTGTCGACACTTTCTTCATGTGTTGAGTCTTCTGCTGTGTGTCGACACATTCTCCAAGTGTCGACACTTGTACTTAAACTCTGTTGAAGTTTGCTGAGTGTCGACACAGCCTCCAAGTGTCGACACTTTCTGATGTCGACAAATTTCCTCTGGGTGTCGACACTGCTTCTAAGTGTCGACACTGCTTCACTGGACATTTCTTCATTGAGTGTCGACACAGCCTGTATGTGTCGACACTTTCCTTCTGGTGTCGACTCTACATCCCTGGTGTCGACACAATTACTCCAAGTGTCGACACTGCTTCTCTAGATGTCGACACGAGTCTTCTTAAGTGTCGACACTTTTCTTCTGGGTGTCGACACATGGACTTAGAAACTTTTTAGCTTTCCCTACAAATATTTAACCTGCACAAGGTAACTCAAAATACATCAAATACATTTTGATGTATATCATTGAGTAGGGTAAGACTTCTTCAAATCAGGTACATTTATTCCAATGTACCCAACAATTTCCCCCTATTTGGAGAAGTCATAACCCTTAGTCAATGATATACACCATACATAACAAAGTCACAGTATGATGTAAAACAGGATTATATAACAGGGTAAATACATAAACATGTATTAATCAAAACATGTATACACAGATATCTCAGAACAATTAATGTAATAGGTGAACATATATCATATTGTTCTAACAACTTCAACATTTCATTATCCAAAAGTTTACAGAGAGTTTAAAATCAAATGATTACAACTAGTAAACTTAAGAAAAATTCTATTCTATTGCTGTTCAGCCTCCTTGATAACTATGCCCTTTCCAGACTGTATCTTTGCTTGGACTTGGGCTTCAGCATCTTCAGCAGCAGCAGGCTTCTTGCCTTTAAGATCCTTCTTCTTTAACTCTTCAGCTTTGATCTTCTGTCTTTCAAAGTAATGATAGGGCTTAGGAAAGTACTTGCTAGGCTCCTGGGCAGTAGGAGGTAGCTTTCCCATCTTAGCCTTTCTTCTGTATTGCACAATGGCTTCTTGCCTATTTTCATGTTTCCTCCACTCCAGTTCAGAATACCACTTGCCTCTATCTTGGATATTGTCCTTGGCAGCCTTCCATGCAGTCAGAATGATATTCCTGGAAGTGGGGCTACATTGTTCAAAGTCAGGCCTAAGTTCAGCTTGCTCTCTGAATCTCTTTTTAGACAATTGGGCTTCTTGTTCTTTCTGCAAAACTGCTTGTTCTTTCAGTATAGCCTCTGGCACTGGTTGAACGACTTTTTCTATGATGACCTTCTCAATTCCCTCAGGAGGGCTATACATTGATTGTATATCTGCATGTACCATATCAAAGTATGGTGGAGGGTATATTACTTGAGCCACTTCAGCTTGCTCCCCTCCAAGATATGTAGGATGAATCCCAGACTCTGCAACATTATCATCATCACATAATGGAGGATATCCAAGGGTGGCTCTGATGGAATTGGAAATCCATTTTGCATGATCAGAGCTGGCTTTGACTAACACCCTCTCCCCCTTTATGACTTCTCTAACAATATGATCCCTTAGATCATCTTTCTAAAATCGTATTTGGGCATCCAAATAGTTGACTCCATCCTTAAAGAAAGGTTTCAACCTTTGGAGCGTGTCAGTTATAGCCTTTTGAGAGTCTTGTATAGCAGTTTTAACAGCAGTTATTCCCTCTTGTAATGCTTTATCAAATTCTACCTTAGCTGTAGCATTAGCTGTAGTCTGACCAGTAGCTATATTCTTCATCTCTGTGACTATTGCATTGTGTGAAGCAGTTAAATTATCATTCATCCTTAGTTGGTTCTCCAGAACATAGCCTTGCTTCACTGCAATATCATCTACTTGAGCTTTGATCTTCTTTTGATGTGTAGCCAAGTAGACCACTGCATTCTCTCCCTTGTGGAAGCAGTCAGTCATCTCTTTCTTATTCAGATTCATTTCAAATCTGATGGACTTAATATCTTGGGCCAGATCAAACTGTAGAGACTTATGCCCTTCATCCATATAAGATTGCAAAGCCTGTTTTTGCTCATCCATCTTTATCTGCATTGCAACCATCAGAGAACTAAAATCTGTAGATGGTGCTGGCTGTGGTGTAGGCTGTGGTGCTATTGTTTGTAAAGCTTTCTTATATGTCTGACTTCTCCTCTTGAAAACTTGAAATTTTCTCTTTTTGGCTCTTGCAGCCTCTTCATCTTCTAAAGCAGATGTGCTATCAATAGTCACTCTGTCCTTTGAACTTGGAGGTAGCTCCTTCTCAGTCCTTTGTAGGCCGCCTTCAGCAGCTTTTGACACCTCAGTCTCTTTGCCTGCAGTTTTCTCTATATTTTCCACTTGCTCCCCCTCAACATGGGCCTTCTCCCCCTCAGCAGCAGCACTTTATTTCTCAAAGTCTGTTTGTAGAAGATCTGGGAATAGCTCTTCTAGGATAAATTCTTGTTGAGGATGGGGTGGAGAATCTCTAATCTCATTAATCACTTGATCAGATACCACTTGATCAACAACAGATGTGTCCTCCATGACAACATCTTGGTGTTGACTAGGAATCTGAGGTTGTTGATTTGCAGTAAATAATGTGTCAGTTATAACTTCATTCTCAATAGAGAAATCTAATTGGTTTATTTCAGTTATTACCTCAAGTATGGTTTGTGTAGCTCTTTCACTTTCTAGAGGAGTAGGCTCATCCACCAGTAGAGGCTCCCCCTGGATGGAATCCTGGTGAATTGGGCTTGCTTGAGGTAGCTCCCCCTGCCTCTCAGCATCTTCTTGTCTTGCTGGAGATTGTCCAGCAGTACCAGTGTCTTGTTCATCATCTGGAGTAAAGACAACTTGCTCTTCAGAGCTGCTTGATAATTCTTGAGCCACAGGGGCTGATTTCTTCTTCCTTTTCTGGGGTGTTACCTTCTCAGGAGTTGACATTTCCTTGGTCAAGACCCTATCCTACCTAGAGAAGATCCTCAAATCCATTCTTCTCATGTGGTTAATTTTAGATCCTGCAGCTTGGCTCATTACCTCTGGTATACTACCAGCCAGGTAAAGACTTAGTATTCTACCCAAATTGGGCTTCTTCATACTCTCTTTAATCTTATCAAACAAGACTGTAGACCAATCAGTACTCAATTTGAATATGATCCTTGTCATTAGATTGAACATATGAGCTGAAATCCTGTCATGTCCTCCAGGCTTGCACAGGATAACCTTGCCCACAATCTCAGATAAGAATTTGCCTTGGCTGTTCATTCCCTTTCTGTTGAATACTGATCCAATTTTCATCTTGGAATCCAGTCCACACCATATCAATGCTTCTCTAGTCTTAGAAGCAGAAACTTCATCTTCTTCCTTTGTCCTAGATAGTTGTAGTACCTTTCTCAGACTCTTAGGTGAGACCTTCACCTTAGCCCCATGAACCCTAGACTTTATCTTGAGTCCAGATTCATCTATTGTAGCTCCATTCAGAAATTCCAGAACTTCTTTCTTTCATATCTTGGTCGGCTCTGAAACAAGAAAATCTAACCCTGTTTCTTGTATTAGGGTTATTACGCCTTTGATCTCTGGTTCCCCGTCATCAAAAGCATGCCGCACCAGTTCGTATCCTTCATTCACATTCTCTTCGAGCTTGGGCGCCATTAGGGTTTGAAGAAATTTGAATTGAGAGAAGAGAGTTGTCGACACACAAGTTTGGTCTCGAAACTTTGGTGAGTGTGTTGACAAACAATGGTGAAATCCTATTTATACCTTTCTAGAATTGAAGATGAAAGGGCACGTCAAAATACTCAAATTGTGTCGACACTGTTGAAAAGTGTCGACACAGACTTATAATGTCTCGACAACTACGTGTCGACACAAGTATAGTCGACAGAATATATGTGTCTACACTTGTTTATGTGTCGACACCGCTTAGCTCGACACTTGGTTGAGACTTTACTTCAATAATTCTGCATAAAGTCTAAGTGTCGACACCACCTTGGATGTGTCGACACCTACCCTGTATGTGTCGACACTAATTTTCTGAAGTGTCGACACCAACTTCCTAGATGTGTCGACACCTTTTCTCTGAAGTGTCGACACCAATTCTCTGTCTCGACACAGACAACTCTGTGTGTCGACACTATTTTACTTAGCCATTTTTGTAAACTTATTCTAAGTTTATCATACCTAATTCAATTTTAAACCTATTGAATTTGGTTTCTTCTAAAGGCTTTGTATACATGTCAGCTAGTTGATTATCTGTATTAACATACTCTAGTGAAATATCTTCTTTTTCAACATATTCCCTTAGAAAATGATATTTTATCTCTATGTGCTTAGTTCTACTATGGGAAACAAGATTGTTTGCAATAGATATAGCACTAGTAGAATCACAAAATAGTGGTGTTCTACTTACTTGAATACCATAATCCTCAAGCTGATGTTGTATCCATAGAAGTTGAGCACATCAACTTCCTGCAGCCACATACTATGATTCTGCTGTGGAGATAGTCACACTTATTTGCTTCTTGCTACTCCATGAAATCAGTCTTCCACCTAGGAATTGACAGGTACCAGTTGTACTTTTCTTATCTTATTTGCAGCCTGCAAAATCTGCATCTGAATAACCTGTCAGTTCAAAGTCTCCATTCCTAGGGTACCAAAGGCCTAAATAAGCAGTGCCCTTTAGATATCTCAGAATTCTTTTGATTGCTGTCAAATGAGACTCTTTAGGGCAAGCTTGGTATCTAGCACAGACACATGTAGCATACATGATATCTGGTCTACTTGCAGTCAAATACAATAGGGAGCCAACTATCCCTCTATACAAAGTCTCATCTACAGGTTTCCCTGCATCATCTTTGCTAAGAGACATACTTGACCTCATAGGAGTTTTCATGGTACTGGATGATTCCATACCATACTTCCTTATTAATTCTAGAGTGAACTTAGACTGGTATATAGATAAACCATTCTCAGTCTGTCTAACTTGGAGTCCCAAGAAGAACTTAAGTTCCCCCATACTGCTCATTTCAAATTATCCTTGCATAAGTTTTGCAAACTTTTTGCAAAGACTACTTTCAGTAGACCCAAATATGATGTCATCTACATATATTTGGACTAGAATGATCTTGCCTCTGGATTCCCTAAGGAATAGAGTCTTGTCTATTTTCCCCCTTGTGAATTTATTCTCAATGAGGAAACTAGACAGGGTTTCATACCAAGCCCTAGGGGCTTGTTTTAACCCATACAAAGTCTTCCTAAGTCTATAAACAAAATTAGGTTAAGTTGAATCAACAAAACCTGATGGTTGTTCCACATAGACCTCTTCCTTCAGATTGTCATTCAAAAAGGCTGACTTAACATCCATTTGATATACTTTAAACCCTTGATAGGTTGCATAGGTCAAGAACGTCCTTATAGCTTCCAGTCTGGCTACTGGAGCAAAGGTTTGATCAAAGTCAATACCTTCTTCCTGCCTATATCCCTTAGCAACCAGTCTTGCTTTGTTCTTTATAATGACTTCATGGTCATCCATCTTGTTCCTGAAGATCCACTTAGTTCCAATTATGTTGTGGTCTTTTGGTTTAAGAACAAGCTCCTAGACATTGCATCTCTTGAACTGATTCATCTCCTCTTGCATTGCCTCAATCCAATGAGGGTCTAGGATGGCTTCTTCAAATTTCTTTGGCTCAACTTGGGATAGAAAACTAGAGTAGAGTACTGAACTTAGATTTCTGCTCCTTGTTTGTACCTCTTGACTTAGATCACCAATAATTTGATTAGCTGGATGATCTTTTAGATGTCTATTAGCTGGTGGCAGGCTGGCTTCAGGTTGAACTCCTTCAGCTTCTTCAACTTGCTGCACTCCATGGTCTTCTTCTGCATCAGGTGCATGTAGTACTCCCCCTGGACAACAGTCACTATCTTCTACTTGTTGTCTTGCAGTAAGTCCTTCTTCTATAGTGAGCTTGTCCATCTTCTCAGTCACACCTGTGGAGCTGCAAATACTAATAGACAATTCATTGTTAATAAGTCTAGTTTCATCAAATAATACATGTACTAACTCTTCTACAACTTGAGTAGTCAAGTTGTAGACCCTATAAGCCTTACTATTATTGTTGTACCCAACAAAGATCCCCTCTTGGAATTTGGCAGCAAACTTGGTTAAGTAAGACTTACCATTGTTAAGTATATAGCATTTACAACCAAAGATCCTGAAATAGGATAGGTTTGGTTTTCTGCCTTTCACAATCTCATAGGGGGTCTTATTGTGGCTCTTGGTGATAGTAGCCCTATTAATTACATGGCATGCAGTGTTAACTGCCTCAGCCTAGAAATATTCTGGGAGAGATGTGTCACTTAATAGGGTTCTACCAGCCTCAATCAAGGTTCTATTTTTCCTCTCAGCAATGTCATTTTGCTGAGGTGTTCTTGGTGAAAAAAATTCCTGAAATATCTCAAACTCTTCACATAGCTTTGTCATACTATCAGACTGGAATTCAGTACCATGGTCACTTCTTACTTTGACCACTGTACTGTCTAACTCATTCTGAATTTGTTTGACAAAACTATAGAAGATACTATGTGTTTCAGATTTCTGTCTAAGGAAGAACACCCAGGAAAACCTTGAGTAGTCATCTACAACTACAAATGTGTAGACCTTCCTACCTAGGATGTGAACTAGCATAGGACCAAAAAGATCCATATGCAAGAGGTATAAGCACCTCACAGCATCTTTGTTCTCAATGCTATTAAAGGTGGATCTAGTCTGCTTGCCCTTTTGACAAGCTGAACATATCTCATCTTTAATACACTTAACCTGAGGATCATTCCTCACTAACTCTTTGCTATAGAGTTGGCCAATTATCTTGTAGTTAAGATGGGCTAGCCTCTTGTGTCATTTGACACAATGAGAGACTTTCTCATCAGCTACAAGACACACTGGAGAAACATTATTCTCACACATAATGTCTAAGCAATAGACATTTCTCTTTCTATAACCTGTCATAATGATCTCTTGATCATTTGACCTCCTGATATGACAACCATCTTTGACAAATGAGATGTTATATCCTAAATCACTCAGTTGACTTATACTAATTTGGTTATGTTTCAAACCTTTAACATAAGCCACTTGATTAATTGTTATAAGGTTGCTAGAAATGTTACCAAAACCTTTGATGATTCCTTTTTCAGAACCACCAAAGGTGACTTTAGGACCATCCTTGATTGGTGTGTAGTCCTTTAGCAATCCTCTAGTTCCAGTCATGTGCCTGGAACATCCACTGTCCAAGTACCATATTGGGGCATGGCCACTTGGACTCACCTGCAAAACAAATTAGTTGACCTTAGAACCCAAAGAATTCTTGGGTCCTTGGTGCTGGTTAGTTTGCCTCTTAACAAAGCCACCTACAGATCTTTCAACAAGCAGTTTGCTACTCACTTTGGCACTAGAATTGTGCCAGCAGTCAATGGCAAAGTGGTCTACCTTGTCACAGCACCAGCACTCAAATTAATTGTACCTTTGCTTAGGTACAACCCTAGCTGTTCTATCTACAGCAGGCTTGTTGAGTACTGGGGCTTTGCCCTTAGACTTGGACTTTATAGTCCTAGCAGGTTGTGTAAACCCTAATCCAGTTTTACCCTTCTGATGTACAAATTCATCTATCAAAGGTAAAATAGATTTTGGTTTAGAAAACCTTGCAACTATATCTCTCTCCTTCTGAAGACTAATCTCCAGATTTCTGATTTGATCATTCTTAAATGTTATAGTCCCCATTTGAATAACAGTTATGTGCTTCAGTCTGGCTATTTCATTTAGTTTTTGATCAATCAACTTCTCAAAATCAGTTGCAGCCTCTTTGAGACGAGCAATCTCCTTTGCCTGACTCTTGGCCAAGGATTTGCTTTTCTTAAAAGCTTGCAATAGTACACTATATTCATCAATCAACTGATGAATATCCCCTTCAGATTCAGATCCACTGGCATCACTTGATGCTGATGTAACTGAGTCTGAACTTGCACTAGAAATTGAACTTAAAGAACAATTTTGTACCTGACTAGGTCCAGGCTGCTGCTGGATTTTGTCACCTTCTGACAAGGCCATCAGTCCCTGGCACTGATTGTCCTCTTGCTCATATATTGAGTTCATTAACTAGATGAACTCCTCTTCTTCTTCTTCTTCAGCAAACAGTCCAATGTAAGCTTCTGCTTCTGAATCAGTTTCTGAAGATGAAATATCTGACAGGCTTTTGTCCTTCTTGGCAACAAAGGACCTTTCCTTTTTGCCCTTGATCTGAGTCTTCTTCTTATCAGATGACTCTTTCCTTTTCTCTGGACAGTCAGCAACAACATGTCCTTGTCTGTTACAGCAATAGCATACAATTTTTGATAAAGTTACTTTGCTTGACTTGGGCTTTCTCCTATCTTTCTTTGATGACTTCTTATTCTGATAATAGTCATCTTTTCCCTGTGAAGTGGATGGCTTTGACCTCCACTGTTTCTTCTTTAGAAATTTCTGAAAGTGTCTTGTGAAAGCTTCAAAATCCTCATCACTCTCACTGCTTTCAGAATCCCTGCATTCTGTCTCATCTGTCTCAGATCCAGCAACCTTTGGTGGTGGAGATGGGGACTTACTTTTGTATTTCCTGGTGGCTTCTGTCTTGAATGCCACAGCTCTTTCTCTGTGCTCAATTCTTGTAGTCTTCTCCTCTTCTTTCCTTACCATTAGCTGCATTTCATAGGATAACAGCTTGCCAAACAATGTTGGAGGAGGAATATCTGCTAATTTGGCCATTTCCCTTATGACACAGATCTTGGTGTCCAAGTCCTTTGTTAGGGACCTCAAGAACTTATCATTCAGCTCATAATTGATGAATTCTCTTCCATAGGACATCAACTTATTGACAATCCTATAGAATTTCTTGTAACACTCAGTTATGCTATCAGATCTGCGTTGCCTGAAGCTCTCATATTCTTGGTTTAATAAAGACTTTCTGTCATGTCTAACTTCTTCTGAACCCTCCATGTACACTATCAGAGTATCCCACATCTCCTTTGATGTTTTACAGTGTATCAAGTTCTGAAATGTAGCATCATCTATGGCACTTACAATGATATTCTGAGCCTTCTTGTCCATGGTGGCCAGAATAATCTCATCTTTTGTCATTTCAGAAAAGTCCTTAGGTGTTCTCTGATTTGCATCCAGGACTGATACTTTCATAGGCACATATGACCCTTCTTTAACTGTGATGTAGATTCTAGGGTCAGAGGCTTCCATAAACAGTCTAACCCTTTCTTTCCAGATGCCAAAAATTTCCTTTCTGCAAATTGGAAACTTCATGGATCCAAGTTCTTTATGATTCTCTATTGAACCCATTTTCTTAATTTTCTTATTTATGCTGAATCTGTCCTTGATGTCACTGAATCTGCCAACAGGATCTACTCAGACAGTTATGTACTTTTTGGAGCAACCTGGCTTTGATACCACTTGAAAGAAATTGTACCTAATCACCTAGAGGGGGGTGAATAGGTGACTAAATCTTTTTAAACTTTTAGGCAGATTATATCACAGATTTCACAGAACTATAAACTGTATACACATCATCAAACACATACACAGAGTACACACAGTTTTATAGTGGTTCCCCAAGGTTTGGGTACATCCACTTTCCCCCTTCGCCTATCTAGTAGAGTACTAGATTCAGCCAAACTCCTCCACTAGTAGAATACAATGTGTATAACCTCAACTCAGAATAAGAGAGAAGAGTTGACAGGTTTCTTGATGAGTTCTTGGAAGAACTCTGCTGAGATCAACCTCACTTGGCTTTCTTCAAAGCTTCTTGAATGTAGAACACAATAGGGTTGATACTCTCTGCAGCTGATCTTCAATCACTGATAACTTAAGAATCAGAACTAATTCTGAAACTTTCTTCACAGCCTGGTTCCAACGGCTGTCTTCTTGGAAGGATCTCTCTCTCTCTCCAACTACTTAGATCTTCACTTGAATTGATTCTTCAATGAATTGCTTGATCTTGTGTGAATCCTCTTCTGCTGTTGACAGAATGAGCCTTTATATAGACTTTCTTCATGGTGACCGGCTGATCCGGTCCCTACCGACTTTCTGACAACTCTGACAGTTGCAGTAGACCGGCTGGAATGGCAGCTGTCATGTCATCCAGTCAATTCTTGAAATATTTGTAACTGTCTGAAAGTGTCGAGACAGTCTGTCTTTAAGTGTCGACACTTATAGACTAAGTGTCGACACAAGCAGACTAAATGTCGACACTAGCCTTCATGGTGTCGACACAACTCCTTGTGTTGTAGAAATTACTTCTCGACACAGCTTCTTCATCATGTGTCGACACTGATAATGTATGTCGACACAACTCCTTGTTCTTCAGTACTTTGTTGATTTCTTGTAAGTGTCAACACAACTCTTTTGTGTTGACACATCTTCTTGTGTTGAACTTGTTAAGTGTCGACACATCTTCTTTGTGTCGACACTTGTACTTAGTCTTCATAGAAATTTGCTGAGTATCGACACATCTCCTTGTGTCGACACTTTCTTCATGTGTTGAGACTTCTGCTGTGTGTCGACACTGATCCTTTGTGTCGACACTTGTACTTAGAATTTTGTTGAACTTTGCTGAGTGTCGACACAGCCTCCTAGTGTCGACACTTTCTTCATGTGTTGAGTCTTCTGCTGTATGTCGACACATTCTCCAAGTGTCGACACTTGTACTTAAACTCTGTTGAAGTTTGTTGAGTGTCGACACAGCCTCCAAGTGTCGACACTTTCTGATGTCGACAAAGTTCCTCTGGGTGTCGACACTGTTTCTAAGTGTCGACACTGCTTCACTGGACATTTCTTCATTGAGTGTCGACACAGCCTGTATGTGTCGACACTTTCCTTCTGGTGTCGACTCTGCATCCCTGGTGTCGACACAATTACTCCAAGTGTCTGTTGAAGTTGGTGACCGGGCGGTCTGGCGGTCTGGCGGTCTGGCTTGGCGGGTTGATAACTGCGCGGTTTTGCAGTTACTCTTTAGCGGTTTGGTTGCTGTGTGTTGCTGTCTGAGGTCCAAGCGGTCTAGCGGTTTGAATCTGGCGAATTGGAGACCGGGCGGTCTAGCGGTCTCCCATGACAATCTCTCTCTCTCTCTGGCTGTAGCCGAGCGGTTAGCCGTCTGTCTAACCGCGCGGCTTGTGCGGTTTGTGTCTGTATAGTCCGCTTGTGTCATGTAAATTTTTAGTCCCACATCTCTTATTTGTATTCTCTCTCCTCTCCTCCATTCTATATAAAGGAGGTCATACCTTTGTAATAGATATCTTTTTCAGATAATAAAGTTTCTATTAAAACCACTTCCGGTTTGTTTTAGTTCCACTTCCGGCATGTTTTTGTTCATTTCTAACATGATATCAGAGGAAACGATCTTTTCCTCCTGATTCAGCTTCTTCTTCTGTTCGCGCGGGCTACCTTCTAGTCGCTCTACTTCTTTCCCTCTGTTTGCTTCTCGTCTTGTTTGTGCTTCCCGCGACCTGTCTTCGCGGCTTGCCTTCTCTTCTGACCGTTGCCCTCTTCGTGCGGCTTATTTCTCCTTGCCTCTCTTCTCGCTGCTCCTCCTAGTCGCCTCGACCTGTTTCCTTCTACCCGCTTGTGCTCACTAGTCGTTGCGGCCTCTCTTTTGTCGTCCGACTTAGTTTCTCCTGCCTGCGGCTTTCCTAGCCGAGCAGCTTGCTTCTGTCCGCCGGCTTGTGACTTGTTTTAGCCGCCGCGGCTTGCACTCGTCGTCTCTCTTCAATGGATTCCACTTCCTCCGCGTCGTCCGCCTCGGTGGTCATCTCTTCTGGTCGTGCCCACACTGTTACTCGCGGACGCTGGTTGATCGATTCTGGTGCTACCAATCATATGACAGGCAATCCTCACTGTTTCTCTCATCTATACACGCATGATCGGTTGCCCCCTGTCATCGTTGCGGATGGTTCTCCCTCCCCGGTCAATGGGACGGGCATGGTTCAAGTCACTCCGTCTCTCTGCCTTGCAGATACCCTCTATGTGCCCCAGTTTCCTTGCAATTTATTATCGGTGACCTCTTTATGCAAGCAACTGCAGTGCTCCGTCACATTCACCACTACCTCTTGTTCTTTTCAGGATCCGGCCTCCCGACAGACGATTGCTACTGGGACTGAGAGTGGCGGCCTCTACTTCCTCGACAACGTCTCTGCTCTATCTGCCTTCTCCTCCTCTACAGATCTTCTCCAATGGCATCTTCGCCTTGGTCATGCCCCTCCTCGCCTTCTTCGTCAACTTCTCCCCCACCTCCCTTCCCAACATCCTCCTCTAAATTGTGACACATGTCAACTTGGCAAGCAACACCGCTCTTCCTTTCCTCCCAAGCAAGCTCGTGGATCCACCCTTCCGTTTGATCTTGTTCACTCTGACATCTGGGGTCCTGCTCCTACCCTTACCATTGGGCGGGATAGTTCTTACTTTGTTACGTTCATTGATGACTTTTCTCGCTGTACTTGGGTCTATCTCTTACGAGACCGTTCTGAACTTTTTGATATATGGACATCCTTTTATCATTCAATCCAAACTCAGTTTGGCGTTTCCATTAAAGTCTTACGCTCAGATAACGCCAAAGAATATCTTAGTCAAGCCTTTTCCTCCTTTTGTATGCAACATGGGATTCTTCATCAAACCAGTTGCGTTTACTCCTCCCAACAAAATGGCGTGGCGGAACGCAAAAACCGTCACCTCCTTGATGTCGCTCGCACTTTGCTTACGCAAATGCATGTCCCTCGCTCCTACTGGGGCTATGTTGTTCTCATCGCTTGTTATCTTATCCATCGCCTTCCCTCCACCGTTCTCCATGGTCAAACTCCTTTCTCCATTCTCTATCCGGGCAAAGACCTCTTTCCTCTTCCTCTCCGTATCTTTGGATGCACCGCATTTGTGCATGCTCCCTCTACCACCCGCGACAAACTCTCCCCTCGGTCCACCAAATGTGTCTTTCTGGGCTACCCTCACACTCAGAAAGGTTATTGTTGCTTTGACCCCGTCACCCGCAAACAATTTGTCTCTGCAGATGTTACCTTCTTTGAAAATGCATCTTACTTCTCTTCCGCTTCTTCCTCTACTCCTGTTACTCCTCCTTCTCCCGCCCACCCCACTATTCTCTCCACTCCTGCTACTGTTTCGCCACCTCCCCCATCTCCACCATCTCCACTATCTCCACCATCTTACTCTGCTCCTTCTCCTCCACCTTCCTCCTCTTCGCTACCATTGCTCTCTTCTCCCGGGCCAGCTTTCTCCACCACGGATGCTCCGGATACTGAGGTACCTGCTGACCTGGACCTTCCCATTGCACTTCGCAAAGGGGTTCGGGCTTGTACCCAGCATCCTCTTGCTGTTGTTGTTTCCTATGATCGTCTGACGCCTTCTCGCAGGGACTTTGCTCTGGATATTTCTTCTACTTCCACCCCTCGTTCCTATCAGGAAGCTCTTATCCTTCCGCATTGGAAAGCTGCCATGGATGAAGAAATCGCTACTCTGACTGAACGGGGTACCTGAACTCTTGTTCCTCCTCCTGTTGGCACAGATGTTGTTGGCTGTCGCTGGGTTTTTGTGGTGAAATTCCTCCCCAATGGCAGTGTGGATCGCTACAAAGCCCGTCTGGTGGCTAAAGGATTCACTCAGACCTATGGTGTTGATTATTTCGATACATTCTCTCCTGTTGCTCGTCTTAGCACCATACGGGTCCTTATCTCTATGGCTGTCAACCGGGACTGGCCAATTTCACAACTGGATGTTAAGAATGCTTTCCTCTATGGTGATCTACAGGAAGATGTTTATATGGAGCAACCTCCGGGGTATGTTGCTCAGGGGGAGACACGTGTATACCGACTGAAGAAGGCTATTTATGGCCTCAAGCAAAGTCTGCGTGCCTGGTTTGACAAGTTTAGTGGCATTGTTGCAGCCATTGGTTTTACACGAAGCTCGGCCGATCACTCCTTATTTGTTCGGAAAACCGCCTCTGGTATGGTTGTTCTTGCGGTTTATGTCGATGACCTTCTTCTTACTGGCGATGACCAGGAAGGGGTAACGTTGACAAAGAAACACCTCCGTCAACACCTGGTCACAAAGGATATGGGATCTCCAAAGTACTTTCTGAGGATTGAAATCTCAAGGAAGCCCAACTCCATGGTTCTTTCCCAAAGGAAGTATGCCCTTGATCTTTTAAAGGAGGCAGGATTGACATGTGCTAAACCTGCCCGTTGTCCTATGACTACTGGAGAAGACAAAACTTGGACAGATGACTCGCCTCTTCTATCCGATATTTCGAGGTACCGGCGTCTGGTGGGAAAACTCATTTATCTCACGGTAACCAGACTCGACATCTCCTATGCTGTTGGCAAGGTGAGCCAGTTTATGCAAGCTCCTCGGGAGTGTCATCTTCAATCTGCCTTGCGGATCTTGGAATATGTCAAAGCAGCGCCTGGGAAAGGATTACTCTTTCAGAAGAATGGTCATCTAAGGGTTGAAGCATACTCAGATGCGAGTTATGCTGATGACAAAGGGGATCGTAAGTCAACCTCGGGTTTCTGCACCTTTGTTGGGGGCAATCTGGTGAGCTGGAAGAGCAAGAAGCAGTCGGTTGTTTCCAGGTCCAGTGCTGAAGCAGAATATCGTAGTATGGCATCGACCACTTGTGAGTTAAAGTGGCTACGAGCTCTCCTGCTGGATTTAGGAGAGATGTACAACCATCCTCTAACTATGTTCTGTGATAACAAGGCCGCCATGTACATCTCCAAAAATCCGGTCTTCCATGAAAGAACCAAGCGCATTGAGGTCGACTGTCATTTCATTCGTGAAGAGATTCTGAAGGGACAAATTTGCACTCCCTTCGTCACTTCTGATAAAGAGCTGGCTGACATCTTCACCAAGCCAGTTTCCGCCTCGTTTCTGCATATTTGTGACAAGCTGGGCATGATCGATATATATGCTCCATCTTGAGGGGGAGTGTTGAAGTTGGTGACCGGGCGGTCTGGCGGTCTGGCTTGGCGGGTTGATGACCGTGCGGTTTTGCAGTTACTCTTCAGCGGTTTGGTTGCTGTGTGTTGCTGTCTGAGGTCCAAGCGGTCTAGCGGTTTGAATCTGGCTAATTGGAGACCGGGCGGTCTAGCGGTCTCCCATGACAATCTCTCTCTCTCTCTCTGGCTGTAGCCGAGCGGTTAGCCCGTCTGTCTAACCGCGCGGCATGTGCGGTTTGTGTCTGTATAGTCCGCTTGTGTCATGTAAATTTTTAGTCTCACATCTCTTATTTGTATTCTCTCTCCTCTCCTCTATTATATATAAAGGAGGTCATACCTTTGTAATAGATACCTTTTTCAGATAATAAAGTTTCTATTAAAACCACTTCCGGTTTGTTTTAGTTCCACTTCCAGCTTGTTTTTGTTCATTTCTAACATGTCGACACTGCTTCTCTAGATGTCGACACGAGTCTTCTTAAGTGTCGACACTTTTCTTCTGGGTGTCGACACATGGACTTAGAAACTTTTCAGCTTTCCCTGCAAATACTTAACCTGCACAAGGTAACTCAAAATACATCAAATACATTTTGATGTATATCATTGAGTAGGGTGAGGCTTCTTCAAATCAGGTACATTTATTCCAATGTACCCAACAAGAAGCGCTTACTGCAGTGCGACATTTCTATGGATTCTTCGCAGAGTATTGGGGCACCTTCTAGTGGCAGCCGTAAGAGGAAAACCAGCATAGCTTCTTCTAGTGGCTCAGATAGGGAGGTTCCTCTAGTTGCTCGAGATGATACCACCCCTGAGGTTCAGGTGCTTGAACGCCGAGCTCTTCAGGTTCCTTCTGCAGAGATGGCGTCTTGCAGCGGCGTGGTAAGTACTCTTGTTTATGTGAAATTTTCGCTTTCCATCTCGTGAGGCTAATTCTCATTTTTCCTTTGTATATGTTGAGACTCAGGCCCGGACTGTCGTTACTTCGAACGACCACTATGTGAGCCTGAAGAATGGGTATTTGGCCCTTGAGGAGAAGCTCAGATCAACGCCGAGCTTGCTTGCCTCCTCGAGGGAGGAGCATGACCGTGATGTTTCACGATTCCGTCGGATGGGGTCCGGGCAGTAGTCCGAGTTGGAGAATGTATGCACGGTGTTGGAGGTAAAGAAGGCACTAGTGGAGAGGACCACCCAGATGCTGAAGCATTCCCAGGAGGAAACCGGTGCTTAGAAACTCAGCTTCGGGCGGCGAGGGCCCAAGTGGAGATGTTATCTTCTGACAGCCGTGTGTCGAAGCTGAAGGCCACTAGACTTGCGGAGTACTTGGAGTCATTGGACTACATGCGAGACCGTAGACTGATTGTTGAGGAGGTGTGCGACGAGGTCTGATCCGAGGAGGTGGAGCCTCAAGTCGAAGATGCTCATGAGTTAGCCCTCAGGCGTGGAGCGGCGAAGGCCTTCCGATTTGTCGGTCGACGCCTAGGATGCGACACCTCTGGCTTGATAACGTTTCCGAGGATGAGCGCTCTGATGTTGATGCTGCTGGTGAGTAGCGGCCTCGTGTTTTTGTATTTGTGTGTTTTTGTATTCTTCCTCCAGCTATTTGTGTCGTGTGTTGTTTTTGGTTAGCAGTTGTAGTGGGCGCTCTTGTGCGTCGATCTGTATGACATCGTTGTTTTTTATGTCATTTAGCTGTTTTGTTTTCCCTTTGTCTCCTTTGAGTACTGTTTTTGCAAGTTTGGCTTGCGGGAGAGTGTGGGCGAAGTATTTTACGCGAAGTAGATTCGCAACTTCGTTTGCACAATTCAATTCTGCGGCTTAGTTTGCACGGTTCTAGCCCGCTGCTTAGTTTGCACGGTTCTATCCCGCAGCTTTGCTTGCACGGTTCTAGCCCGCCGCTTTGCTTTTGTGGTTCTAGCTCGCGGCTTTGTTTGCGCGATTCTAGCCCGCGGCTTTGTTTGCGCGGTTCTAGCCCGCGGCTTTGTTTGTGCGGTTCTATCCCGCGGCTTTGTTTGCACGGTTCTAGCCCGCGGCTTTGTTTGCACGAGTTGTAATCGCGACTTTGTCGTGAGGGGGGCAAGCCCCCACGGGGAGTTTGCACGAGTCGGGCTCGCGGCTTATTTTGCGCGGGTTGTAATCGCGGCTTTGTCGTGAGCGTGGCAGGCCACCACAGGGAGTTTGCACGAGTCTGCCTCGAGGCTTAGTTTGCGCGGATTGTAATCGTTGCTTTGTCGTGAGGGGGGCAGTCCCCCGCGGGAAGTTTGCACGAGTCTGGCTCGCGACTTAGTTTGTGCGGGTTCCAGCTGCCTCTACGGTGTGGAGGACCAAGTCCCCGACGTTGATCAGTCGGGGTCTCATCTTGCGATTGTAGTATCGAGCAGTTCGTTGTTGGTAGGCCGCAGCGCGGAGGGCCGCCTCCTCGCGGACTTCATGGATCAAATCCAAGTTGTCTCTGAGTGTTTCATCATTCTTCTTGAGGTTGAAGTTGTAAACCCGGGGGCTTGGAACGCCCTAGGCGAACAAGGCGCTCGATTTCCTCCTTCAAGCGGGCACAGTCCTCAGTAGCGTGCCCTGTGCTTCGATGAAACTCGCAGTAATTAGACTGGTAGTTCCTTGGGTTATGAGCCAGATGTTTAGGCCGATGCAGGGCCGACTCATTCTGGATTGCGTAGAGTACGTTGGTGCGCGTGGTGTTGAGGGGAGTATAATCGCGGGGAGGCTGATCTCTCTGATGGTCACGTCGGCGTTGCCCGTCCCGACGTTCTTCTCGGAATCTTCCTTCTTGGTGTTGAGGGGCCGGCTCCTTCTCCCTCTTGCGCTTTTGGTTCCCGTCGAACTGTTGACGATGAGCTTCAATAGCCTCATCGGCTGCGATCTGCGCCTCTACACGGTGTACGATGTCAGGGTAGCTAGGGACGGTTTCCCTCATTAATGCTAAGTAGAAGCCGCTAGGACGGAGACCCCCGAGGAACACTCCTCGTAACAGTTCTGGGTCAACACCTGGGATTTGGAGAGCTTCTGCAGAGAACCTATGGAAGAAGTCCTTCAAAGACTCTCCTTCGTTCTGGCGGATACCTGATAAGTGGGAAGGGTCGCGAACGATCATCCAATTTGCTATAAACTGATCCGCGAACTTTCTCGTTAGCTCTGCGAAGTTGGGAATGGTTGACACCCTCAAGGAGTGAAACTTTGTGCGGGCTTGCCCCTTGAGAGTGGTTGGGAACACTTGACAGAGTAACTGATCAGTTACGTTGTAGATCCTCATGATAGTGGTGAAGTGGTTGACATGTTCCAACGGATCGTCTGTTCCGTCAAACGTCTCGATGTTCGGCAGCTTGAAACCGTGAGAAATTGGATGAGCCGGGATTTGCGGTGCGAGGGGGATCCTTGGCAGAGTGGTCGACAAGCATGAATATCCCGTCGGCCGGCTTGTCGGTATTTTTCCGCGATCACCTCCCGAATTTCTTCTCGGGTGAACCTTTCGAGCGGGGGAATGCGGGCCTCGTCCCCCCAGTTGTGGCGGTGTCGCCCAGTTTCGGTTCCTCCATGAGCCTGGTGAGCGGAGCTGGCAGCGTCGGAGTATTCTTCGGCGCCTCTTGTCTTGGAGCTTCTTGCGCCCTGCCATGATTTGGCAGTGGAGGGTTGACCGGTGCTAGAGGAGGAGCAGGAGACGCTCCCAGATTCCTGAGTAGAGCAAGCATTTCAGTTTTTTGCTCCTCCATTTGTCAAACTCGCCCCTCGAGGGCGGTGACAGGCACGAAAGCGGCCTCGGCGGTCAATGGCACGTGAACGAGAGAATGGGAGTGTGCTGGTTCAGTGTGTCCTTCTGGGACGGATCCTTCAGTTGTGTGTGTACTTCTTTTCGCCATTGAAGCAGAGCTTGGATGTTGCAAAGGGGGAGGTCTTCACTTCTGAAGGATGTTGGGAATCAAGCTTCCCACAGACGGCGTCAAACTGTTGTGCACTAACTCTTCGTCCCGGTCGGACCGGAATAAACTGGACCGTCTTAGCTCTCGGCATGGTCGAGCGCGCACACAGTCAATGAAAAGAAAGAGTTGACACGAGAGGTTTTAACGTGGAAAAACTCCTCAACTGGGTAAAAAACCACGTGACCGGATCTGTGTCGGTCAAAGTCCACTATCAGGTTGTGGTCACAATATACTTGGAGAATCGAGGGCGATAGACCGCTCCTCGTTACAACTTGGAGGTGAGAGAGAATTTCTGACTCGCCACAGGCAACAGGCTGCGCCGAGGGAGTTGTGGATGCTACTTAGTGGCTTGTGTGCTTGAGCGCTGGCGGTGGTCGTCTTTTTCCCCTCTCCGCGCACTTGGGGACTTGGCTCGTAGGCGGCTTGAAGATGACCCGAGGGAGCAGTTTCGCAGAGCTCTGTCTTGAGGAGGAAGAAGACTCCGGGAGCGAAAACGTGAGAAATGAGGAGGCCTGAGCTCCTTTTATAGCCTTCAGGAGGTGGTTATTCCCCCCCCCCCCCCACACACACTAACTTGGTGGTTTAGTGGGTGGTTACCTGTAGATCGGACGGCGACGGACGCTCAATAGTGATCGGCCGGTGGTCAACCTGCAATCGGTGGCGGCGGCGGGGGCGGAGGGCGGCGGCAGGCGGCGGCGGGGGGCGGAGGGCGGCGGCAGGCGGCGGCGGGGGGCGGAGGGCGGCGGCAGGCGGGTGGGCGGGTGGGCGGGCGGCGGCTGGCGGCGGCTGGCGGCTGGCGGCGGGCGGCGGGCGTTGGCGGCGGCGGTAGTTGCTTAGTGGGAGGCTCCCATGATTTCTCCTATTGTGGTGAAGATCGTGGGGAGTGGGTTGACCGGTCAAACACATGATCTTCACAATAGGAGGGATCATGGGGGAGATAGTTAAGTGCACACTCAAGTATATAAATGATGCTTCATTCCCATCAGAAGTGTAGACCAAAAGCTCCACCATGGTGAATAGGACAATCAGGCTTTCGTGTTCTCCAGCTATGATCCTGTGATAATGATTGAAACACCATTGTCGTTGTAAGAGCGGGTGGCTTACTATGTTGCCACTGACTGTTGGCATGCACTAGTTTCAGTGTGCAACAACATTGGAATGGTTGTATTCTTAAATCTTTTGTATGATTATTTTTTATGATTTTACCAAGTACATGAATTTGAACTATGTTTTAATTGGAGTCTTTTAATCCAAATCCGATGGATGTTTATTCCTGACCACCTTCACAAATAGAAAATAGCTTAAGGGAAATGCACGAGCAGTTTGTTGAAGCTCTAAAGCAGATGAACGGTAAGCACAAACAACTTCAGTTGCAAAATATTGTGATCCCGGGGATTTTTCTTCGCTATACTCTAACCGGGCTCAGTTTGAAGAGTCGAGATTCATATGCCAACGCAGGTATTATCGCAGAACAGGTATTTACAGCCAAGCCCCCCCCCCCCCCCCCCCCCCCCCCCCCCCCCCCCCCCCGGCATTTTCAGTCATTCGTATGCCAATATTAGTTTGTCTTTAGTCGGTGGTGACCACACTGTTGTTATTCTTCTTTTCGTCTTCATGTTTTTTCAGTTGTGCTATCATTGGACATTTGTTTCAGAAATTAAAGTGGTGAAAATAATTTTTTCCTTAATTTTGATGTTATTTTGTATCTTGAATTGGATACTATATTTGTCATTTCAATGTAGATTGTCTACACTCACTGGTTGGATCTTATACAATACTGATCAAAATCTACTTTTTTCTAATTCTTATATCGTCTATGTTAGAACAAACTCAAAACCAAACACATGACAGAGAAAAATAATGGGAAGAAAGCTTTTTGATATTCTTTGATACTTGATATCTCTCAATACAAAAACTTGCATTACATATATAGGCAGAAAAGATGCAACGGAAACAAAAAAAAACGAAACAGCCAAATGCTTTAATTAGAAATCCGAAACAGTGGACTTTATTCTCTCACAAAGAAAAAACTGAAATAAAACTTTAATTAGAAAACGTAACTAATTATTAACATTAGTTTGTTCTAACACTTGGTATCAGAGCTAGACATCGCCGCCACAGACCATCGTTCTCGGGAGGAGATCGATGACGACATCTTTGAGAAACGATGTGCTCAAATACCCGGTGCTCACGAGGAGCAACTATGGCGTTTGGGCTATCCGAATGAGGGGGATCCTCGATGTTCAAGATGCGTTGGAGGCGGTGGAACCAATCGATCCAACGGCGAAAGTGGATGCGAAAAAGAACAAAATAGCTTTTTCGGCCATCCAACAAGCACTTCCAGATGACGTTCTTCAGATGGTTGCGGAGAAGAAAACTACGAAGGAGGTATGGGACATGCTTAGGATCATGTACCAAGGCGCGGACCGCGTCAGGGATGCAAAGATCCAAACTCTGCAAACGGAGTTTGAGATGCTTCGCATGAAGGAGACGGATTCAATAGATGATTTCACAATAAAGCTTACCACAAACGTCAACATGCAAAGGGCGTTGGGAGGAAAGGTAGCGGAGGTTGCGGTTGTGAAGAAATTCTTGCGATCCGTCCCATCAAAGTTCGCCCAGATTGCTTCGACGATAGAGCAATTTGGCGACTTCACGACAATGACCGTGGAGGAGGTTGTCGGCCGTCTCAAGACTCATGAAGAGCGTGTTGGTGGGGCTACCAACAAAGACGAGGAAAAACTCCTCTTGATGATGAGAGAGTTTATGGCTCGTGACAAGAAGCCATATAATGGTGGACACCAAACCGGAGGCCGTGGAGGCCGCGGCCGTGGACGAGGGCGCGGCGGACAACATCGTAACAACGATCGACGCGAAGGTCAAGATCGCAACGACGGTGTTAAAAATAAGTCAAAAATTGAGTGCTTCTATTGCCACAAGATGGGCCACTATGCCTCGGAGTGCCGCTCGAAGAAGAAGGACAACGAGGAGAAAGCGCACATGGCCGAAGCCTTCGAGGATATTGAACCAGCTCTTTTATTGGCGGAGGGCGAAGAAGATCACCCGAAAATGGTATGTTCTAATTTTCTCCTTAATGAAGAAAATGTACAACCGAGCATTTTTCCCGGCGACGTGGAGAAATCGGATTGGTACCTTGATACGGGGGCTAGCAACCATATGACGGGTTGCAAGGATTTCTTTTCCTCGCTAGATGAGACGGTGAGAGGCAAGGTGAAGTTTGGCGATGGCTCCTCGGTGGAGATATGTGGTCGGGGAGCAGTCTTCCTCAAAGACCAAAAGGAGCAGCACAAAGTGTTTACCAACGTCTACTACATCCCGAAACTTCGCACAAACATTGCGAGTTTGGGACAATTGGAGGAGAACGGATGCAAGATCGTCATGGAGGATGGATTCTTGTGTCTATTCGATCAAGAGAGGCGTCTCTTGGCGAAGGTGGAGAGGTCCAAGAATCGTCTCTATATCCTAAATATGAAGACGGATGCTCTGGTGGCCTTGCTAGCAGAGCAATACAAAGACGAGGCGTGGCTATGACACGCTAGATGGGGACATCTCAACTTTCGGGCACTTCATGACATGGGGCGTTTCAAGATGGTGGAGGGAATGCCCTCCATTGAGCACTCACAAGAACTTTGCGACGGGTGCTTGGTGGCGAAGCAAAGGCGATTACCTTTTCCAAGTGTTGCGGCGGATCGTGCAACAAAGCCTCTCCAACTGGTACATGGAGATTTATGCGGACCCATCAATCCGGCCACCCCGGGAGGTAAAAATTATTTTTTCTTGCTAGTGGATGATCATAGCAGGTTCATGTGGGTGGAATTATTAAAATCCAAAGACGAAGCCTTGAATGCTTTCAAGAGGCTAAAGGCGCGAGCGGAGATGGAAACGGAGTTCAAAGTGAAGGGGTTCCG
The DNA here is from genome assembly GCA_039583875.1 of Platanthera guangdongensis. Taxonomy (NCBI): domain Eukaryota; kingdom Viridiplantae; phylum Streptophyta; class Magnoliopsida; order Asparagales; family Orchidaceae; genus Platanthera; species Platanthera guangdongensis. The sequence goes on along the minus strand of CM077157.1, from coordinate 63,659,165 downwards.
TAGCGATCGAGGTGGGGAGTTCACCTCCAAGGGGTTTGATACGTATTGTGAGGAAGTCGGGATCAAACGATTTCTCACAGCCCCTTATTCTCCGCAACAAAACGGCGTGGTGGAGCGCCGCAATCAAACAGTCATGGGGATGGTTCGGAGCCTTCTAAAATGCAAACACGTGCCGGCGAAGTTTTGGGGAGAAGCGTTGACAACCGCGGTGCATCTTCTTAACCGGGCGGCTACTCATAGCGTTGTTGGGAAGACGCCTTACGAGGCGTTCTACGGAAGGAAACCAAAAGTGCACTACCTTCGCACTTTCGGTTGTCTTGCGTATGCGAAGACAACAAAGCCTAATCTTGCAAAGCTAGAAGATCGGGGCACCAAGATGGTACTCATCGGCTACGAGGCGGGTTCTAAGGCGTACAGGTTGTTCAATCCAGAGACGGGCAAGCTCGCGATCAGTCGTGATGTCGTCTTTCGTGAAGAGGCAAAGTGGGACTGGGAAGAGAAAGACGGAGAAATGCTCTCTGGCTACGATCAGTTTTTGACGATAGAAGGTGCAGCAGCTCCTCTCGCTGCACTAGTACCAGCCACCCCCACCGGCGACGGGCCGGCCTCCCCCCACCGCGGCTCACCCGCGGCCAGCGCGTCGCCCGCAGCAAACAGCTCACCCGCAACCTGCACCCTTCACCGCGGCTCACCCGCGGCCAGTGCCTCTCCCACTTCCGAGGCAACTTCGAGCTCTAGCGGACCGATTCGATTCCGGACACTTGAGGAGATCTACGACGAAACTGAAGAGATGCAGGAGGAGGAGGCTGGACTCTGTTTCTTCGCTGCAGGAGAGCCAACAACTTATGAGGAAGCTAAAGACGATCAAAGTTGGAAATGATCTATGGAGGAGGAACTAAATTCCATCCGGGACAATAATACTTGGGAGATCACCACCCTCCCGGATGGTCAAAAATCCATTGGACTCAAGTGGGTTTTTCAAGACGAAGCGGGACCCGGAGGGAAACATTGTGAAACATAAAGCTCGTCTTGTGGCGAAGGGGTATGTGCAGCGACATGGGGTTGACTTCGACGAGGTTTTTGCACCCGTGGCGAGATTGGAGACGGTCCGTCTGCTCATTGCTTTGGCAGCGGAAGAAGGATGGGACATCCACCACATGGATGTAAAATCGGCTTTTCTCAACGGGGATCTAGTCGAGGAGGTATACGTTTCTCAACCTCCCGGTTTTGTGATTGTTGGTGAAGAGCACAAGGTGTTGAAGCTCAAAAAGGCGTTGTATGGCCTTCGACAAGCCCCTCGGGCTTGGAACTTCAAGCTGGATCAAAATCTATCCTCATTAGGCTTTGAGAGGAGTCCGATTGAGCACGCTGTGTACAAGCGAGTTGTGGGAGATTCAATCTTACTGGTTGGAGTCTATGTGGATGATCTCATCATCACCGGATCAACCGGCGTGGAAATAAACAAGTTCAAAGCTCAGATGAAGGAGTTGTTTTGCATGAGCGATCTCGGATTGCTCACCTACTACTTGGGGATAGAGGTATCACAAACGCCTCAGGTAATCACCCTTTGTCAGTATTCGTACACATTAAAAATTCTTGAAAAATATGGGATGGAAGACTGCAATAGCACTCAAGTTCCGATGGAACCAAGGCTCAAATTGAGCAAGACGGGCGTTTATTCTTTGGTGGATCCTACGGAGTACAGGAGCGCAATAGGATGCTTAAGATATTTGGTAAATACGCGTCCGGATATTGCATATGCCGTTGGATAGCGAGCAGGTTCATGGAGAAGCCCAATACCCAGCATTTTGCGGTGGTGAAGCAGATTTTGCGGTATCTGAAAGGTACAATTGGGTTTGGTCTTTCTTATGAGAGGAATCTTCGTGGAGGAACGAAGCTTGTTGGCTACTGCGACAGTGATCATGGAGGAAGCATTGATGATAGGAAAAGCACTACGGGAGTTGCATACTTCCTAGGCCGGAACATCATCACTTGGATGTCGCAGAAGCAACGGGTTGTAGCCTTATCTTCTTGCGAGGCCGAATATATATCAACTTCGATTGCGGCACAGCAAGGAGTATGGTTACTCAACCTACTCGATGATATTCGGAAGAGGATTAGGTGCAAAGCAACTCTCTTTGTTGACAACAAGTCGGCAATCGCACTAACCAAGAACCTCGTGTATCATAATCGTTCAAAGCACATTGATACTCGTTACCACTACATTCGGGATTGCGTGGAGCGTGGAATGATCGAGGTCGAGTATGTTCATACTAACGACCAACTTGCTGACATACTCACCAAGGCACTCGCAAGGAACAAGTTCGTTGAAATGCGGGAGCGTCTTCGTGTGCGGGACGTGAAGAACATAACTAATTAGGGGTTGAATGTTAATAATTAGTTACGTTTTCTAATTAAAGTTTTATTTCAGTTTTTTCTTTGGGAGAGAATAAAGTCCACTGTTTCGGATTTCTAATTAAAGCATTTGGCTGTTTCGTTTTTTTTTGTTTCCGTTGCATCTTTTCTGCCTATATATGTAATGCAAGTTTTTGTATTGAGAGATATCAAGTATCAAAGAATATCAAAAAGCTTTCTTCCCATTAGTGAAAACATATGAAACAAATGTAGTACAAAATAATTTTGTTGCTTGTTTGCTGGGTATTTATTTGTGAGCTTCAAGTTGAGACTTTATTACACATTCTGGAAAGTGTATAGATTGGATATTTGTAGTTATTCTACCGCCTTAATTCACAAACAAAAAATAGCTTAAGGGAAATGCACAAGCAGTCTGTTGAAGCTCTGAAGTGGATGAACGCTAAGCACAAACAGCTTCAGTTGTTAATTATTCTTCTGGATGCTAGTAGTTTATATGATGTGTTCGGTTGTTTTAACATTAAATACTTTCAATTTTTATTTAAAGATCTAAGTTTGGAGTTATTTTCATAGGAGTGATCAAATGAGTCTGTCGATCTGAGCTCTGCATTATATCTCAATGTTGCATGCCCAAAAACATATCTAAGTGTGATGATCAATACCTCAAAAATTATCTTTGAAAATCAATGCGAAGGTTTAATTTCTCTTATTCATCTTTTGTCACAACCCGCATTTTCTCAGCATTTAAGTTATATCAGAGTAAGAGAAAATATGCTCCGTGATGACACGCCGCGCAGGGGATAACTGCAGGCGTTCAGCCAAAACCCCAAACTCTACAGTTTATATGAAATTCATAAGTTATTAAGTAAAAACTAGTTTAAATTGGATGGCAGTATCACTCGGCACAGTGGAACAACTAGTCCACGAGTAAAAGTATAGTTATACGCTGAGGAAAATACTTTGGTTATGTTGATTAACACCCTAAATGAGTATAAACATCCACAAAGGACAACTCATGGCATGCAAGACCCTAAAGTTATTATAAGTATAGAAATAGTCTTTATGTTAGCTATAAAATAGTATTTTAATTTTGGAAATATGAGATGTATGAAGTACAAGTAGTAATGTTTTTTATTGGTGAAAATACCTAACATGCAACCTACCATAAAATATTTTCAGAGAGCAAGTAAAAAACAACCACAAAAGGCAAAACTAGTAGTTTAGCAGAGTATTCAGCAATTCTAAAGAAAACCACATGTGCGCGTCAACAAACTGACTCGAACCCACTGGTCAGTATGAGTGTCTGTACTAAAAAGAAAATAACAAGGAACTATCTCTTAAGGTAATGGAAACCTCTGCAACACTGTCGTCCACAAGTACACCAAACCTAGTCGCTCGATCGGCTGCTGCTCAGAACCTGAGGCATTCAAAAAATAACACCTCAGCAAGAAAAATACAAGTGGCAAACAAAATTGTCAGTAAACAAGGAGTAGCAAGATTACTATTCTCAAATCTGAATAGCTGTCAAAAGAAAACACAGCAAACTAACTAGAGATTTAGAACGAAAAGTTAACTTATAAAGTTAAAAGTTAATGAAATTTGCACCAAGTACGAACAGAGTTATACTCCGGAAACAATCTGCGAGGAAAGGCAGAAATAACATAAGTTTAATCCATAGGAAACAAAAACGGGGCAAACACTCAATAAACATGTGAATCATTAACACTGTAATGCAACCAGATCTGAGTCGGGACCAAACCGGTCAAACCCGAACTAACAGACCCAAACATCTCAAAAATGGGATTGCGGTGGTGGCCATCTGATCCAACACTACCCAACAGCACAAAAACGAGACTCAAACATGCCCGGGTGTAATGATTCACGAAACTAAGTCAACCAAACCAACCGCATATTTAAACACCCATAGAACACAAACAGGATGGATTCAACCTAAACACGACGATTCTAACTTAGCAAAAATCATGTTATTAGAGGAAATATGTCCAATCGGTGAAAGGGCTCAAATATAAGGAAAAAGTGTCGAGTGCACTCGACGACGCGTCGAGTGTAGTCGACGCACTCGACGTCATAACACAGCACACTCAACGCTTAAACACAACAGCAACAACACACTATGTCGTTGAGTGAGTTTAGCTCATTCAACGCTTAAACACAGCGCGACGGCGTTGAGTGAGTTCACAACTCACTCAACGCTGTCGAGTTTTTTACTTAACTTGTCGAATAAAGTGACGGCGTTGAGCTCACTCAACGCTGTCAACGCTTTTACACTTAGACTCCAATATTTCCTGATGACGTCGAGTGTATACAGCACACTCAACGTCGCGTTGAGTGTAGGTAACACACTCAACGCCTTCTGACTTAGCGTCAAATTTTGACGGCGTTGAGTGTATGCATCACACTCAACGCCGCGTTGAGTGCATGCAACACACTCAATGCCGCGTTGAGTGCATGCAGCACACTCAACGCGGCGTTGAGTGCATGCAGCACACTCAACGCCGCGTTGAGTGCATGCAGCACACTCAACGCCGCGTTGAGTGCATGCAGCACACTCAACGGCGCGTTGAGTGCACTCAACGCACTCAACGCTTTTACACTTAGCGTCGCAGACCTCTCAGTAAGGCGTTAAGTGTAATCAACACACTTAACGTCGCGTTGAGTGCACTCAACGCACTCAACGCTTTTGGACTTAGCCTTGAAATTGGATTTAGTGTTAAGGCTACACTCAACGCCTAAGGGCTATACTCAATGCCTATGGGTTATACTCAACGTCTGGGGGTTATACTCAACGCCTGGGGGTTGCACTCAACGAATCTTGCTCTGTTCGACGAAATGGCTCAGTTCGACAAACTCCGCTTGACAATTTGTAATTTATTCGTCGAACTCCGTTCGACGAAATTCCTCTGTTCGTCGAAATCCGTTCGACGAAATTCCTATGTTCGTCGAACTCTGTTCGACGATTTGGCTTTAATTCGACGAACTCAGACCGCTCCAAACCGACAACTTACACAATGAAGCTAATACAATGAATCAAATGCTTGTTGAACTTGGCCGAAAAAAAATGATTCCATAAAACTGATTTGCAAAGCCGGATCTAACCCTACTCCCAAAAAACTACACCGGGAAGAACAGTATGGAAAAGAAATAATCAAGGAAAAGATAAGCTTGGCAAGGGGAAGAAGTCACCACTTGCCTCAAATCGCCAATCCAGTCACGTAAACGCTCCTGAAACTTCCTGAGCAACACTTCCTGAAACTTTTGAGGACGAAAGAGGGTCAAAACCGCCTACCTAGACCTCTAAAAATCCAAGAAACTGGAAAAGGTTACCGTAGAAACGTATATCTAGGCGAGATCTACCCGGATCCACTCTCCAAAGAAGAAATCGAGCACCAAAACTCCAAAAATCGGCGGCCGAAGGCTTAGGAAAGTCTGTCGCTCTCATTCTTCCGCAACAAGCCGACGGTTTCACGAGGGAGACAAATGAATAGGGTTTGAAGCGATGGGTTCTATTTATACTTTTTTATCTGATTATTTTATTATAGGATAACATAATTAATTAAAATAAAACGTCAAAACGACCCGAAAATCAAACTTACCCGAAATTTTACGAAAATCGCACCGTAGCCAAATACTAATGCTACGAACCCAACGGCGCAGTCGAAATTAAGATTCGAAGAACCAAACTCGGGTAAACACCTCCCGAAGCCAAAACACAAGCAATCTCAAAGACGCTCCACCGAGTCACCAGAACAGACTCAGCTCGCTAGGAAATCTTGCAAACAGGCTAAACTCAGTCACACACATAAAAAACCTAAGAGCTAAAACCACGCTCTAACAACGGCAAATGTTGAAAATGCGTCAACGTAATGCCCTAACGTCATAAAAATGTCAGATAATGAATTAAACCAAATATCGAAAAATCGGTGGCGTTACAGTCACTCCCCCTAAAAAAAAGTTTCGTCCTGAAACTTTACGCACCAAAAGATTCCACAAAGAGAATATAATCAAAGATTATAGAAGGGGAAATACATATCGTAAGAAACTAGGAGAACATATGAGGATGAGTCTCCCTCATCGCTGACTACAACTCCCAAGTGGTGCTTTTCACGTCCGGGTTTTGCCACAAAACTTTAACTATTGGTATGGTTTTCCTCCACAACACTCGATCTTGAGTATCCAGAATGCGGACAGGCATCTCAACATAGGAAAAATTGGGCTCCAACTGGGGCACGGCATCAAGAATCTACCGGTCGCTAAGCACACATTTCCTCAACTAGCACACATGAAATACGTCGTGCACACCAGGAAAATTTGTGGGCAAATCCAGCCTATAAGTTAATACATCAATACGCTCAACAACCTTAAAAGGTCTCACATACCTTGGGTCCAACTTATGATTCTTACAAAACTTTTTAACTCCAGACATCTGGGAAACTTTGAGAAACACTAAGTCCCATACTGCAAACTCCAAATCAGACCTATGTCGATTAGCGTTCTACTCATACAGTTTCTGCACTATTTGAAGCTTTTCCCGAATAATCTTCACGGAAAGATCCATTTCTTCTAACGCCCCGAAACTCAAAAGAGCGACGGGAGGCATTTTGAGCCAAGTTTAGAATTTGGCAGGGGGTACACGGCCTAGGACACGGGCGTGTCCCAGGGCGTGTCGTGTTTGGGTCGACGATTTGGCCGAGAGGCCGACGAATTTTGGAGTCGACGGTCGTCGTACAGCGAACACGGCCTGAGACACGGGCGTGTCTCAGGGCGTGTCGAGCTCGTGTCGACGATCTGTGCTCGACAAAGTGTCGAGACAGTGAATACGACCTGGAGCCCAGGCGTGTTCGGCTTTGACACGGGCATGTCAAATTGGACATAGGCGTGTCCAAGACCCGTGTGAGTCTCGAGTTGGTGTTGGTCATGTGTTGATGGAGGAACACGCCCGGGAACACGGGCGTGTACTGGATGACACGGGCGTGTCAGGTCTAACACGGGCGTGTCGGGTGCCCGTGTGTTTTTTGGACACGTCTGTTGATGCGTGTAAATCGGCAAGCGCACCGGTCGCACAAGTAATAAAATTTTGGAATAAATCCCTGAGTGTTGGTCTCTTGAGGAATGCAATTAGTATAGAGCGGCAACAGTTCAGAAAATATTGTTACGAGGGTTATACTTAGAAAAGAGTAAAAGGGGGGGGGCTTGAGAGATTGTGGTTTCTTGATCTACTAAACTAATTAAAGCTGTGTGGGTCGAAGGCACCGCTTCGCAAGGTGAGGTGAGTGTATCGGCCGCGATGCCGAACTTCGGTTGGGCGAGTGGACGGAAAGCTAATGGGTGGAAGTGTTCTTGTGTGGAGTGCAATCGGGTGAAACAAGGTTATGGAGTAGATGTGGAGTGGGCGAGGCACATTCACACACACAACTCACAAGAAAATGCAAACCACAAACATCCACTTAGACATATAGTAGAAAATGCAGTTCATTACAATAGCAAATTATTCCATACAGCGGAGGAAGAGGAAAAATAGTAAACCACTAGAGGATGAAGGTCCACCGCAGGTCGTGGCCGGAATAGCGAGTTGTCAATCCGCTTCCGGGCTCAGTCCGAGGAGGCTTCCGGTACCAACGAGCTGCCACCTCGAATGCCTTTGAGTCCGTTCTCTAGGTTGTCTTCTTCTCCAACTCCGGTGGAAAGCTTGGAGTTGAGGTCATTAATGGTCTGGAGCTTCGCCGGAGGGTTTGGAAAGCTTCAGAATCACTGGCTATGGACTCCCAATGAAGGTGGAGGTGGATGAAGCAGCTGGAGAGTAGAATGACACTTCCCGCGCACTCCCCGATCGCAGAAATGATGAGTGTTGACCTAAATTGCGGAGCAGGCCTTTAAATACAGAGGCAGCAAAAGCAGTGCGCACGATCAGTGGCGCACGACCAGTGGTCGTGCGCACTATCGGTCGATGATCGTGCGTAATTTCCAATTAAACCTGCAACTTGGAAAAGAAACATTAGCAGATATGCGCACGATCAGTGGCGCACGACCGGTGGCCGTGCGCACTGAATCTGCTGATCGTGCGATTGGCTAGGACAGATTTGCAGAAAGCAAGAGGTAAACGCGCACGAGCAGTGGCGCACGACCAGTGGTCGTGCGCACTATTACTAGTGCTCGTGAGATTACCCGGGCAGAATTAGGAAAAGGAGAATGTAATGCGCACAATCAGTGGCGCACGACCAGTGGTCGTGTGCAGTAAGTCCAGTGATCATGCGCAGTGTTCCTGTATCGTCGTGGTCTCCCGAGCGGTTCCGGAGAACGCACACGATCCCTGCACCAGCAGAAGAGGTAGATAGGCCACCAAAAGTGCACACCACATTCTCAAGACATGGCTAAAGAACAACAAAAACACAGAAACATCTAAAGCACACAGAAACGGGCCTAAAGTGCACTTAATAATGAAATAGGCAAGTAAGCAAATATAAGCAGTTATAGCTCTCAAATGCAGTGCTAAAACGATTAAACTGGCCCAGATGAGTCCAAAAATCAGTGTAATATTTGAGCTCATCACACCCCCAGACTTAACCATTTGCGCATCACGTGCAAATCATTACTCCGTAGACTGTAAAAATAGCTAGCTGGCTTAGAAACTTCAAAATAAAGTAGGACGAGAAATCAAATACATCATGTGCATAAAAAATAGAATAGAAAAACTTTTTAATTATACTATGGAGCTTAAATTATTCGACAGAGGTAAATAAATATTGTGTTTACTTAAAATTAGAATTCTGGAGAATCGTTCGGTCATGTGTACGGAGAAAGTAGACTGGACACTAAGATGAGCATTGCCCAAGACAGGGGCTCGTAATCACCTCCAAAGAAATCCATCAATGTCGGGAACCATAAGCTTGCCCTTTCACACTCTCTCCACGATGCTAAGTAGACTCAAATGTGAATCAGCAGGACTTGTAGGTTTGAATGGAGCTAAGGCTAAGGTGTGGTAGTCAAGAATAAACAAGGAGGCTACACGCAACCAAAGTGAGCAAACAAGAGCTTAACCCAAGCAACCACTAAGAAATGCATGTGTGACACACCCCCAGACTTGGTTGGAAAACCGGGTATGCACACGGCCTATCCCGACCAAAAACGAACACAAAAATGGGGATTGCAATTCTCCATGTAATAATTTTAAATTTTCTTTTTTTTTCTTTTTATTCAATTTGTTTTTCTTTTTCATTCTTTTCTTTTTCATTCAGCAATCCCCAAACATGAATTCATCTCCACATCACAAGAATCCCAATTATCACAACATATCAAATTTTTGAAATCGATCAAGCTCAAGATTTTGGTTGCCACAAAAGGGTTGGATTTTAGGCTTTGATGAATATAGGTGGAGCTGAAACAAAAGGAGGGTAGACTCAAATTTGTCTTGCAAGGATCAGCTGCTAGGAGTAGGTACAAAAAGGCTCAAACTAGCCAAAATGATGGCCTACCTCACGCTCACACTCGACTAACCGGGCACCAATGCTTCGAGAGTAGCTAGGTGCAAGTTCTCAGTCCCCGAGAAAGACAATCCGTCCCCCCGACTAGAGCAATATGAGTCTAGTGACGGCTACACTCATCCCTACACTACTGTTCGATTACTCCAGATTCGACAGTTTTAAGTAGCACAAACAAAATTTACTTTTGCAGAATAAATTTAAGTCTACGAGCATGAAGAAAAAGTAATCTTATACTATTTCTATGCAAATCATGAGTACGCGATTAGGAGCACTGCATGAGTTTCGAACTACTATATTCCAAAATCCTAAGTCAGCGCCACTTTTTTAGAGTTTACACAAAAGTAAAACATTTGCCCTGAGTCGCGTGCATGTTTAAGTGCGCACTTATGTGGGCGATTCAGTATGTGCAATCAGTGATCATGAAATAAATAAATGCAGACTAGTATGCAAGAAACTATATTGTGTAGTGATCACAGGCAACTCCACCCCTAGACTAGAATATGACAATACAAAAAAAAGTAAAACATTGAAATAACAATAAAAGACTATGGGAATAAGTACACATGCTCAAAATTTAGCATATCGGTCGTGCGACGAGATATCCAAGTGCGGCCAAGTTGTCGCGTCTCAAAGATTCCTGCACCTGCGATTTATATACATACGCAAAACAAAATATGGAAACAGATATATATATATATATATATATATATATATATATATATAAAGAGTTCAAAATACAGCACAGGACCAAATGGTCCAACATGGGTTGTCTCCCAGAAGTCACTTTTGTTTACCGTCCTTAAGGTGGACCAAATACCTGTATTAGCAGTTATAATAAAAAGTTCTTTGCAGTTTAAAAAAAAAGGAAGACATAAAATAGACCAAACTAGAGTTCCATATGCAACGAGAAAACGGAAAGAGGAGGGTAAGTGGAATGATGGTATTGAAATCAGCTATAAGCGGATTTGTGGTAAGTCTCGCAGGTGGGGTACGAGGGGACGACAGATTGTCTTTTTGAGTTGGGGGAAGAGGGTTTCCCCTTACTCCGATTGCGCAGTTCCTCGCGCCGGAAGGCAGCGTAGCCCTCGTCGCGTAAACGCTTTGCCTCTTTCAGTTTCTCCACCGTGGGAGACTTCCAATGGATGTAGTCTGCGGGTTTTCCTGTTTGTTTGGTTGGTGGCGTCCTGTCCGGCACCGTGACGGTGACCAGATCGGCCCAAGCTATAGATCGCTTAACAGAGTTATCAGCAGTGTTATACAAATAAGTGTCTAGGGATTTCTCCCAGATAAAACTCGGTTCGCCATGCTCAAAAACAGAGTTTGCGGGAAGTAGAAAAGCAGTCGTGGCTTTGATGTACTCGATCTCTTCTTTGACCAATAGCTCTTGATTCTCATCTCTCTCCTGGGAAAGTCCTTTCTTTGTCTTCTCTTCCGGATGTGCTTCTTCCAATGTTGGCAGTCCTGAATCTATCTTGGTATCTGTGACACTCAGAAAATTGTTATTTTGGATGGGAGGGGGATGTATGGATGTGTTATCGTGGGCGAAATCTTCGGCCAGCCAAGTGACGCGTCCTTTGGAAAAGTCGAGGGATGCGCCGCTGGCCTTCAGGAATGGGACTCCTAATATAGGAATATAGTTATTTTACCTTGGTCCCAAAACCTGGAAGTCAGTGGTTATACTTTTTCCGTTGACCTCGATTTCGACTTCCCGAACACCTCCCTCGGTGTCAACCAAATTGTCATTCGCTAAGATAAGTGACTTTCGATTTTCAGTGTCGACTTGTAGGTGCATCTTCGCAACATCTTGCAGGGTGAGGATGTTGCTGGACGCCCCAGAGTCGCATAATGTTGGGGTTTCGAAGTTGTTTATTTTACAATTGATGACGAGTTCGTTGCTTTTTCCCAAATTTTCCTCCCCAAAGCTTTTACCTTATTCATGGGGGTTCTTTTCGGTATTACTAGGTAAGGTGCCTTGGGTGCGCTCGGAGACCACTTGGGCCAATTGGCCCAATTGTGCCTCCAGTTTGCGCATCGAGCCGGCTTGATTTGTCATGTTAGTTTGGGAAATTTCAACGAATTTCTCGAACATCTCTTTCAAAGAACCTTTTTTAACGACGGGGGGGGGGGGGGGGGGGGGGGGCTTGGGAATAATTTGGTCGAGGCTGCCGCGGTTGGCTTCTGGAGGCATACGCATCGTTTTGATGCTGCCCCGGGTGCCATCTTTGGCCAGATGCATTTGGATTCCAAGAAAAGTTGGGGTGGTTTCGCACCCCCGGATTGTTTGTGTTTCCATAAGGCACTCCCCTGTTTTGATTTGCTACAAAATTAACTGACTCATTCAGAAAAGAAGATTCGTCTGGTACCTCGACTCCTAGGCATTCGAAGCTCTGGTGATCGGTGCTTCCGCAACCTTGGCATGAGATTGCCATAACTGGGGAGGCGGTGGCGGGCTTGGGGATATCCAAGGCGAATACTCCGCTTGTGCTTCGTGGGATGTTTCTTCCAGTGGTCCAGTAAGCGATGTGGCTGGCGGTGTCTTGTAAGATTCTCAGAGCATCATCTGGAGCAAGGTTCATGATTGTCCCTCCGGAGGCAGCATCAATGATGGATCGGTGGTGAGGATCAATAGCGAAGTAGAAACTTTCGACGAGGTTCCACGTTTGGAATCCATGGTTAGGACACTTCCTCAGCATCTCGTTGAAACGCTCCCAAACTTCGGCTAAACTTTCTTGATCGGCTTGCCGGAAGTTGGCTATTGCCCGCCTCATGCTCACGATCTGATCTACCGGGTGGAACTTAGCTAGGAATTTTGTGGTCAAAGCCTCCCAGGTGGTAGCTGTTCTAGGAGGGAGGGAGTGAAGCCATGTCTTGGCTTTGTCCCTTAGTGAAAAAGGGAAGAGGCGGAGCTTGACTATGTCATCTGGGATTCCAGCGTAGTGGAACGTGGCGCAAATTTCAGAGAATTCCGCCAGGTGAAGATGAGTATCTTCAGTAGCCATTCCTGAGAACTGAGCGTTGTTCCGAATGATATTCAGGATAGCTGGTTTAATCTCGAACTGTTGGTTGGTGATAGCAGGTCCGAAACTGGGGTATATGCTCCTGATGGTAGGTGTACTGTAATCCCTCATGGTGCGGACCTGGGGAGGTTTCACCTCATTTTCATCATCATTTCGGTCGTCAGGAGGTATCCCTCCAACTCGGTTGCCGGCATCGATATTCAGCTGGCCTCCCATTGGGGCTAAATTAATAGCTGCGGCGCGTCTTCGTGCTAGGATAGTACGTTCGATCTCTGGGTCATAAGCTACAAGATCTCTTGTGGCTCGACCCTGCATTCACTGCGGCAAACACACTAGACAAGGAAACAACATTCAAAAACACTAACTCTTATAACAATATTTTCAGTCATCCTAAGTCGCTCTATAGTTGCATTCCACGGCAACAGAGCCAAAAACTTCATGCGTGTAAATCGGCAAGCGCACCGGTCGCACAAGTAATAAAATTTGGGAATAAATCCCCGAGTGTCGGTCTCTTGAGGAATGCAATTCGCATAGAGCGACAACAGTTCAGAAAATATTGTTATGAGGGTTATACTTAGAAAAGAGTAAAAAAGGGGGGCTTGAGAGATTGTGGTTTCTTGATCTACTAAACTAATTAAAGTTGTGTGGGTCGAAGGCACCGCTTCGCAAGGTGAGGTGAGTGTATCGGCCGTGATGCCGAACTTCGGTTGGGCGAGTGGACGGAAAGGTAATGGGTGGAAGTGTTCTTGTGCGGAGTGCAATCGGGTCAAACAAGGGTATGGAGTAGATGTGGAGTGGGCGAGGCGCATTCACACACACAACTCACAAGCAAATGCAAACCACAAACATCCACTTAGACATATAGTAGAAAATTCAGTTCATTACAATAGCAAATTATTCCATACAACGGAGGAAGTGGAAAAAGAGTAAACCACTAGAGGATGAAGGTCCACCGCAGGTTATGGCCGGAATAGCGAGTTGTCAATCCGCTTCCGGGCTCAGTCCGAGGAGCCTTCCGGTACCAACGAGCTGTCACCTCGAAGGCCTTTGCGTATGTTCTCTAGGTTGTCTTCTTCTCCAACTCCGGTGGAAAGCTTGGAGTTGAGGTCATCAATGGTCGGGAGCTTCTCCGGAGGGTTTGGAAAGCTTCAGAATCACTGGCTATGGACTCCCGATGAAGGTGGAGGTGGATGGAGCAGCTGGAGAGTAGAATGTCACTTCCTGCGCACTCCCCGATCGCAGAAATGACAAGTGTTGACCTAAATCGCGGAGCAGGCCCTTAAATACAGAGGCAACAAAAGCAGTGCGCACGATCAGTAGCGCACGACCAGTGGTCGTGCGCACTGTCGGTCGATGATTGTGCGCAATTTCCAATTAAACCTGCAACTTGGAAAGAAACATCAGCAGATATGCGCAAGATCAGTGGTGCACGACCGGTGGTCGTGCGCACTGAATCTGTTGATCGTGCGATTGGCTAGGACAGATTTGCAAAAAGCAAGAGGTAAACGCGCACGAGCAGTGGCGCACGACCAGTGGTCGTGCGCACTATGACTAGTGCTCGTGTGATTACCCGGGCAGAATTAGGAAAAGGAGAATGTAATGCGCACGATCAGTGGCGCACGACCATTGGTCGTACGCAATAAGTCTAGTGATCATGCGCAGTGTTCCTGTATCGTCGGGGTATCCCGAGTGGTTCCGGAGCACGCACACGATCCATGCACCAGCAGAAGAGGCAGATAGGCCACCAAAAATGCACACCATATTCTCAAGACACGGCTAAAGAACAACAAAAACATAGAAACATCTAAAGCACACAGAAACGGGCCTAAAGTGCACTTAATCATGAAATAGGTAAGTAAGCAAATATAAGCAGTTATAGCTCTCAAGTGCAGTGCTAAAATAATAAAACTGGCCCAGATGAGTCCAAAAATCAGTGTAATTTTTGGACTCATCATCGGTTTCGACGACAAATGGGGGACACGGCCCTGTACACGGGCGTGTCACAGGCCTTGTTCAGCCCGGATTTTACTTTTCAGCTCCAGATCGTGGTCGTTCGTTTCTTTATTTTGGTATCTGGCATTTGGGGGTTGTTCCTACTGGGATATACCCGGGAATAGGGTTTCAAATCCCTCACTTCTATCACATAAGTCTCTTTCTAAAGTCTAGAGAGAGGGGAGAGCAAGGAAGAAGAAAGGAGGCTAAATTCGGTCACCGGCGGAGCTTCGAATCTCCAAATCGCAAGCCGGCTTCGGAATTATAGAGGCTAGGAGATTGCGGAGCTTTTCATCCGCATAGATTTCCATGGCGCCAAGAAAAAATGATAGGGTAACGATTCTCTACTTGAGCATGTGAAGCTCTCTTTTCCTTTGCATAGGAAGCCCGCTCGCGCGAGTTTGCGGTGGGTTGAGACGTTCCTTCGGGTAGACATGAATAGTCCCCGTTGTGTACATGTAGAGTCTATAATCGAGAACGGATATAGGCATGATGTGTGAAGCCTACCTGGACAAGTTGGTCTGGATTGGTGATGTTGCATTGCTTGAATGGTCGGAGAAGACTCCGTGAGAATGATTGTTTTTCGTGTTTTCTACGCGGTAGATTGCAACAGGGAGCCTTGGGGATTAACTCCAATGTGCACGCGGAAAACTGGGCAGATGCATGATTCTGCCAACATGGTGGCCTGGGAGCCAACTTGTACATGACTGGGTCATGTAAAGTGTGTAATCGGATTGGGACTCGGGAATGTTTGACCCGCGCATATGGCTTAAATTGTCGTTGCGATGTGAGCACGGGTTAGGTGGAACTGTACCCCCTCTATGTCGTTCGGTTGGAGTCGTTGGCATGGATGGAGGGTCTTCGGCGGTCTATGGCTTAAAATGACGTGACCAACGCTGGAAAGACTAAATGCTCACGAGATCAGTCGTCCAAGTGGCGGTGGTGAGACCGAGGCGTCTATGGCTTGAACTGACGTGACATTGACCGGTTCATCGAGAATGTTCCCTGAGTGCATGGGGTGTGTGGCCGTGAGTGCCTACGCCTGTGTTGTTGTGTGATTACACTATACTGCTGGATTATGCTAACAAAGTGCAGGGAAGGAGCATCGTCGCCCCGAGTTGGGGGCGGGATCGTTATAATTTGGTCAGCATAGCTGACCGTTGCCTTTGTTTGCCACCGTGCGGTGGATTGTTGCTTGCAGGTGATGTGGAGCCGAGTGCTAAATAGCGGGCTAAAGCCCAATTAAGTTGCTGAGCTGGCCCTCGAAGGCCTAATTTTGAGTGTTTTTTGTTATTCATGTATGGCCGGCCTGCGTGCCGAGGTTTGAAAAACATTTATATTCAAGCAAACTATTGTAAGACCTTAAGGCCAGTACTTGTGTATTTGTACGTTCATTACTATTGGCTTTTTAGTGGACATTCATACTAGTAGCTGGGTTCTTTTATTTGCAACTACTAAAATTGCTTCCGCTAGACTGACTCTGTGTAGGACGTTGTATATTTGTTGGATAGTTTCCATTGAGTAACCACCCGGTCTGTCTGTGGTATATGGCGTTGGGCCCCGGCCGGACCTACTGCTATATGCTATGCGACGGATAGGGGGTGTTACAATTTGGTATCAGACTACTGTTTTGGTCAGGCTTAAACTGAATTCGTGGACGAATTCTTTTTAAGGGGTGGTGAGCACAGGTAACCAGAAGCGGTGCTGGGTCGTCAGAACGCCGAGTTTCTGAGGCTAGTAGTGCACCAAATGATGCTCCTGCAACACCTCCATCGGCTGAGACCATACGATTGGTGGTCGAAGCAGTGTTTGTCATGATCAATGTGCAGCCTGCAAGGCAGATGCAGCAGCTCGCTCCTACGATGGAGCAGGTACCTCTTCAAGAGGCTGAGCCGAGAAGAGTGGAGCAGGTTGTAGTGGAAATTTTGGTGCCAAGGAGAGCAACCGAAAGACAGCTCAAACACCTCATAAGCTTTAACCCTCCGGTATTCTCGGGTTTGGGAACCCTATCTCAAGCTGAGGACTGGCTCTCCTGAGTGAAGAGAGTCCTGACAGCTATTAAAACGGAGGAGTGGCAGATGACCACTATAGCTACATTCCTTCTGGACGGTGATGCTAGGTTGTGGTGGGAAGGCTTGGAGCTGCACCTCTTGAGGGGAAGGCAAGTTACAGACGTCTTGATGGAGTAGTTCTCGAGACTGTTCTTGGCTAGGTACCTCCCTCCGACTCAGAGGATTGCTTTGGAGAATGAGTTTCTGAAATTGGTGCAAGGAGAGAGTAGCGTGGATGAGTATCTCCATGAGTTTACTCGGTTGGGTCGGTATGCTAGCTCTACGTTCGCGGATGAGGAGCGTAAGACCAACCGTTTCTATGAAGGTCTGAGAGATGACTTGAGGCTACTACTCTCGGGGCCGATGACGCGGGGCTTCTTGACCCTGGTCAACACGGCCCGCTCTTTGGAAAAGGATATGAAGAATGTACAAGCAAAGAAAAGCTTTGGTGATAAGAAGTCTGAGTTCAAGGTGTCGACTACCTCAAAGTCTGGGTACCGTAAGTTCTTTAAGAAGGCTAGGACTTCGGGTCTAGCTCCTTCTTCCGGTGCTTCTGGGGCGACTACGGGTCGGACCCCTGGTGCATGTTTTACTTGTGGGAAGTCGGGGCACTTTGCTCGTGACTGCTGGAGCGGACGTCCCAAGTCCGAAAGGAAGCCGGGAGCAACTTATGAAGAGAAGGGCAAGGCGGTGGAGTCAACCACGTCCTATTATGCTCCGGCTCAACCAAGAGTTTATAATCTTGGCCAACAGGAGGCCATTAAACAAGCGGATGTGGTGATATGTATGGTTTAAATTTATAGCAAGTCAAATTGTTTTATACTTGTTATGTGCATGTTACCTTACCATTGCTTGTTTAGGATTTGTTTTGATTTGCGAGTATCCGGCGAGAGCACTCTTTGATACGGGAGCTTCACACTCCTTTTTGTCCAAAGGGTTCATATCGCGCATCGGAGTACATTCTTCGATGGCGAAGGACAAACTGGACGTGTTGTTGCCCAATGGGTGTTCGATGCGCGCGAAGAGAATCTGTGGCATTCAGATTCGTACTGGGAGTCAGAAGTTCCATTTGCTAGCGTCGTTACTGCCGCTGGTGGAGTTCGACGTAATATTTGGCATGGACTGGCTCTCGGAGCAGCAAGCTCATATTGATTGCGGTCGCAATGAATTCAAGTTGGGAATAGTCGTGAGACGACTTTTACAGGCTTGAAAGGGTCGAGCAAGACTTTAATGTCTGCTCTTCAGGTGGTGAAGGCGGTTCATGCCGGTGCAGAGCTGTTCTTTACACTAGTGGAGGTTGTAAAGACTAAACCTAGATTGGATAGTATTTCAGTGGTAGTTGAGTACCCTGATGTGTTCCCTGCAGATCTTTCTGGAGCCCTGCCTCAACGGGAGATTGATTTCACGATTGAGCTAGTGCCAGGTGCAAAACCCGTGTCACGCTCTCCGAATCGGCTAGCGCCTAAGGAGATGGCGGAGCTGAAGGTGCAACTCCAAGAGTTGTTGGAGCAAGGTTATGTGCGTCCAAGTTCGTCTCCTTAGAGCTCACCGGTCCTCTTTGTTAAGAAGAAGTACGGGAGCTTGAGACTTTGTATTGATTACCGAGAACTGAACAAGTTGACAGAGAAGAACAAGTACCCAATCCCAAGGATTGATGATCTATTTGATCAGTTAGTCGGGTCGACGGTATACTCAAAGTTGGATCTCAAGTCCGGTTACTATCAACTGAGAATAAGGGAGAGTGATATCCATAAGACAGCGTTCAGTACGAGATACGGGCATTACGAGTTTACGGTCATGTCGTTTGTGCTCACAAATACGCCATCAGTGTTCATGGATTTGATGAACAGGACTTTCAGGGAGTACTTAGACCACTTTGTGATCGTCTTCATCGATGATATTTTGGTGTACTCGCAGAGTGAGGAGGATCACTTCAGGCATCTGCACTTGGTATTGGAGACGCTGAGGAGAAATCAATTATATGCCAAGTTCTCGAAATGCGAGTTTTGGTTGTCATCAGTGGCGTTCCTCGGTCATATAGTCAGTGGAGAGGGCATTACAGTGGATCCGGCGAAGATTGTTGCGATACAAGAGTGGCCTGTACTTTCTATGGTAGCGGAGGTCCGGAGTTTTCTGGGGCTTGCCGGCTATTACAGGCGCTTCGTGGAGAACTTCTCGCGGATAGCGTTACCTCTTACTACTTTGATGAGGAAGGAGCAGAAGTTCATTTGGACGCCGGAGTGCGCACGAGCTTTTGAGGAGTTGAAGTGTCGGTTGACCACGGTACCTGTGCTATGTTCGCCGAGTGGGACCGAAGGCTTTGAAATCTATAGCGATGCTTCGGGCAGTGGTTTGGGTTGCGTGCTACTGCAGCATGGAAGCGTATAAGCGTATGGCTTGAGACAGTTGAAAGTGAACGAGAGGAATTATCCGGTCCATGACTTGGAGTTACGGCCGTGATTTTTACCTTGAAGCTGTGGAGGCAATGCAGTTGTGGACACATTGAGTCGTCGGGCCCCAGCTCAAGCCAATTGGCTGTTGGTCCATGACGAGCGGTTGGTTTGTGAGTTGGAGGCGTTGGAGATCTCTTGCGTAGACAAGCAGTTGAGTGATGAAGCACTATTGAACTGGATAGAAGTTTAGTATGACCTGGCTGATCGGATTCGGCAAGATTTGGATGTGGATAGCAGCATGAAGCAGATCATGGTTGAGGCTTTGGATGGGTCAAATTCCCAATATGAGGTTGTGGATGGATTGCTTTGGAAAGACGGTCGTCTGTGCGTCTCGAATATGGGCACTTTGTGGGTGGAATTGTTGTATGAGGCGCATCATACCAAGTATATGATTCACCCGGGGAGCACGAAGATGTACCGCGACGTGAAGAAATTGTTCTGGTGGCCAGGACTGAAGAAGGATGTGGCATTGTACGTGGCGAAGTGCCAGACATGCGCCTTGGTGAAGGCGGAATGCCAAAAGCCGGGAGGATTCTTGAAGTCCTTGCCTATTCCGGAATGGAAGTTTGACGACATTGCCATGGACTTTGTGCACGGGTTGTCAAGGTCGCAAAAGGGGAACGACGCCATTTGGGTGGTCGTAGATCGTCTAACGAAGGTGTCGCACTTCATTCTGCATAGGAAGGATGATCTGGTTGATAAATTGGCAAAGTTGTATGTAGACAATATTGTGCGGCTTCATGGTGTGCCCCGCAGCATCGTGAGTGACCGAGATGGGCGGTTCACGTCTAATTATTGGAGGCTGGTGCAGCAAATGTTGGGAACAAAGCTGAGTTTTAGCACATCCTTTCATCCGCAAACGGATGGGCAGACCGAGAGGGTCAATAGGACGATGGAAGACATGTTTCGCATGTGCGTCCTGGATTTCGGAAAACAGTGGGAAGACCACCTATACTTGGTGGAGTTCGCGTACAACAATAGCTACCAGGCAAGCTTACAAATGGCGCCCTTCAAGGCCCTTTATGATAGAAGATGTCGCACGTCGTTGTCTTGGTTGGAAACGGGTGAGTCAAAGTTGTACAAGAGACAAGAGGTGGTAGACACTACTTCATTGGTGCGAACCATTCGGGAGAGGTTGTTAATCGCTCAGAACCGCCAGGCTAAGTACTATAATGCTAAGCACAAGAACGTGGAGTTCGTTGTTGGCGACTGGGTGTACTTGAAAATCAAGTCGTTCAAGGGTGTCTCGTGGGTGCGGCGCTTAAAGAAGCTAAGCCTGAGGTACCTTGGACCATTTGAGGTTCTGGACCGGATTGGCGAAGCAGCATATTGTTTGAAGCTATCAGTGGAGCTTAGTGGTCTACATGATGTATTCCATATTTCGGTACTACAGAAGGCGGTGCAAGAGCCTTCGCATGTGATCGCGGTGGATCAAGTGTCGATCGATAATTGGTTGACGACGAAGGTCAGCCCGTTCGTATTGAGGACTCAGAAGTCAAGCGGATACGCAATAAAGAGATCAGGATGGTCAAGGTCCGTTAGGACAATTGCGGTCAGGAAGAGCTCTCTTGGGAGCGAGAGCAGACCATGCTTGAGGAGTACCTGGAGTTGTTTTACTCAGGTACCGTTTAACTTTTATGTTTCTTTCCTTTATGAAATTTCGAGGACGAATTTTTTTAAGAGGGGGAGAGTTGTAACGCCCCGAAACTCAAAAGAGCGACGGGAGACATTTTGAGCCAAGTTTGGAATTTGGCAGGGGGCACACGGCCTGGGACACGGGCGTGTCCCTGGCGTGTCGTGTTTGGGTCGATGATTTGGCCGAGAGGTCGATGAATTTTGGAGTCGACGGTCGTCGAGCAGCGAACATGGCCTGAGACACGGGCGTGTCTCAGGGCGTGTCGAGCTCGTGTCGACGATCTGTGCTTGACGAAGTGTCAGGACAGTGAACGCGGCCTAGAGCCCAGGCGTGTTTGGGTTTGACACGGGCGTGTCAAATTAGACACGGGCGTGTCCAAGACCCATGTGAGTCTCCGGTTGGTGTTGGTCCTGTGTTGATGGAGGAACATGCCCGGGAACACGGGCGTGTACTGGATGACACGGGCGTGTCAGGTCTAACACGGGCGTGTTGGGTGCCCGTGTGCTTTTTGGGATGCATCGGTTTCGACGGCGAATGGGGGACACGGCCCTGGATACGGGCGTGTCACAGGTCGTGTTTAGCCCAGATTTTACTTTTCAGCTCCAGATCGTGGTCGTTCGTTTCTTTATTTTTGGATCCGATGGTTGGGGGTTATTCCTACTGGGATATACCCGGGAATAGGGTTTCAAATCCCTCACTTCTTTCACATAAGTCTCTTTCTAAAGTCTAGAGAGAGGGGAGAGCAAGGAAGAAGAAAGGAGGCTAAATCTGGTCACTGGCGGAGCTTCGGAGCTCCAAATCGCAAGCCGACTTCGGATCTACGGAGGCTAGGAGATTGCGGAGCTTTTCATCCGCATAGATTTCCATGGTGCCAAGGAAAAACGCTAGGGTAACGATTCTGAAAGTGCAGGTTAGATCTGAAATACTCTAGAGGGGGTGAATAGAGTACTGTGCTCTCTTAAAAACGTTTTACAACTATTGCTGTAATCCTAGGTGAACTGATTAGCAAATAAATAAATAAGTACAGTAACCTAACCAATCACAGAGCACAGCCAAAACAAAAGAAAAAGAGCAACTAGACGACACAAGAAATTTATAGTGGTTCCCCAACCTGGGTACATCCACTCTTCTACCACACTGGTAGGAATCCACTCAGGTTTTTGATCAGGTGCCTGACACCAATGAGCTTTTGTTCAGGTGCTCAAAAACCAAAACCTCAAGTCTTTTGGTAGGAGACTTGCAACCGGGAATAATTTTGAAGGGAATTAAAACCCTGTACAAAGGATGGAAAAGGGGTGATGGTGTCTTCTCTTTCTCAATAACAACTGAGAAGACTAGTGGATTAATTTTAGCAGATTGCTCCCCCTGAGATCTTGAATGGATAAGGGAATCTGGAGCACTGCTTCAGGGTGACAGGTCTTCAAAAACAACTTGACTGCCTTGTCTAGAGATGCTTCAGGAACTTCTTTGACAGATAGAAATCTTGTTGTCCTTCTGAAGTTGTCCTGTAGAATTGAAGAAGAAGACTCTTGATGGAGATTGAATGTTCTTCTTCTTCTTGATGATGTTCTCTGGCCTAGGCTGATTGCAGTATGAAACTTTAGTTTTCTATAAGACTGTTCTTCAGTGCAATAATGTATGTTTGTATGTGTGTCTGACTGCTTAATCTTTTTCTTTTCTAACTAAAGACTGGCTGGAGAACATTCGAAATTTGAATCTTTGAGCAGTAAATGCAGTCGGCCTGGGAAGGAAGCGACAATCAATGAATTCCCTAACTGTCCCATGGAAAAACGACATGTAATAATCCATGATCAATGCTCGTTCTGACGGTAACATTCCGAGAAGATTGAGCATTAATTACTCAGGAATCATCGCCAAGAATAGGGATGGAAAACTGGAGAAGACCTAGTCTGGAATCGTCGAACGAAGAACACAAATCATCGAGCTGAGTTCACAGTTCGTCGAGCTGAGCTGATGAGTTCGTCGACCAGACAATAGCAATTACTCTTAAAGGGAATCTTGTCAATTCTGCTACAATCTTCGTTGAACTGACAATCTTCATTCGTCGACCAGAGATCCAAAGTTCGTCGAACAGATAATCATCACCGTCAATCTTTATTCGTCGAACAGAGATCCAAATTCGTCGACTGAAGAATGATTGTGGACTTAGAATCTGAGAAATCTCTGACTGAGACGAATTCAAGTCGTAGACGAGAAGTCGTCGAGTAGACTACTGAATTCGTCGACCTGAGAAGTTGACTTCGTCGACCTGAGAAGTTGTGAACTTGAGGTCCAAGTTCGTCGAGCTCAGAATCTTGTTCGTTGACCAAAGCCTGAAGTTGTACTTAGAAAAATCTGGAGTTGCCCTGACTTTAGTTTGTTGAAGTATCTCAGTCTTCGTCAAACAGAGAGCAAAGTTCATCGAGCTCAGCACAGAGAAATGTCTCAAGATCGTCGAGCTCAGAACGCCTTTCATCGACCTGAGTTCGACGAACGTCGAACTCATTTTACTTGGTCTGTAAATCTTCTACTTCTTGAGTCTCTGATGGTCTTGTTCATAGCTGGTCCATCTGATGTTGACTCTAAGGACTTGACCTAGACTCTAGGACACAAATTTGACCCTGACTATACATATTGGGTCACATCCTAAGATAGTGAACCTAGCCCAAATCAACTAGGGATCCAACAATCTCCCCCTATTTGGGTGAGGTCAATAAGAAACTCAAAACATAAACAAACAGATAAACAAAGCAAGAAAAAGATATATCTGGCAGAGAATTACTAACACATGCAGCAGATATATATATGCATAGGCTTTATTTAAATAAATAACATAGTTTGAAAGCAAATGCAGAAAGAAATTGAAACAAAGTAAAGATTACTTCTTCTGCTTCTTCTGCATGGACTTGTCTTCTTTTGTCTTCTCTCCTGGCTTTTTAAAGATAATTTCTCTATTTGGATCTAAAGTCTGTGCCTGTGTCATTGTCATGTCAGCTGCCCCAATAATCTTCAGTGATGTAGCTCTGGGGACAACTACTTCAGGATGGAGCTTCATGTAATCATCAACATTGAAAAGTTTGTTGGTTTTATCAAATCTTTTTAGTTCTTCCTTCCTGTATTTTGACATAGTTGTGAATCCAGAAATGTCCTTACCTTCAGCTTTAGCTTTATTAATCAGGGACAGACCAATAATTTCCTGGAACCTGGCCATTTTAGCAGTGTTGGTTGTTTCAGGATCTTCAAAAGGAATAGGAGGAGAATATGGCCTTTCAGGATTCTTAGCCTTCTGATCTTCAGAGATAGGTTGTTGTTGCTGCTGATGCTGCTGTTGATTTCCTGAGGAGTGATGCCCTTGCTGACTGCTTCCAGAGGATCTCCCTAGATGTCTCTGATAAGTTTGCATAGGGACAGATCTCTGAGAGCTAGAGCCAGTGGCACCAGCTGCTGGAGGAGGAGGAGGGTCTTTTCTGTATCTATGAACTGGAGGAGGAGAATATATACTACTTCTTTTCCTTTCCTTTTGCTGGTTCTTAGACAGCCACATCCAATCAGGCATTCTCTTATAAGGTGTAACATTATGCAATATGTAGTAGGGAGTGTCAGCAGTTGGATTGGGCTTAGGAGCAGGAGGAGGAGGAACCTTCCTTTTCTTTGACAACATTTGCTTCTTCTTCTTGGCAATTTCTTCATCTAAATCATCTTCATCATCATCTTCATCATCTTCACTACCAGAACTTTGAGGATTATCATATAAAGCATCCAATGCTTTCAGTGTTTTATCATCAATGACAGCCTTTTCTGTAACAGAAGCAGAAGTTACAAAAACTGGAGTTTCAGCAGTAGTTGAGGAGGAGACTGTACAGGAATCAGAGGTAATTGGGACAGAGCTTTCAGCTGCTGCCTTATTTTCCTTTTCAATATCAGCCAAGATCAGCTCATCCAGATCTGGCATGGGGGAATCATCCATGACAAAAATTGGTGCTGAGATAGCTTTTGGAATAACTTTAGATGTTGGAGCAAAAACTGGAATTGCAAAGCTGTCACAGAGTTGCTTAGCAACTGCTGGACTTATTGGAGATGTATAGGGCACAATAGCCAACTGTGGCTTAGTGAATTCTTCTGGAATAGGCTGTATATGTACAATGTCAAAGCTTTTCAGCAAAGCTTGTAAATTAACTGTGGGATTGAGGATAAAATCACCAATAGTTACAGCAATATCCATATCAGCAATGTCCATATCAGTATTAATAAAATCAATTAAATCAATTAAATCTCTATCTGTGCAGTCTGGATAAACTTCTGTGGGGACTGGAGAATCTGCAGTATCTGCTGGAGCTGAAGTATCTGAAGCTTGTGCTGCTGCTTCATCATCAGCCATCTCCCCCTGCCTAGTTTCAGTGGGGACTGAGGCCAGGCCCTGGACTGAGGAGGGGGCAGCAGTAAGGGCAGAAATTTGGGCAGATAAAGATTGAATGGAGGTAGCGAGAGGTGTAATGGCCTCTGCTAAAAGGGATTTTAGAAGGGGGTGATGATGGTGAGGATAGAGGATATGGTAGTGGGATCAAATGAAGAAGAGGGAGAGGGTGTTGCATTTGGTGTGGAGGAGGGAACAACTAGTGATGGAATGGAGGGTGGAACAGCATGTATGTGAGGAGTGGATGGTGGTGAGGATGGAAGGGTGGCATCTAGCATTGCAGTGTCTGAGGGTAGGATGTAAGATAGGATGGAGGATAAATGTGGGGGAAGTGGAGACTGTGGTGGTGTAGGAATAGATGTGTCATGAGGTGAAGCAGGAGGTGTTGGAATGTTAGTGATGTCAAGTGGTGGAGATGGAGGTGGAGTAGGCACAGAAGTATGTTGTGGTGATTGAAGTGTTGAAGAAGGAATGGGAGAGGAAGGGAGGTGTTTGCTGGAAGGGGTGCTAGAAGAGATGGTGGAGGGGGAAGAATCTCCTCAGCAGGTGTGGGAGTGGCTTTAACAGCCCTGGTGCCTTCAGAAGCTGGGGTGGAAGAGGTAGAAGCCTTTGTGGGCTTGGTGATTGTCCTCTTCCACCTGCCAAATAAGGCACAAGTCAGCCTTTTACTGGCATTAATGAATATGGTCTGGGAGACCAGGGATTCAGCAGCCTTTTCCTTGAGAAAGATCTCTAGGATCCTTCCAAAACATACTTCCTTCTTGGAATTCTTCTTCTTAATCAAATCAAACATTAGTTGTGCTCAGTCTATTTGCTTCTTGTTGATAATGGCACACATGACCAGAAACTGTTGTCTGGTAATGTAGTCATGTGCTGTGTGTTTGTCGAGTAGCACTTTACCAACCAGGTCTGCTAAGAATTTATATGGGGCAGACAGATGTTTCTTCAAAAGTTTGTTAGGGTTGTCACCAGCATAACCCATCAGATTCAGAAATATAGTAAACTCTTCAGAATCAATCTCTAATTCCTCCTCTCCAGTTGTCAAACCAAATATTTCAGTTAGAGCGGCGGGGGTTAAGGAGACAGCGTTACCGGCGATTGTTCCTATCATAACGTTGTCTTCAGAAATGGTTGAAGTATAGACTCATTCCCTTATTTCTGTTCCGGCCAACTTTATCCGGGTGGTCATCAAGTTCTTCAGATTTTGTTCTTCCAGAAGTTTCAGAATGTAGAGGAAAATTGGATCTGAGTGCTGGAAAGAGTCGAAGTCGACATCAAAGCCAGTGTCAAACTTCATTGCGGCTAAAGCTCCTGCTGGAATCGCCATTGAGATCACCTGCAAGATAGACAGAGAAAACGGTGATCAAGAGCAAGGGAACAGAAAGCGCGGGATGGAGGTCGAAGAAAACCAAGAAATAAGGTTTCCAGAATATGAATCGACAATCTCCGTTCCATGAAAAAGAAACAGTTCTTCGAACTGAGGTCGACGAAATAAATTATAGACAAATAATTCGTCAATCTCATCCAAAAGAAACGAAAACAGTTCGTCGAACTCCGTTTGAAGAAATATCTTCTGAAGCAAAGTTCGTCGATCTCCGGTCGACAAAAGTTGTTTCCACACAAAGAATTCGTCGATCTCCGTTCGACGAGCATCTCTCAAACTTTCCCTAATTCGTCGAACTCCATTCGACGAACTCTGGAAAATTCGTCGAATACAGGCAGAAACTAATTTAACTCTTCTTCATTGATCATTCCCAGTTGATTTATAAAGAAGAGATAATTTTTCTCATCCAATGGCTGGGTGAAAATGTCTGCTCTCTATAAATCAGTAGGAATATGGATTAGGTTAATTTTCTTTTTGTCTACACTATCTCTAATGAAATGATGTCTTATATCAATATGTTTAGTCCTACTATGGTGAACTGGATTCTGTGCTATAGCAATAGCACTAGTATTATCACAAAATAATGTTGAATTATTTAAGTTGACACCATAGTCTAGGAGTTAGTTTTGTATCCATAACATTTGTGAACAGCAGCTGCCAGCAGCTAGTCCTGTACAAAAGGCCCGGGCCCAGTGGGCCGGCCCGAGCCCGGCCCGGCGAAAGCCTTTTTCGGCCCGGCCCGGAGAAAGCCCGGCCCGGGCCGAGACCGGGCTCAGGGCCCTTACAGGGCCCTGATTTTGGGGGCTAGCCCGGCCCGATGCCCGGCCCGGGCCGGGCCGAGCAAAGCCCGAAAAGCGGGCCGGCCTGGGCCCGGACCCGGGCCCAGGCGAAGCCCGGACCGGGCCCGCACGCCGGCCCGGACCTGCTGCCAACGGCTCTAAGAGCCGTTGGAAATCCAATGGCTCTTAGAGCCGTTGGAACTGCAGCCAGCAGGGCTGCAGCAGCCCTGCTGGCTGCAGTGTTTTGGCCTAGGGCCTAGGCAAAAGCCTAGGCCCTAGGCCATATATTTTATTAAAAAAAAATGTTTTTTTTTTATAAAATCCCCCCCCCCCTACCCGATCCCCCCTCTCTCTCTTCCTCTCTCTCTCTCTCTCTCTCTCTCTCTCTCTCTCTCTCTCTCTCTTCCACTCACTCACTCTCTCTCTCTTCCACTCTCTCTCTCACTTATTCTCTCCCTCTCTTACTCTCTTACTCTCTCTCGCTGCATGGCATCGTCGTCCTCAACGCCGGCGTCGTCGACTCAAAGCACGGCCGAAGTCGTGGAGCATAATCGGAGGGCGCCCGTCTGGGAGCATTTCGACAAGGTTAAAGTCGGCGACGAATTCAAGGCGCGGTGCAAGTTATGCTCAAAGTTGCTAACTCTTACCGGCAACTCAACACTAGCGAGACACGCTAAGTCCTGTTTTGCAAAGCAAGCTCCCGAGTCCAGTCAGGGACAAATATCAGCATCAGGACAAATTTGGACGTACGATCAAGCAAGACAGCGAGACCTACAGGTGAAAAACGTCATCAGACGTGGGTTGCCATTCAGTCACTACGACAACGATGAGACGACGGAGTATATACACGAAGGGCTTCAGCCCAAATATCAACAGGTAAGTAGATCCACTATTAGACGCGACGCACTTAAATTATATTTTGACGCAAAACAAGATTTAATAAAATTTTTTGAAACTTTCGAGGGACGTGTTAGTTTAACGAGCGACGTTTGGAGTAGTAGCGTTAGGGTAGGGTTATCTTATATTTGTATAACGGCTCATTGGATCGATCTCGTTTCATGGGATTTAAATAAGCGCGTAATATGTTTTGAAGGTTTTGAATTTCCGCATACGGGTAAGGCTATATATTCGGTAATTATTAAATGTTTGCGTGAATTTAAAATAAAGGATAAAATAATGAGTATTTCTTTTGATAACGCTAGTAATAACAACACCGCAGTAGAGTGGTTAAAACGTGAATTAAAACCAATGCTCAACGGTGCGTTTTTTCACACTCGATGTGTGTGTCACGTTTTAAACTTAGTGGTACAGGATAGTTTAGAAGCTATGGAACCATATGTTGAGAAAATTCGTACTATGCTTAGATTTATTTATTGTACCAAACAGCGAAGTCAAGATTTTCGAAAATTTGTGATCGCACAAGGTCAAAAATATTTGAAACCTCAATTTGATATGCCTGTAAGATGGAACTCCACATATAAAATGTTAAAAAGAGCGTTTCAACAAAAAACACTTCTTATGGAATATTACACTATGACAAATAATCATAATTTAACTGATAACGATTGGGACGTACTATTTCATTACATGGATTTATTAAAATGTTTTTATAGGGCGACTGTTTTTTTATCTGGTGTTTATTATCCCACTAGCTCGTTAGTAATTGAAAATTTTGTAAATATCGCACAAAAACTTAACTATTTTAAGCAACACTCCGGATGGCTTCCTTTAATTGAAGTAATAGAAGAAAAAAATTTTAAAATATTATAGAGAAATGCCTCCTGCATTTTCATGCGCCGCCGCTTTAAACCCGTTATTCGCTGTAGACGGCGTAGAAAATTTAATAGATGAAATTAACGTTAACTTAGACATAAATATAAGTTTCGATGACGTTGACAACGTTAGTACTACTAAATTTAATTCTATTTTTACCGAATGTTTTAATTATTACGACAACTTATATGGCTCACGACCACGAGAAGAAATAACACAACCTAGGACAAAAGATTCTTTTACAAATAAAATTTTAGAATTAGCTTCCAGAAAAAAAGCACGCACATCGAGTAGTTTAAACGAATTAGGACTGTATACGAAAACACAATTTCGTGATTTTATGACTACGGAAGAGATCGAAAACTTCGATATCTTAAAGTGGTGGAAAAGTAAAGCTAATACCTATCCTATTTTGGCCTATATGGCCCGTGATTTACTAACAATTCAAGCTAGTACAGTAGCTTCGGAGTCCGCTTTTTCTCTTAGTGGCAGGATTTTGAACACGCGGAGGAGCCGACTAAATGAAGAATCACTCGAACTATGCATCTGCTACAAGGATTATTTGGATGCTACGAATAGGAAGCAATACATTTCAGCGTTGGAGGAGAGCTCCGAGGAAATTGAAGAGGAGATGGACAATCTGAATTTATAAAAATGTAATTTTTTTTATTATCATTTAAAATAATAAATTTCTTTTTTTTCTATTTTTTTTTAAAAGTGTAATTTTGTTTTTTAAAATTTCAATATTAATAAAATTTTTTATTCTAATTTTTAATTTTTTATTTCATTTTTTTAATTTTTTTAAGTATTATTTTTTCTTAAGAGGGCCCGGCCTGGGCCCGGCCCGGCCCGGCCCGGCCTGGCCCGGGGGGCCGGCTCGGGCCCCTTCCCGGGGTCAAAGCCCGGGCCCAGCCCGAGCCCGATAAAGAAAGGGCCCGGGCTCGGCCCGGTTTGCAAAAGTCCGGGCCCGATCAGGCCCGGTCCGGGCCGGCCCGATCGGGCCTTTTGGGCAGGCCTACCAGCAGCCATATATTCTGCTTCTGCAGTTGATGTAGACACAGATGTTTGTTTTTTATAAAACCATGAGACAAGTCTCATACCCAGGAACTGGCAAGTTCTAGAGGTACTCTTCCTATGCACTCTACATCCAGCATAGTCAGCATCTGAGTATCAATTTAACTTAAACTCTGACTCTACAGGATACCAGAGTCCTAGATTAGGACAACTCTTTATATATCTCAAAATTCTTTTTAAGAAAATAAGGTGAGATTCTTTGGGGTTCACTTGGAACCTAGCACAAAGGCATGTGGCAAACATGATATCAGGCTTGGTAGCTGTTAGGTATAATAGGGATCCAACAATTGCCCTATAAAGCTTCTGATCTACAGGTTTCCCTGCTGCATCAGAATCCACAACAGCATTAGCAGTCATAGGTGTTTTCATTCCTGAAGCATCACCCATCCCAAACTTCTTAATAAGCTCTTTAGCATACTTAGCTTGGGAGAGGAAGATACCATCAGGGAGCTGCTTCACTTGGAGACCAAGGAAGTAGGAAAGCTCATCCATGCTACTCATCTCAAATTTGGAATGCATGAGGTCAGCAAACCTCTTGCATAATTTGGGATCAGTAGACCCAAAGATGATGTCATCCACATATATTTGTACTAATAAAATTTGGTTCTTATGATGTCTAGTGAAAAGAGTTTTATCTATGGTTCCTCTTGTAAATTTATGCTCTAAAAGAAAGCTTGCTATGGTCTCATACCAAGCTCTTGGAGCTTGCTTTAAATCATAGAGAACTTTATGCAATTAAAACACAAAAGAGGGTTGAGTTAGAGAGATAAAACCTGGAGGTTATTCCACATAAACCTCTTCTTGAAGCACTCCATTCAAAAATGCACTCTTGACATCCATTTGGAAAACTTTGAATCTCCTGTGAGCTGCATAGGCAAGGAATATTCTTATGGCCTCTAACCTTGCAACAGGGGCAAAGGTTTGGTCATAGTCAATTCCTTCCTCTTGTTTGTAGGCCTGAGCAACAAGCCTAGCCTTGTTTCTCACTATGTTTCCTTGAGCATCCAGCTTATTTCTGTAGACCCATTTGGTTCCAATAACTGGGTAGTTATGAGGTCTTGGAACCAAATTCCAAACTGTACATCTCTCAGACTGATTTAGTTCCTCTTGTATTGCAATGATCCAGTGGGGATCTTGCTCAGCTTCATGGATGGAGAGAGGTTCAATCTGAGAGAGAAAACAGGCATGCATCAAGTCTTTGTTGATTTGATGCCTTGTCTGTACACCTGTTGAAATGTCTCCAATCACTTGAGATCTGGGGTGATCTCTAAGTGTGACAAGATCAGTTGGTGGAGTTTGATTAACAACAGCTTCTATAATTAATTCCTCTTGAGGAATGTTATTAGCTGTTGAGGGAAGTTCAGCCACTTCCACTTTATGTTCTTCATCACTGTCTTCAGCAACCTGTGGAGTAGGATGGGTTGACACCTCTTGGGTAATGTTTAGTCCATCCATAGACTCACACAGTTGTGGAACCTGCAAAGAGCTATTGGTAGAAATCTTTTTCTCCTTATAAGATATGTTAGCTTCATCAAAAGATACATGGACTGACTCTTCAATTTTAAGAGTGGATTTATTAAAAAACCATATAGGCCTTGCTTACTTGGGAGTATCCTAGAAAAATCACTTCTTCAGCCTTAGCCTCAAACTTTAAAATGTATCTTTTGTTGTTTGTGTGAATATAACATATGCAACCAAAAACTTTAAAATATGTGATTTTAGATTTCTTCCCTTTAAACAATTCATAAGGGGGTCTTATTTTTCAGCTTATGTATAAGGCTTCTATTCAGGACATAGTTAGCAGTGTTTACAGCTTCTGCCCAAAAGGATATAGGCATGTAAGCATCTGCCAATAATATGCCAGCAGATTCAATAAGTGTCCTATTTTTTCTTTCAGCTACCCCATTTTGTTGGGGAGTTCTAGGAGCTACGAAGCACTGCCTGATACCTTCCTTCTCACAGAACTCATGCATAAGAAGAGACTCAAACTCTGTGTCATGATCACTTCTGATCAATGCAACATGAGTAGAGAACTCAATCTGTATGGTCCTGAGAAAATTTGTAAGAACCTTGAATGTATCTGACTTAGTTCTCAGAAAGGCCACCCAACTGAATCTGGAGAAGTCATCAACAATCACTAAAGTGTAAGACTTCCCTCCTAGGCTTTGTACTACAATGGGTCCAAATAGATCCACATGAAGCAAATACAAAATCCTAGGTGAATCACTTTTATTAATAGATTTGAAACTAGTTTTAGTTTGCTTGCCTAATTGACAAGCCCTGCATAGGTTCTCCTTCTTGTAGGGGCCAGAAGGTAAACCTCTAACAAGGTTGTCTTTAGATAACCTAGCTATATTCTTAAGGTTTACATGTCCTAATCTTTTATGCCACAACTCATTTTGGTTACTAGTGATATTAAGTAAACAAACATCAGTTTTGGCAGAAATAAAATCTATTAGATATATGTTACCTTGTCTATTTCCAATTAAACAGTTTTATTTTCATTATTAATAATAGAACAAGAGGTAGAGTTAAAGTGTACCTGATAACCTTCATCATATAATTGACTTATGGATATTAGGTTATGTTTAAGTCCTCTTACATATGTTACTTTCTTGAAAGTAACTGTCCCAATTTTTACTGCTCCATATCCTTCAGACTGGCCACTATTTGAATCACCAAAAATCACCTTTGGTCCTAGCTTGAACTTGTAATTGGATAGGTTGTCCTTGCTGCCTGTCATATGCTTGGAACCACCACTGTCCAAGTACCAGGTCTGACTCACCCTTGGACAGCTCTTCACCTGTACCTGTAATGACAAACAAAACTCAATTGTTCTTGACCCAGGTTACCTTGGGTCCTTTATTTTGTTGAAAAGAAAAGCTGGATATAACTAACAAAGTGGGTTTAGATTTATAACCTAAGAGGTGATATCTCCTAGGTGGAATAACCCAATCAGCTACTGGATTGAATGGTTTATTAGCTAGCTTAGAATTTCTGTAAGAGAAATGATTTATGTTGGATCTTTCTGGGTTCGACGAATTCTTGTAATTTCGTCGACCAGAGTTCGACGAATAGGGCTGAGATCGTCGATCTCTGCTCAGAGAATGACAATAGTCATTTTCTGCTCCCCATGTTCGTCGACCTCTGCTCGACGAACCATACAAAGTTCGTCGATCGCAGTTAAACGAATTGTTATAACTGAAGTTTGCGTTCAGCATTCGTCGATCTGGGTTCGACGAGCTGGCCACATTTCGTCGATCTGAGTTCGACGAATACTGCTAAACCTTGTTTTTATTAGCTGTTTTCTGATTTTTATTGCTCTTGTCTATAAGTTTTGGATTGTTTTTAGACATTGGTTTGTTTATTATCTTTTCTTTTCCCTTGGCAGAGACAAATTTAATGGGTGTTGTAAGGATATTTTTCTTAATTATGGGGGGCAAACCTGATGATGCACCCAAGCACAGCTTGTCATTTAATCTGGCATTTATTGTGCTTGTTATGTCCATCAGCTTGAGACTTCTTCCATTGAGAGATTGCTCAAGTTGTTTAGCCTCACAAAAATCAGATTTTAATTTAATTATCTGTTCATTTGCTAAAGTTAGTTGATCTTTCAGTTTAAGATTTTCTGAGTTGACAAATTCAAGATTTCCTATTTTTTCTCTAAGGGTTTTTATTTCTTTCTCTGAGTTAATTAAATCTAAACACATGGTTTTGAATTCAATTTTAAATGAATCAGAATTAAAATTAAAACTTGAAAGAACCTAATCTGCCTCTGACTCTGAGACTGTCTCATCTTCAGATTCTCCTTCTGATCCTTAACTGCTCCTGGAGGCATCAATTGCCATAAGGCAAACCTCCTTGGATCTGGCTTCTTCCTCTTCTTCACTTGAGCTGGAAGAGCATGATTCTTCTTCAATATCACTCCATGTTTCAGCAACAAAGCCTTTGTCTCTCTTTTTGTATTTGCTGGAGGAGGGTCTGCTGCTGTTTTTTCTCCTGGAGTCCTTTTCTATGCTTTTCTCCTTCTTCTGGTTTTCTGGACATTCTAAGATGTAATATCCAGGCTTTCTACATCCAAAGCACACAACCTCCTTGGTTGGTGTCTTGTCAAATCTGGGCTTATCATCCTGCCTAGATGATTTTCTTCTGAAATCCTTTCTAGTCATCTTATAAAATCTTTTTGCAAAAAGGCTCATTAGTTCTTCATTGGATGTTGAGGTCTCACTTTCCTCAGATGCCTTGAAAGCTATACTGTGATCCTTTCTCACTGGAGTTGTTGATTTCTGTTCTGCTGCTTCTCTTGACTTAATCAATTGCTCATAAGACTTTAATTTGCCTAGCAGAGATTCAGTTGATATCTCATTTTGGCTTCTGTCTTCTTTGATAGGCCAGATTCTTGAGTCCCAAGATCTAGTGAAGCACATCAAGATTTTGTCATTCACCTCTGTAAGGGTGATATCTTTATCCAAGGTTTTAAGCTCATTGATGATTGAGCTCAACCTATTATACATTTCAGCAACTAATTCAGCCTCATCCTTCTTAAAATTCTCATACAGGGATATGAGATTTGATCTCCTGTCTTTCCTTTCATCAGCTGATCCAGCTACCATTTGGTTGAGGGAGTCCCAAATGGCCTTGGCTGAGTTGCACTCAGCCACCTTCTGAAATATGTCATCTGACATAGTCTGAGTCAAGATGTTTATTGCTTTTGCATCTGCAATTTTGGCTTTCTTGTAAGCCTCATTATTATCTGTAGGAGGTACTGAATTCATGTTTGTAGAGGTGCTTGTAGAAGTTGCAGGTGCTGGAGGTACTCCTGTCAAGATAGAAGAAAAAATATCGTCATCAATAGAATTTATGTACAGTTTGATTCTTGCCTTCCCGATGGCAAATCTGTTAAGATTGCATACTGTAGGTCTGATGCTTGCATAATCTTTATTTTGGGCCATTCTGTGAAGAAATAAATCTAATAAAGGAAATAAAACAATCAGATCTAACAAGAGGGATCTTTATGGTTCAGGTGTTAGCCTGTACAACCAATTAACCTCTTAAGGTGTGGTAGTTTAACCAACCTCCCTCTGATACCAATTGAAAGTGCAGGTTAGATCTGAAATACTCTAGAGGGGGGTGAATAGAGTATTGTGCTCTCCTAAAAACTTTTTACAACTATTGTTGTAATCCTAGGTGAACTGATTAGCAAATAAAGAAATAAGTACATTAACCTAACCAATCACAGAGCACAGCCAAAACAAAAGCAAAAGGGCAACCAGACGACACAAGAAGTTTATAGTGGTTCCCCAACCTGGGTACATCCACTCTTCTACCACCCTAGTAGGAATCCACTCAGGTTTTTGATCAGGTGCCTGACACCAATGGGCTTTTGTTCAGGTGCTCAAAAACCAAAACCTCAAGTCTTTTGGTAGGAGACTTGCAACCAGGAATAATTTTGAAGGGAATTAAAACCCTGTACAGAGGATGGAAAAGGGGTGATGGTGTCTTCTCTTTCTCAATAACAACTGAGAAGACTGGTGGATTGATTTTAGCAGATTGCTCCCCCTGACATCTTGAATGGATCAGGGAATCTGGAGCACTGCTTCAGGGTGACAGGTCTTTAAAAACAAATTGACTGCATTGTCCAGAGATGCTTCAGAAACTTCTTTGACAGATAGAAATCATGTTGTCCTTCTGAAGTTGTCCTGTAGAATTGAAGGAAGAAGACTCTTGATGGAGATTGAATGGATGGAGATTGAATGTTCTTCTTCTTCTTGATGATGTTCTCTGGCCTAGGCTGATTGCAGTATAAAACTTTAGTTTTTTGTAAGACTGTTCTTCAGTGCAATAATGTCTGTCTTTCTGTGTGTCTGACTGCTTAATCTTTTTCTTTTCTGACTAAAGACTGACTGGAGAACATTCGAAATTTGAATCTTTGAGCAGTAAATGCAGTCGGCCTGGGAAGGAAGCGACAATCAATGAATTCCATAACTGTCCCATGGAAAAACGGCATGTAATAATCCATGATCAATGCTCGTTCTAACGGTAACATTCCGAGAAGATTGAGCATTAATTACTCAGGAATCATCGCCAAGAAAAGGGACGGAAAACTGGAGAAGACCAAGTCTGGAATCGTCCAACGAAGAACATAAATCGTCGAGCTGAGTTCACAGTTCGTCGAGCTGAGTTGATGAGTTCGTCGACCAGACAATAATAATTAGTCTTAAAGGGAATCTTGTCAATTCTGCTACAATCTTCATCGAACTGACAATCTTCATTCGTCGACCAGAGATCCAAAGTTCGTCAAACAGATAATCATCACTATCAATCTTTATTCGTCGAACAGAGATCCAAATTCGTCGACCAAAGAATGATTGTGGACTTAGAATCTGAGAAATCTCTGACTGAGAAGAATTCAAGTCGTAGACCAGAAATCGTCGAGTAGAGTATTGAATTCATCGACCTAAGAAGTTGACTTCGTCGACCTGAGAAGTTGTGAACTTGAGGTCCAAGTTCGTCGAGCTCAGAATCTTGTTCGTCGACCAAAGCCTGAAGTTGGACTTAGAAAAATCTGGAGTTGCCCTGACTTTAGTTTGTTGAAGTATCTCAGTGTTCGTCGAACAGAGAGCAAAGATCGTCGAGCTCAGCACAGAGAAATGTCTCAAGATCGTCGAGCTCAGAACGCCTTTCGTCGACCGGAGTTCGACGAACGTCGAACTCATTTTACTTGGTCTAGAAATCTTCTACTTCTTGAGTCTCTGATGATCTTGTTGATAGCTGGTCCATCTGATGTTGACTCTAAGGACTTGGCCTAGACTCTAGGACACAAATTTGACTCTGACTATACATGTTGGGTCACATCCTAAGATAGTGAACCTAGCCCAAATCAACTAGGGATCCAATAGATTCTCTACTTGAGCATGTGAAGCTCTATTTTCCTTTGCATAGGAAGCCCGCTCTTCGAGTTTGCGGTGAGTTGAGGCGTTCCTTCGGGTAGACATGAATAGTCCTCGTTGTGTACATGTAGAGTCTGTAATCGAGAACGGATATAGGCATGATGTTTGAAGTCTAGCCAGACAAGTTGGTTTGGATCGGTGATGTTGCATTGCTTGAATGGCCGGAGAAGACTCCGTGCGAATGATTGCTTTTCGGGTTTTCTACGTGGTAGATTGCAACAGGGAGCCTTGGGGATTAACTCCAAGGTGCACCCGAAAAACTGGGCAGATGTGTGATTCTGCCAACATGGTGGCCTGGGAGCCAACTTGTACATGACTAGGTCGTGTAAAGTGTGTAATCGGATTAGGACTCGGGAATGTTTGACCAGCGCATATGGCTTAAATTGTCGTTGTGATGTGAGCACGGGTTAGGCAGAACCGTACCCACTTTATGTCGTTCTGTTGGAGCCGTTGGCATAGATGGAGGGTCTTAGGCGGTCTATGGCTTAAAATGACGTGACCAACGCCGAAAAGACTAAATGATCATGAGATCGGCCGTACAAGTGGCGGTGGTGAGACCGAGGCATTTATGGCTTGAACTGATGTGACGTTGACCGGTTTATCGAGAATGTTCCCTGAGTGCACGGGGTGTGTGGTCGTGAGTGCCTACGCCTGTGTTGTTGTGTGATTACACTATACTAATGGATTATGCTAACAAAGTGCAGGGAAGGAGCATCGCCGCCCCGAGTTGGGGGCGGGATCGTTATAATTTGGTCAGCATAGCTGACCGTTGCCTTTGTTTGCCACCATGCAGTGGATTGTTGCTTGCAGGTGCTGCAGAGCCGAGTGTTAAATAGCGGGCTAAAGCCCAAGTTGCTGAGCCGGCCCTCGAAGGCATAATTTTGAGTGTATTCTGTTTTTCATGTATGGCCGGACTACGTGCCGAGGTTTGGAAAACATTTATATTCAAGCAAACTATTGCAAGGCCTTAAGGCCAGTACTTGTGTATTTGTACGTTCATTCCTGTTGGCTTTTTAGTGGGCATTCATGTTAGTAGCTGGGTTCTTTTATTTGCAACTACTAAAATTGCTTCCGCTAGAATGACTCTGTGTAGGACGTTGTATATTCGTTGGATGGTTTCCATTGAGTAACCACCCGGTCTGTCTGTGGTATATGGCATCGGGCCCCGGCCGGACCTGCTGCTATTTGCTATGCGACGGATAGGGGGTGTTACAACCCGACAATGGTTTCTCACCGACCTCGGCCCAAAATAAAGGAGTTCTGCATCGCCTCGTATACAAGGCCTCAAACAGGGTCATCTGCAAACTTTCTTGATAACTATTATTGTATGCAAACTCCATCAATCTGAGTCGCTCATCCCACGTTCCTCCGTGGTCCAAAATGTAACATCTGATCATATCCTCCACGATCTGTTTCACTCTTTCCGTTTGACTGTTTGTCTGCGGATGATAGGTTGTGGAATACCGCAGATCGGTACCCAAACCCTCCTGTAAACTCTTCCAAAAGCGAGACGTAAACCTGGAGTCTAGATCTGATACAGTACTAATTGACACTCCATGTAATCTAATGACTTCATCTAAATATAGCTCCGTTATTTTCTCCATGGGGTAATCAATCTTAAAATGCACGAAGTGAGCACACTTCGTTAGTCTATCAATAATAACAACGACTGAATCATGTCCTCGGGGAGATCTTGGTAATCCAGTAATGAAATCCATTGAAATACTCTCTCACTTCCAACTCGGAATTCCCAAGGGCGTTAGCTTGCCACCAAGTCTGTCATGATCGGTCTTTACTTGCTTGTACGTAAAACATTCTGAAATGAACTTCGCTATATCACCTTTCATTCCGAACCACCAGGAGATCTGCTTCAAATCTTGGTACATCTTAGTTGAACCTGAGTGGTATGCAACACTGGAACAATGAGCCTCACTGCATAACTTAACTCGAATATTTT
Organism: Platanthera guangdongensis; assembly: GCA_039583875.1. NCBI lineage: Eukaryota > Viridiplantae > Streptophyta > Magnoliopsida > Asparagales > Orchidaceae > Platanthera > Platanthera guangdongensis. The sequence goes on along the minus strand of CM077157.1, from coordinate 63,619,813 downwards.
CAACATTGGGGATGCAAAATCTATCGCGGTACTTCAAGATACTCGCATCATCAATCGAATAATCTGGCAACTCTCCTTTCTCAATCCTCTTGTAAAGGTGGAACAATTCAGGGTCTTCCATCTGATACAATCTTGTGAGTTCAATCCATGAAGGCTCAGCTACCTACAAACTTCTAGACGAGTTACAACTCCCAACAGAAAATACTCATCAAGAGAAATTCTTCTACCAGTGACTCCACAGAAAGATTAAAAACTTTCCCCGTCTTTCTACTCAGAGCGTCAGCTACCACATTAGCTTTGCCCGGATGGTATTGGATCTCAACATCATAATAAGCAACATACTCTAACTATCTTTGCTGGCGTAGATTCAACTCCCTTTGAGTGAAAACGTACTTTAAACTTTTATGATTGGAATAAATCTTGCATATTGCGTTATATAGTAAGTGCCTCCATACCTTTAGGGCATAATCACTGCTATGAACTCCAGATCATGCGTAGGGTAGTTCTTTTCATGTACCTTTAACTGTCTCGACCCATACGCAATTACCTTGCCTTCGTGCATCAGCACACAACCCAGACCAACATGTGATGCTTCTACATACACCGCATATTCCAACCCTTCAGTAGGCAGAGACAAAACTGGAGCAGTGCACAATCTCTTCTTTAATTCTAGAAAGGCTTCCTCGCACTTATCGCTCCAAATGAAAGTTGCGTTCTTCTCCTTCAGTTTAGTCAAAGGCGTAGATAATGTAGAGAAACCATCTACAAACCTTCTATAATAGCCAACCAACCCTAGGAAGCTCCTTATCTCCTTGGGGGTGGTGGGCCTATTTCAATCCATAACAGCAGTTACCTTCTCGGGGTCAACTGAAATTCCATCTTTATTTACCGCATGACCCAAGAAAGAAACCTAAGGCAACCAAAACTCACACTTACTTAGTTTGGCATACAACTTATGCTCCCTCAAGATAGACAAAAGTAAACGCAAGTGCTGGGCATGCTCAACAACACTGCGGGAATACACCAAAACGTCATATATAAACACGAACACGAAACGATCCAGAAAATCCTTGAACACACGGTTCATCATATCCAAAAAGGCAGAGGGAGCATTGGTCAAACCAAAGGATATTACCAAAAACTCAAAATGCCCATGCTGTGAACGGAAAGCAGTCCGTGGAATATCTGCCTCACGAATCCTCAACTAGTGGTAGCCTGAACGAAGATCGATCTTTGAAAACACTGAGGTATCATGCAACTAATCAAACAGGTCATCAATCCTAGGCAGGGAATATCTATTCTTAATGGTGACTTTATTCAACTCTCTATTGTCAATACACAGCCTCATTGATCCATTTTTTCTTTACAAATAAGACGGGAGCACCCTAAGGCGAAGAATCGGCCTAATAAAACCATTCAGGAGCAACTTATCCAACTGAGTATGCAACTCCTCCAACTCACGCAGGGCCATCCGGTACGGCGCCTTAGCAATAGGACGGGTACCCGGCTCCAGATGTATGACAAACTCCACGTCCCTCTCAGGCGAAAGACCTGGAAGATTAGCTGGAAAAGCATCTGGAAACTCACGCACCACTGGAATCTCCTCTACACGCGGCAAGCTAACAACGGTTTTCAAAACTGAAACCAAATAAGCAAAACACCCGGAATTTACTAGCTTCCGAGCACGTACTGCAGATATAATCGGAGAAACTTGGTGCGAAAAACCATAAACACTCTCGGGTTGACCGTTGTCTATCTTGAAGTCCAAGAACTTAACCTTGCACTGGATAACTGCATCATATTTGGACAACCAGTCCATGCCCAAGATCACATCAAAATCCTCCAGGTCGATCACCTTCAAATCAACAACTGCTAGAAAATTGCCTAACAAAATCGGACACCTCTGGATATTCTGGTCTGACACCACCAAATCACCGGAAGGAAACTTGACTTGAAACACATCGTCGACATGATCAAGAGTCAAATGAAAGCGCTCAACAAAGGCCCGAGCCACAAACGAGTGGGTAGCACCGGAATCAAAGAGAACACGTGCCCAATGGTTCTTTACTTTAAATTTCCCTACAAAAATGCTTACATAACTAATCGAACTACCTCGAAACTACAGCTACAAGCTAAACAGAAATAAAACCTGGTTAGAAACTAACCTGAAATCACTTGGGTAGAAGTTTGGGCCTCCTCCAGAGACAGCACGTTTAGCTTTCCTTTCCCTTTGTCTACAAGCTGCGGTGGTGGCAAGGCCCGAAGGGGAACTGGCTGCAGCGCAGGCTGAGACTGCGGGCACTTTGACTTGACGTGACCTTTTTGTCCGCACTGAAAGCAAATTCTAACCTTATCCCAATAGTGGGCAGCATCAAGCCCTTCTGTTTGCACGAGGTACAAACCAAATCTCCTTTAGCAGCACCCTGGATCGCATGGACCTGCTCCTGTTTCTGAGCTCCTATCCTCTTGAAACATTTCTCGAACGGGTGACCTGGTCGGCCACAGAAACTACATATTTCTTTGCTCTTCTTCCTCGAAGCAGCACCGGATTCTGGGAACTCTTACTCTCAACCAGTCTTCCTCTTATCCCTTCTCATTTGTTGCCCTTAGTTCTTGGCATTATCAATTGCCTCAACCTTAAGAGCTGCTTCGACTGCTTCAGCATAACTCTCCGATCTGTAAGCATTTGCCAACTGCTGGATGTCACTCTTCAGACCACCCAGAAAACGCTTGACTCTGCTGTCTTCAGAAACTACTAAATCCGGGGCGAACCGGCACATTTAGCTAAACTCCACCTCATACTCGCTCACCGTGAGCTGTCTCTGCTTTAAGTGCAGGAAATCATTTAACAAACGGTCTTGCTTGACCGACGGCAGAAACGTTTTCAGCAAAAACTCCTTGAAGACTTCCCAAGAACATCCATCCTTCAAGTTTTCCTTCTCCCTTAGCCACCAACTCTTTGCCAAACCTTTGAGCGACTAGTCAAAAGCTAGCTTAACCGCTAGAACCAAACAACCTAGTACAGACAAAACATACATAAATACTTGCTCTTGCTGCTAACTTGCTTTGGGAATTTTATAAATAATGAAATGCTTAAACCTAGGATGACATACCATCATCCTATTAATTCTTGTGCAAAGTCCATGAATGCGTGAATTTGTATTCTTTTGGCTCAAAACAATGTGTGTACATATTTCATCATATAAATCTTTAGCTTGGCACATGTGCAAATGCTATGTTATGTTATGCATGATGTGCTATGCATTCTAAAAAGGCCTTAATGCATGTTGTGAGCGGCGTACACATGAAATATTATGCATCGCATACTACATAATATCGCATATAACAAAAAAGTAAAACGTACTAATGGGCACTCAAGTGATGATGGTTATGCATCCCATACTACATAACCGTCACATGTTGCCACCTATGGTGGATCCATATACAAACACATATTATGCATCTCATACTACATAATATGCTCTGTATACTTCTTATCATACTATGAGTGTAGTGTTCATGCTTCAGCCAAGACGTACTGATGACATATCAGTATGTGTATGAAATGACACTAGACAGCTAACACTAACAAGAGAAAGTTGCTCGACCAATTGTCAAAGCAACCTCTCTCTGATACCAACTATCACAACCCGTATTTTCTCAACATTTAAGTTATATCAGAGTAAGATAAAATACGCGTCGTGATGCAGGCGATAACTGCAGGCGCTCAGGCAAAATCCCAAACTCTACAGTTTATATGAAATCCATAAGTTATTAAGTAAAAACCAGTTTAAATTGGATGGCTGTATCCCTCGGCACAGTGGATCAACTAGTCCACGAGTAAAAGTATAGTTATACGCTGCGGAAAATACTTTGGTTATGTTGATTAACACCCTACATGAGTATAAACATCCCCAAAAGACAACTCATGTCATGCAAGACCCTAAATTTATTATAAGTATAGAAATAGTCTTTACGTTTGCTAGAAAATAGTATTTTAATTTTGGAAATATGAGATGTATGAAGTACAATTGGTAATGCTTTCATTGGTGAAAATACCTAACATGCAACCTAGTATAAAACATTCCCAAAGAGCAAGTAAAAACAACCACAAAAGGCAAAACTAGTAGCTTAGCAGAGTATTCAGCAATTCTAAAGAAAACAACCAGTGAGCGTCAACAAACTGACACGAACCCACTGGTCAGTATAAGTGTCTGTACTAAAAAGAAAACAACAAGAAACTACCTCTCAAGGTAGTGGAAACCTCTGCAACATTGCAGTCCACAAACAAACACCAAACCTAGCCGCTCAACAGGCTACTGCTCAGAACCTGAGGCATTCAAAGAAAGAATAGCTCAGCAAGAAAAATTCAAGTGGCAAACAAAACTGTCAGTAAACAAGGAGTAGCAAGATTACTATTCCCAGACCTGAATAGCTATCAAAAGAAAACACAGCAAACTAACTAGAGATTTAGAACGAAAAGTTAACTTATAAAGTTAAAAGGTAATGAAATTTGCACCAAGTGCGAACAGAGTTATACTCCGGAAACAATCTGCGAGGAAAGACAGAAATAGCATAAATTTAATCCATAGGAAACAAAAACGGGGCAAAGGCTCAATAAACACGTGAAGTCGACGCACTCAATGACATAACACAGCACACTCAACGCTTAAACACAACAGCAAGAACAGACGATGGCGTTGAGTGAGTTCAGCTCACTCAACGCTTAAACACAGCGCGACGGCGTTGAGTGAGTTCAGCTCACTCAACGCTGTCGACGCTTTTACTTAACTTGCCGAATAAAGTGACGGCGTTAAGCTCACTCAACGCTGTCAACGCTTTTACACTTAGACTCCAAGATTTCCTGATGGCGTCGAGTGTATACAGCACACTCAACGCCGCGTTGAGTGTAGGTAGCACACTCAATGTCGTGTTGAGTGTAGGTAGCACACTCAACGCCTTCTGACTTAGCGTCAAATTCTGATGGCGTTGAGTGTATGCAACACACTTAACGTCGTGTTGAGTGCACTCAACGCTTTTACACTTAGCTCCGCATACCTCTCAGCAAGGTGTTGAGTGTAATCAACACAATCAACGCCGCGTTGAATTCACTCAACGCACTCAATGATTTTGGACTTAGGCTTGAAATTGGATTCAGTGCTAAGGCTATACTCAACGCCTAAGGGCTATACTCAACGCCTAAGGGTTATACTCAACGCCTGGGGTTATACTCAATGCCTGGGGGTTGCACTCAACGAATCTTGCTCCGTTCGACGAAATGGCTCAGTTCAACGAACTCCGTTCGACGATTTGCGATTTATTCGTCGAACTCCGTTCGACGAAATTCCTCTGTTCGTCAAAATCCGTTCGACGAAATTCCTCTGTTCGTCGAACTCCGTTCCCGAGAAGGTTGAAATGAGATAGGAATGGCCAGGATACGAAGTCATGCATTCACATCAAACTAGTTGTAACCATTACTAGAAAATTGACTTTTAGTGAGAATTTTTCGTAGCTAAATATTGAACTGTGGTCACTAAAGATAATTAGTGACCAAATTTAGTCGGTCACAGAGTGGTCACAATATGCACGCAACTAAATATATTTAATGCCTAAATATGCATATTAAGTGACCAAATTAATTCGATAGCTAAAACTTATTTTAATGACTACATATATTCAAACCCTAAAAAATTTTAGTGACCACATATAATCGGTCACTAAAAGAAGTTTTAGTGACACAATTTTGATCACTAAAAGATGCTTTAGTGACTAAACAAATTCGGTCACCAAAATTTCTTTCAAATGAATTCTGTCACTAAAACATTATAGTAACCAAATTAATCCGGTCATCAAATATACATATTTTTAGTGACGAAATATTTGGTCACTAAAGATATCACGATATTGACAAATTGTCATTATCTTTAGTGACGAGAGTTATTTTGCCACTAAAGACACCCCGTTAATGACGATATTTATTCTGTCACAAAATTTCTATCATTAAAGAAAAAAATTACTTGTGGTGTAAATCAAATACAATATGATTTGTCGTCAACATAGAAAACTGACATCTGAGGGTGTAACAGCCTCAGCCTCAGATAAGTTCATAACATTTTCTCCAAGTCTGTAGAAGATTTTGGACTACATTTTAACATACAATGAGAGCATCATTATGCGGTATCAGCAAGCGTTGGCGCAGGGTTGCATTTTTGGGAATATACTTATCTTTTAACTAGATTCTTAATTTAACATTATTAGCTATAATCGAGGTAATTCTTGAACCTGCACATTGTAAGAGCCCCCCGGAATTAGGAACGGACGAGTGGATTTCTACGCCCAGTATAGCCTCCCTAGTCCCTACAATAGTGCTACAACATGGGCTAACCCTTAACGCAAGCACCTGCCTCGACGGTAAATCGTCACAATATATATATAGTCCATCTCATCAAATAAATCATAATAGTCCACAGTAAGAAATAAGTGCAAGATAAAGGGCTAAGACATCGCATGCAAAATTCTCATAAAAGTTCTAATGACTGAACACGCGTGTCTCATGATTTCCTCTAGAGTGGATCTAAATGGAGGTGGGGGCATCATAATCTTCTCCGGAGTGGATCCAAGACAGGTGGGGGCATTGTAATCTCCATGTATCTACCATCATTCGAGAGGTGGTGGTGTTGCTGCTGTCCCTAGGGTGGTATCAACTAAACAACCAGTCAATAAAATGACTATGTGGTCTCCTTTACTCTCTCTCTCTCTCTCAATGCATCCTAAAGCATCGGGTGGGAGGAAGGATATAAAAAATTCAAGGATTAGCAATAATCACAAGTATATATGACAATGTATAAAAATACAAAGTCAACCACTAACTCTAGCAGAAGTAGTAAGTAAAGTACAATATGAAAGAAGCATTAGTAAAGCTGAACAAAGTAACCTAACATATATGGATACTCATACAAACTTATAAGTTAGGAATACAAGTGCATATAAAAAACTATAACATGTAATTCATCATATAAGAAATATTATACTAACATATGATGAGGATCAGTAAGCGCTTTGCAATGCGGTGAATGATATGACTATGCAATAATAATCACACACTCATATGTTGACATAAACCCGAACAATTGTAGTTATCATCGCATAACTCATCGTCATGGCAAGACGACAATAGTTGGGTGGTCATTCTCTCTTCTAAGACTTCTACTTTTTGGGAGTAACATTCGCCCTGTCAGCAGTGCCCTCTCTATAGTCAGCTAGAGGGTGTGGTTTATTGAGGTGCAACACTAGGGAGTTAGCCTATATACCTATTATGCAGACACCCTACACTGAGTTTAGCACACAGCTCTATGTTAGTGAGCTATGTTTGGGAGAGTTGGTAGACCCACCACACAACTATCCACTCCCCATCACATTTAGTGGGTGAATACAATCCCAGTATAAAAGCACTCTACTGCATAAGCAACTTAACATTATTATAATACTAGTGAGTGGAGACATCGAAAAACAACCTCTTGAGGTGAGCTACGTGTCTTACTATCATTCCACTCATCATCGAAGCCTAAAACCATCCCCCTTACTAGATGCCCACACTTGGACTTCCTCACTCACTTCTAGACCTTCTGGTAATAAGGAAACACCTGAAAATCATCCTTAAGTGTAGTGCAACTACTTAAGTATGAATGTGTTGTAGGGAGTACTCCCGGTGAAACCTGGTCACTAAAACCACTAGGAAATCCTAAAGGTTGACCTAAACATGCTAAGACAAGCTAGGGTTCACTCCTAGGTTATAATTAAAAATTATGTCACGGTTTTTTAGCAACATTTTTAAGTGACGCCTTTATGACTTTTGACAACAATTTTTAAATATAAAATTATATAAAATTACAAGTCAACATTTCTAAAATATTGCAATAAGTCCACCAAAGAATTGTTACCTATTCTAAGAGTTTAAACAACAGTTTTTGTATAATGTTGTCTAAAGGTATGAAAAATATTGTCTTACACCTTTGGTAACACGCATATAGAAAAACACACCTATGACAATAATTTTTAATGTTTTGTCAACACTTTATAGTTTTAGACAACAACTTTCAAGTGTTGCTAAATACCAAAAATGTTGTCGTTGCAACAATTCTGTGAGGGGTGTGTACCCGCTTTCCAGACCCAAGCAAGATGAATTGGAGCGAAAAGAGTGATCATAAAGACTACAAGAAAAACTTCATTTAGCAACGAAAATTAGGAACACTAAATAATTTGTTGCTAATTAGCATCGAATTTAGCTAGGTATATTATATTTGTTTTTACCCACAAAAATAGCAACGAAAATATTCGTTGCAAAAATAACAACGAATTATTTTGTTGCAAAATATTTGTTGCTAAATAGAAAAGAAATATTTCCTTTCAAAATTTCCATACTAATTATTTTAGATTAAAAATTTATGGAGGGAAACATTCAATTCTCTCCAAATATTTCCATCCCACTTTTAAAAAATATAAATATATATATTTTTAAGTTTTTAAATAAATTAAAGAATCCCTTGATATCCTCATTCTCATCTCGATATCTGCTCTCATGCTAAGATTGTCACTCTCCCGCACGATGTCCCACCGAGCTCGTCACACTCCCGTGCAATCTCCCCGTCATGCACCAATGAGAAATAAATAAATATATACATATAAAATATATAAATAAATAAATATATAATATATACAAAAATATATAAATATATATAATATATAGAAATAACGATATATATAAATAATTATATATAATAAACTATATATATTAAACTATAAATATAAATATATATTTATATGTATAAATAAATAAATAAATAAATATGTATGTATAAATAAATAATCATATACATAAATAATATAAATTTATAATTATAATTATATATATATATATATATTACCGTAAAGTTAAAACGAATTAGTTAATTAGGAGGATTGGTTGGGTAAAGAAATTATTTGTAAGAGGTCTGAGGTTCAAATCTCAACATGAGCATATTAGAAAATATATTTTTTTTGTATATAAATATTATTTTAATTTAACCAAATAATTATATAAAATACAAAACATTAGCATCAAAAGAATTCCTTCCTAAAATATCCTTGCTAATTAGAAAGGAATAAATTCCTTGCTAAATTTAGCTAGGGCCAAATTAGCTACAAAATTTTTTCGTTTCTAAATTCCTTTCTAATTAAAATTAGCAACGAATTTATCTAATTAGCAACGAATTTTGCTCCTTGCTAATCAATGTTTTTCTTGTTATGAATATTAAATTTCACGCGAAGATATATAATGATTGTCATTATCAACTCACCCAAGACGGTCCGAGAAGGTTGAAATGAGATAGGAATGGCCAGGATACGAAGTCATGCATTCACATCAAACTAGTTGTTACCACTACTAGAAAATTGACTTTTAGTGGGAATTTTTCATAGCTAAATATTGAATTGTGGTCACTAATTAGTGACCAAATTTAGTCGGTCACAAAGTGGTCACAATATGCACGCAACTAAATATATTTAATGCCTAAATATGCATATTAAGTGACCAAATTAATTCGATAGCTAAAACTTATTTTAGTGACTACATATATTCAGACCCTAAAAAATTTTAGTGACCACATATAATCGGTCACTAAAAGAAGTTTTAGCATCAAAAGAATTCCTTCCTAAAATATCCTTGCTAATAAGAAAGGAATAAATTCCTTGCTAAATTTAGCTAGGGCCAAATTAGCTACAAAATTTTTTCGTTTCTAAATTCCCTTCTAATTAAAATTATCAACGAATTTATCTAATTAGCAACGAATTTTGCTCCTTGCTAATCAATGTTTTTCTTATTGTGAAATTTCTCGCGAAGAGATATAATGATTGTCATTATCAACTCACCCAAGACGGTCCGAGAAGGTTGAAATGAGATAGGAATGGCCAGGATACGAAGTCATGCATTCACATCAAACTAGTTGTTACCACTACTAGAAAATTGACTTTTAGTGGGAATTTTTCGTAGCTAAATATTGAATTGTGGTCACTAAAGATAATTAGTGACCAAATTTAGTCGGTCACAAAGTGGTCACAATATGCACGCAACTAAATATATTTAATGCCTAAATATGCATATTAAGTGACCAAATTAATTCGATAGCTAAAACTTATTTTAGTGACTACATATATTCAAACCCTAAAAAATTTTAGTGACCACATATAATCGGTCACTAAAAGAAGTTTTAGTGACACAATTTTGATCACTAAAAGATGCTTTAGTGACTAACAAATTCGGTCACCAAAATTTCTTTCAAATGAATTCTGTCACTAAAACATTATAGTAACCAAATTAATCCGGTCATCAAATATACATATTTTTAGTGACGAAATATCTGGTCACTAAAGATGACACGATATTTACAAATTGTCATTATCTTCAGTGACGAGAGTTATTTTGCCACTAAAGACACCCCTTTAATGACGATATTTATTCTGTCACAAAATTTCTATCACTAAAGAAAAAAATTACTTGTAGTGTAAATCAAATACAATATGATTTGTCGTCAACATAGAAGAACTGACATCTGAGGGTGTAACAGCCTCAGATAAGTTCATAACATTTTCTCCAAGTCTATAGAAGATTTTGGACTACATTTTAACATACAATGAGAGCTATCATTATGCGGTATCAGCAAGCGTTGGCGATGGGTTGCATTTTTGAGAATATACTTATCTTTTAACTCGATTCTTAATTTAACATTATTAGTTTTAATTGAGGTAATTCTTGAACCTGCACATTGTAAGAGCCCCCCGAAATTAGGAACGGACGAGGGGAGTTCGACGCCCAGTATAGCCTCCCTAGTCCCTGCAATAGTGCTACAACATGGGCTAATATTAACGCAAGCACCTGCCTCGACGGTAAATCGTCACTATATATATATATATATATATATATATATATATATATATATATATATATATATATATATATATATATATATATATAGACCATCTCATCAAATAAATCATAATAGTCCACAGTAAGAAATAAGTTCAAGATAAAGGGCTAAGACATCGCATGCAAAATTCTCATAAAAGTTCTAATGACTGAACACGCGTGTCTCATGATTTCCTCTGGAGTGGATCTAAATGGAGGTGGGGGCATCATAATCTTCTCTGGAGTGGATCCAAGACAGGTGGGGGCATTGTAATCTCCATGTATCTACCATCATCCGAGAGGTGGTGGTGTTGCTGCTGGCCCTAGGGTGGTATCAACTAAACAACCAGTCAATAAAATGACTATGTGGTCTCCTTTACTCTCTCTCAATGCATCCTAAAGCATCGGGTGGGAGGAAGGATATAAAAAATGCAAGGATTAGCAATAATCACAAGTATATATGACAATGTATAAAAATACAAAGTCTACCACTAACTCTAGCAGAAGTAGTAAGTAAAGTACAATATGAAAGAAGCATTAGTAAAGCTGAACAAAGTAACCTAACATATATGGATACTCATACAAACTTATAAGTTAGGAATACAAGTGCATATAAAAAACTATAACATGTAATTCATCATATAAGAAATATCATACTAACATATGATGAGGATCAGCAAGCGCTTTGCAATGCGGTGAATGATATGACTATGCAATAATAATCACACACTCATATGTTGACATAAACCCGAACAATTGTAGTTATCATCGCATACCTCATCGTCATGGCAAGACGACAATAGTTGGGTGGTCATTCTCTCTTCTAAGACTTCTACTTTTTGGGAGTAACATCCGCCCTATCAGCAGTGCCCTCTCTATAGTCGGCTTGAGGGTGTGGTTTATTGAGGTGAAACACTAGGGAGTTAGCCTATATACCTATTATGCAGACACCCTACACTGAGTTTAGCACACAGCTCTATGTTAGTGAGCTATGTTTGGGAGAGCTGGTAGACCCACCAAACAACTATCCACTCCCCATCACATTTAGTGGGTGAATACAATCCCAGTATAAAAGCACTCTACTGCATAAGCAACTCAACACTATTATAATACTAGTGAGTGGAGACATCGAAAAACAACCTCTTGAGGTGAGCTACGTGTCTTACTATCATTCCACTCCTCATCGGAGCCTAAAACCATCTCCCTTACCAGACGCCCACACTTGGACTTCCTCGCTCACTTCTAGACCTTCTGGTAATAAGGTGAAAATCATCCTTAAGTGTAGTGGAACTACTTAAGTGTGAATGTGTTGTAGGGAGTACTCCCGGTGAAACCTGGTCACTAAAACCACTAGGAAATCCTAAAGGTTGACCTAAACATGCTAAGACAAGCTAGGGTTCACTCCTAGGTTATAATCAAAATCCTATAAGTTTCAATCTTCCCACCACTTTGTTGGTGGGAAGATTTGTGAATTGATGGTGGGTCCCATACATAGCCCCGATATACACTTTTGATATTTGTTTCACAATTGAATAATTTTTAGCATTAACTGGTATGTTAGATTGCTTGCACTTGAAATCTTCTTCAGGGGCATTTTCATGACCTTTGATAACAATTTCTTATGTTGGGTAAAATAATCAACTAATGTATATGTAACTTTCCTAATAGAATGATATACATTGTTTGTGGATTCACTCATCTTAGTTGATAACATCTCATGACCAAAGATTTATTGAATAATGTTAGCTCATTTCTTTTTAATTTGTACAAATCACTTAGTCATTTGTTTTCAATAAAGTTACACTGTAATATCATCTTACTCCAAACTAAGAATATAAAATATAGAATGTTATCTAGCATTAATATTAAACGATGGCAGTTTGGTCAGGACTTTTTTTTGCAATATGTCATTCACATAGTAGATGACTATTTTAGCACATCACTCTTTTGAAAGCAACTATCATTACTTGATCTTGATCTGTGAAGATAATCAATGGTTATTTTCTAGATACAAATTTTAAGAAAATCTCAAAGACCCGAATAAATGATTTTATGGTCTGTTGAGATATAAATGTTATAGCGCCAACAACATTTTGTCAGTGATGATTTATAATCATAAACATAGTGCATTTAATATTGTAATTTTTATCTCAGTCGTTGAGCCAACCATAATCAATCTTTCGCAGGCCATCATCGACAAAAAATCAATCAACTTGTTGAAATCATTAGTTTGGATCTCATAAAAGAACATATTATCATCCATTGCATGAGCTTTCAGTAGTTGTGCAAGACTTACGACATTTCCACCATCTACTCTTGAGCTTCTATCTTTAGCTATGAAATGTATACATCACTTCTAAAAAAAATCAACATTGTGAGACCCCCCAACCTCGTTAACAAGATAATTAAATCAACAATTTTTATTCCAGCTTCAATCATGAATTCCAAAACAACACATTTCTAATCACTAATGACCCTATTAGAATGAAGTAGATGTTGATTGTTCATAATGGCAAGTTCATATTGTGTTTATTAATGAATTTCCCAATTGTGAGATTTTTCTCTTCTATATCGACATTAAAGACAAACACTGTGGGATAATTTATTCTATCAATCTAACGACATTTGACCGCACTGTCTGTAACTTTAGGAACTCATTTTATTTTAGCTCTACTGAACAATACTCTATTGATTTTATAATATTTATACATGTCTAAATTGTCTGATGCTACCTGCGAACACTAAATCCAAGATTACACATAATTACAATACATTTGAAACACCTTATTAGTGTTTCCAACATGTCGAATATTCTTAAAAGTGGTTGAGTTATTCGAGTCATCTTTTAGTTACTATAATAATAGGCGAGTTATTCGAGTAATCTCTCAGCTATTATAGAAATAAGTTGAGGTCTTCAAATCATCTCTCAATTGTCATAGAAATAATTGAGATATTCAAATAATATCTCATCTATAGAAATAATAGATGAGATAATCAAGTCATCTCTAGAATATTTTTGTGAAGACCCAAATTCTCGGCTTCCCAAATGATTTCAAGGATCGAACATTATTTCAATAAAAAAAGTCACAGCATTTAAAACCACAGTACAAAGATCATAAACATCTGAATTCTTATTCATTCATTTATTTATTTACATCCATCGATAAAGAAATTATGAGTATTTATTTATATATTCAATACAAAAATCACAATAAGAATCTCTACAAGAGGCTTTATGTTTTTCCTGAGCTTCACCAATTCCTATAAATATCTTCAGTCATACCTTCGTCAACTCTTCCGGCGAAATTCTCTTTGGTGCACTTGGAGACGCTCATGTTGCCTTCAAAAAAATAAATCAACGAAGGGTTAGTTATAAAAAATATGATTATGTAAGAAAAGTATTTCGTGAATAGTCATACATGCAAACAAGGGGAGATAGCAATATGCATACATTGCAATAAATCATTAATTTCATTTACTCTCAATACTGAATCTTAACTTGCCCCTTAATTTTAGTTACATAAAATAGAAAATGCTCAGGTATGCAAACTTGAATTGGTCACACCCCCGCAGGGCATAATTGTAGGTTCACTCCTACTGGTGAATCCATCAGTAGATGTCTCTGTATCATACGATTCGAATCCTTCACATTTCCTACGCAGAGTTTTAAATTAATTCTTATTTTTATCGTAATTGTCGTGAAAACAGGAGTTTTTAATAAAATAATCCACTTACAAATATGTATCGCTTTCATGTTTTTCCCTCACCCACATTTTATTTCATAGCGATATATCGTTGAGTAACTCATATGCACATGCACTGTTTATTTAAAAAGTAAAACGAAAATATGAAATTACGTGAATAAAATGTAATTCAAGAAATAAGAAACACATCAAGGTCTTGCCTTTATCAGTATTTTTGTTCGCATTGCCTCCACGATTATCCTGCGACGTCATCCTCTTGTTCTTGGGCCTCGAAAACAACTGAAATTGTACGCACTTTTTTTGGGTTCAACCGAGACTTCTATATGAGCTATTCAACCAAAACAGTCCTCACCGAGACTTTGAATCTCAACCTTAGCCGTTCAAAAGGCACAAAATAGTCAAAACGGCTTTTAAATGGCTCAAAATAACCTCAACATGAAAATCCATATCAAAATGTCCATAAAATAATCTGAAATGCCCATAAGTGATCCACTAAAACGAAGCATCAAAATCCATATAATGCACCGTAAAAATGATACTAAGTAGCCAAACAGCTATCAAAACAGTAAAACAGTCAAAAACTATTTCAGCAAGCCATTAGAGGAAGTGCATAGTAGAAAGGAGGAGAACATCCTTACAGCGGGAGAGGAAGGGAGAAGGGCAGTATATATCAACTACAAAAGAACAGCACAGCAGCGACACAGGAACACCACAGCGGCGACACAGGAATAGCACAACAGCGACACAAGAAGCTCGGGATCAGCAGCAGCTCGGGAGCAGCAAGCCCTAACAACAGGAAGTAGTAACAGGACGCAACAGCAAGCCCTAAGCGGCACAGTAGACTCGTCGACACAGAAGCAAAGAAGAAGAAGAAGAAGACAGCACAACACAGAGGCGCAGCGAGAAAGCCAAGAAGAAGAAGTTGGTAACAGTAGAAGCAGAGCAGTGACAGAAAGAAGACAGCAGCAGAGCAGCAACAGGACTGGAAGTGCGGGATAAGCAAAGCTCGGGCTCGGTTTATAATAGAGGAAATAAGCGGCCAGCGGCAAAAATAAGCCAAACCCTATACCAGGTGCCACCCAAATAAGCCTCAAGGCTCAGCTAGCCAACACCACAATCAGACAGCACACCAAACTCAGCCAACACATTTATTTCAGCCAACACACCAAACTCAGCCAGCCTACTAACACAAGCCCATATTTAAATGGCAGCCCTAGCCTAATTGAAATGACAGCCCTCTAACCACATTACTTGGCAATTGGCACCCACAACTTAAATAAAACAAATTTAACAAATTATCAAAGAAACTGAAACGAAACAAAAAAAGCAAAAAAAATTTGTAAAATTTGATTTGCCTTTGTTCATCATCAGGGAAAAATATCGAATTGAGTTGGCGCATTTTTTGGGTGTTCCAATTTTACTGCCTGCCTTTTCCAAATGTAAGATCCAACATTCTCCAAAAACTAATTGTTGCTAACATTTTGGATCCTAACTACTTCATACATATATGACAACAGACGAAAACACATGGCCTTACCACTTCCATCTTAAATGACGAATCCTATGCACAAGCACAAACAATTCCATGTGATTTCTTGAGTCAATCGGAGAGTAGGAGAGGCACCAGTAAAAAATGGCTGCTTGGATAGGACTATCTAGCAACTGAAACAAAAATGAAACCGCATTGCATATTCATGCGAGAAAATCAAACTGAAAATGATCTGCCACGTGTCAGCATCGTGTGAGTCCAGAACACAGATCTGTGCACGGGGCTCATCGCCAGTTTTACCAACTTGCCAGCGCTTGGAACTATGCGTCAAATTTGATGTCGACAGTTCAATGAAAAGGGGGAAAAGGTTTAACTCTGGTCTCCTAAATATAAAAGAACTATGATGAATGAGCTAAAGTAGTGTCTTATGAATCACAAATTTCATGGAAAAGTAAATACAAAATTAGACATTCTGTATTAGTGTAATCAAAACAGAAGGAACTCACAAGAAAGCCATTCTCTGAATAGTAAAATCATAACATTCCAAATTCTGAGTTACTGGGTCAAGTTAGCATACAACATTTCAATTGATAAACTCCTGTGCCAAAATACAAACCGAGGCTTCCAAATTGCAGGTCAAATAGCTCAATCATACTCACCCGCCTTCTGGGCAACAATGCAGCTCCTTGAGCAGCAATTTGGCTCAAAAGTTTTGTTCGTCTGAAAATATAACAATCTGAAGTTAAGGTTCTGTCGCGCGATGTTGCCATTATCTTGGTAGGTGTTCAAGCTCGCTTTCATAAGATGTTGGAAACCGAAGACCAGAACCAATATGGCTCGACGTGGGGCAAATCCAGCAAAGCAAATTAGATCCAAGTACCTGGGAAAGAGAAGAGATCAATCTCAAAGTCAACTAAACAATACTAGTCACAAGAAGGTAGATAATGCATAATGTTTAGTTTGGTAAATCAGGAGAACGGGAAGAAAAACAGCCTTTCTATAATCAAGTACCATTTAAGAAAGTCATGGAAGGCAAAGCATAGGATAAACATAATCAAAGCGTACACTGGGTTTGCTGTTACATCAACACAGCTGGATAAACCAAAAGGGAGGAGATTAGGAAGCTGTAAAACCTCGCGAGAGTATAAAGTTTAGTTTCACATTGGAGAGTTTAAAAATGTCTGTACAAAAAAACATTAGGCGGTAGCCAGAAGCCAAAGCATAAGATTTGAACATGGGTTTGGCCAACTATATAACAAGGTCAATTTTGGTTCCCATTTGATCTGCAATCCTCAAATAGTAGGTAGTTAGTGTGAGATGCAGCGTTCAAGTGGTTTTTGTTATTCTCGTAGGATTTTTGTGCTTTCTGTTATGGTTGAGAAATTTTCATTCAATAGCACCCGACTCATACAAATTTTCAAGTACTTGAGTGGGTTCTTGGGGCGTGATACATGTTTTTGATGGAAAAAAAAATTTCTCACATGCGGGAAAATTGTTAAGAAACATGAAAGTATTGGGTTTAGGCCCATAGCAAACATTGATTATGAGTTTGACTATCCGTGGATCAAACCCATCGTTGATTCCATTTTGATCCATACTCCCCCACAGAAGCTAAACACAAAATGTGATACAGGTTATGTTCGTAGAGAATAAGTAACAATATATCCAATATATACTGTGATTAAAAAGAGAGTGAAAGAGTAGATAGCATTGAACCTACCAATATGAGATTCTCGTATGTGCCAAGGTCATAAGGATGTTGATAAGCACTCCCTGCTTTCTTTGCAAGCCACATTGCTCTTACTCCTTCATAATGCTGAATATAGAAATTAAGAGTGAGGATACAATAAATAAGTTATCCTACAAATATCATTTGACCGGTTTTCGTCATGAGCACTCACACCTCTATTGTTGTCTTGTTCTTTGCGATTAAGTGGATATGCCATCCTAAAAGCAAGCTTACTGCAAGGGCTAATGGGAATAGCAGAACTCCATAAATTATCTGTTAATGAATTCAGTCATAGGTTAGGAAACAATTACAGGTGGGAAATGATTGAAATACACCCTGATTATTTAAAATGTATTGATTTTGACTCCAGCTATTGCTTTTCCCCAAAACAAACCCCCACCCTCCCCCATCCATCTCGCAATGATATGCGAAGAACATGGAGCCGGCACTTTGGCACAGTGGTATCCGTTGCATTATTAAATGAGCTTCTTCCATGTATTGATTAATTAGTTTGTCTTTACTTAATCTTACAATGTGTCTAGAAATAGGCATGTGTAGTTGGAGGGGATAATAGTCTATCATCTATCTTGTATCTCATTGTGACTTTGTGAGTAACCAGCATCATACTTGCCAAGGGAACCAGTCTTCAATTTTATGTATTGTTAGAGTGCATTATTAAATGAGCTTCATGTAATATCTTCCTACTATTTCTCCCTTCGTATCAACTAGTCCAACGGCCTACCTATTCCATCGTCTTCATCCGATCACTGTTATACAGCTCCTCTACTCGCATCAAATTTCACCTCCATGAATGTCAATTTCGACAGCATGGATGATGTCTTCGCTGACATACCAGCAATGGCCCGCGATATTTCAACACCGGCACCACCCATTTCCACAGAATCCGATGAAACCAAGTATGGCGCAATACCTAGCTCCGTTGCAGCATCACTTAGAAACTGCCTCCTCCATCAGCTTCCCCTTTGGTTTGCACTTACAAAACTGCCTCCTCCATCAGCTTCCCCTTTGGTGTGTGTTCGTGCACATTGAAATAAAGGGACCATGCACAACCATATACAGTATCATAAGTATAATGTATAAAATACATCTGTGTGTGTACATATATACACACACACATTGAAGTGAACGGACCATGCACAACCTTATACAGAATGATAAATATAATGAATAAAATACATCTTTCAACACTCTCCCTCATGTTCGATCATGTATGGTGATCATGCCCAACTTTTAACAAAGGTAACTATTGGCCCTGAGATCCCCCCCCCCCCAATAAGAAGATCAACAAGTTGTTCCCCAGTCTCGACATGTTTCGGAGAAATAATCTTTTCTTCGTACTTTTCTCTAACAAAGTGATAATCCACCTCAACGTGTTTGGTACTCTCATGGAATACTAGATTAAAATTAATTTGAATAACAACCTGCTTGTTGCACCATAATTGTGCAGGTTCCTGAACATGGTAGCTTAGCTCTTGAGGATCTGTCAGGTCCACATAACTTTTGTACACGTGCGAGATATAGCATGATACTCAGCTTTAACACTAGATCTAGCAATTGTGGTGCGCTTCTCCATGAGATTAGGTTGCCACCCATAAAGACGGTGAATCCTCGAGAGCAACTAAGCATCATTCACAACCAAATCGCAAAAAGCTTCAATATTTTTATGTTCATGATCACTGTGAATCAGACCCAAGACCCAGATCTAGAATCAGACCCAAGACCCAGATCTATCTTTCACACAACTCATAATACGAAGGATATCATCTCATTGAGCATTTGTTGGTGATGACACAAACTGACAAACTTACGACACAAGAAATATCAAGATGTGTGATGGTAAGGTAGTTTAGTTTCCCAACCGATCTGTGATATCTCTCTGAACAGTTAAGGGCCTCTCCACATAAAGGTCCTCACTTGGATCAAGTGGGGAATCAACGACATCATACTGACCAACTTCTTTGAGGAGATGCAATATGTACTCTCTAGCATAAAAGATAATTTTTTATAATCAGTAACGTCAACCAATGCTAAGAAAGTATCTTGATGGAAAAAGATCCTTTGTCTGAAACTTATGGTGTAGTAATGCCTTGAGGCGAACTATCTCTATAAAGTCGCTTCCAATACAAAATTTGTCATCAACATACATGACCCATAAGGCGCTTCCTGCAGAATTATGTTGATAGAAACAAGAGTCTTTCTGGCTTATTTGAAGGGCAAACTGAGTTACTATAGAATAAAAGCATACAAACAAAGTATATGGAGATTGCTTTAATCCATATAATGAGTTTCGGAGATGACAAGCCTTAGAGTGTTCCCGCTCAACAGTGAACCCTGGAGGTTAATCCATACATATCTCTTCTTCAAGCAACTCATGGAGAAAGGAATTTTTGGTGTCTAGTTGATGCATAGGTCAACGGTGAGTTGTTGCAGGAGTTAGACATAGAATAGAAAATATTATAACTACAAATGCAAAAGTCTCATCGGAGTCGATGTCATATGTTTGAGTATAAGCCTTGAAAGTGCGGAAAGAGAATTAAATATTT
This sequence comes from Platanthera guangdongensis, assembly GCA_039583875.1. NCBI lineage: Eukaryota > Viridiplantae > Streptophyta > Magnoliopsida > Asparagales > Orchidaceae > Platanthera > Platanthera guangdongensis. The sequence continues at coordinate 63,599,388 of CM077157.1, read as the reverse complement.
CTCTAGCAGGGGGTGAAGAGTAAAAAAATGTTCTTTGTTGTAGAAAAGTACACATTAGTGGGAGAAAATTCTGTAAACCTTGTATATCCTTCTTGTGTATGTAAATACAAATATGAGTACATACATATAGGGAGAGAAGAGAGAGAAGGCCTATGATGGGCCATTATATGAGCTTTTACATGTTCTTTTTCTAACACTCCCGCGCAAGCTGGAGCGTACAAGTCGTAGGCACCCAGCTTGGACAAGAACTGATAAAATAGAGCACTCGTTAGGGCCTTAGTGAGAAGATTAGCAACTTGGTCAGTAGCTGGAACATGTTTCAATTCCAGCTTCTTCATTTGAACTTTTTTCCTGAATGAAATGACAGTCAACTTCGATGTGTTTCGTTCTTTCATGGAAGATGGGATTCTTAGCTGTGTATAGCAGCTTGACTGTCACAGAGTAAGGTAGCCGGTGAGGAAAGTTTTACTCCCATATCACATAGGAGACTCTCAAGCCATATGAGCTCAGATACAACAGACGTCATCGAACGGTACTCAGCTTCGATCGAAGATCGAGCAACCACACACTGTTTCTTACTGCGTCGGGTAACAAGGTGACCTCCGAAAGTAAGTACAAAATCCGTTGGTGGAACACTGATCATCCAAGGAACCAACAAATTCGAGTATCTGAATATGCAACCAATGTTGGAGTATACGAGGAAGAAGTTTTGTATACCAGCCCTTGACCAGGAGCTGTTTTCAGATATCTCAGAGTACGTTCGACAGCCTGTAGATGAGACATCCGAGGAGAATGCATAAACCGACTGACAACCCCAACAATAAAAGATATGTCTGGTCTTGTGACTGTTAGATAAATCAGTTTTCCAATCAGATGTTGATAGTATTCTGGATTTGGAAGAAGAAGATCTGCATCAGAGGCATGTGCACACAGCTTGTGATTGACATCCATAGGAGTATTAACCTGTTTGCATCCAGAGTAGTCAGCATCATGAAGAAAGTCGAGACAGTACTTCCGTTGAGATAGGACAAGGCCATCAGGACGTCTTGCGATCTCAAAGTCAAGTAAGTATCGAAGGTTTCCCAGATCTTTTGTTTGAAAAACAGAACTAAGGTGTTGTTTGACCACTTGTATTCTTTTTGAATCATCCACTGTGATTAGGATGCCATCGACATACACCAAAAGAAGAACCGTGCATGTTTTATGTCGAGTGAACAGAAAGAAATCTGTCGAGCTCCGAGTAAATCCAACTTCTTGAACAGCCCTACTGAACTTATCGAACCATGCCCGAGGAGATTGTTTGAGATCATAAATTGACTTCTTGAGGTGACAAACTCGGGACTCCCTCGTGGTCTCAAACCCCGGAGGCGGTTGAATGTAGACAGTTTCTTGAAGATTGTCATTTAGAAAAGCATTCTTGATATTCAGTTGATGTAAGGTCCATTGGCGATGCACAGCCACAAAGAGGAGGACACGAACCGTGTTGAGCTTGGCCACTGGAGAGAACGTTTCCTCATAATCGAGACCCTGTTGTTGAGTAAAACCGTGAGCCACCAGTCGGGCTTTAAGACGGACAATTGTTCCATCAGGAGCATGCTTGACGACAAAGACCCATTTATAGCCAACAGGAGTCTGTACTGAAGGAAGAGAAACTAGATCTCACGTTTGATTAGCCCAGAGGGCCGTCAAATCTTCGTCCACAGTCGCCCGCCTGCCCGGATGTTGGAGAGCCTCCTGCACAAAGTTAGGGACCAAAATAGAGGATAATGTAGTGACAAAGGTCTAAAGCGTCGGGTACAGACGATGTAAGGATACATAATTCGCCATGGGATGGGTCGTGAAGGCAGGGATTGGATCGACAGGTCGCAGAGTGCCAGAGGTTGAAGCCGACTACAGCGGGGCGGCGGAGCTGGGAGGTCGACGAGTATAGACACGAAGAAGAGGGGGTTTGTGGAGAACCAGAGCTGGGTTGGGGAGCAGTGGTGGTGGTGGTGTTAGAGGAGACGTAATTGGGATGATAGGTCTTGGTAATGATGATGATGGAAGAGGTGGCGTTGGAATGGAGAAAAACGGTTGATCTTCCAGAAAGGTAACATCGTCTGCGACAGTCACCTTGCGGGTAGTGAGAGAGTAGCAAACATACCCTTTTTGAGTACGGGAATAACTAACGAACATATGTTTGGTTGCACGATGATCGAACTTGTCAGTGGAGCGCCCTAGTAAATGAACATAGCAGGTACAACCAAATATTCGAGGTGTGAGAGGGAATGGAGGTGTGGAAGGGAAGAGAAGGCTGAACAGGGTGGCGTTGTTGAGGACGGAGGAGAGGAGACGGTTAATGAGATAACATGTCATCGAAACCGCAAAGTGCCAATAAGCCTTGGGAACGTGCCTTTGAATCATGAGGGAGCGAGCAACATTAAAAAGATGTCTATTTTTGCGCTCAGCCACACCGTTTTGTTGAGAAGTATATGCACACAAAGTCTGATGAATAATCTCAAATTCAGAGCAAAAATTATCGAACTCATGACTAGGGTATTCTCAAGCATTATCCATCCGGAGTGTTTTGATTTTGTCATAAAATTGTGTGCGAGTCTCAAGAATGAAAGCCCAGAACACACGAGAAAACTCGGAGCGATCACGAAGTAAGTACAATCATGTCATTCGAGAATAATCATCAATAAAAGTGATAAAATAACAATAATCAGACACACTTGTTATTTTGTACGGGGCCCAAACATCAGAATGCACTAACATAAAAGGAGCAGAGCTCCGGGTACAATGAGGAGGAAAAGAGTAATGATGTTGTTTCCCCAAAATACAAGAATCACAGGTAAATGCAAGAAGAGGAACATCAGCAAGAGCCTTCTTGAGAACCGGAAGAGGAGCATGCCCAAGATGTTGATGTCAGTCAACAGAGGCAGAGGAGAGAAAGGTAGGAGAGACATCAAGAAGGTAGAGCTCGTTGTGTAGTCGTTTTTTACCAATGATACTCTGTGTCCGTCGATCATGCATCAGAAAAGAAGAGGTGAATGTGATAGAGAAATCTAAATCGGCAGTGAGGCGACTAACAGAAAGTAAATTAAACGGAGAGCCCAGGACATGGAGAGTCGAGCGAAGAGAAATAGAGGGATTGAGAGGTATATCAGCAGAGTCGGAGACAGGAGCGGTGTTGTCATTGGCTACGGTGAAAAAATTTGGATACGGAGAATCTAAGTATTGGGGTGGCTTAAGAACTCGGCGAACAGAATGCACTCACTCAACAAAGTTCTTCCCAGTAAGAGAAATGGTGGTGATTCTCAACTCATCACGGAGTTCAGGAACCGGGACAACAGCCCCAGCAGGAAGGGAAGATGAAGTAGATGAATCCATGACCAAACGTTTAGGCGGTTAAGCAAAGTGGCTATCCTGCAAGGCCGCGGCGAACTGAGAAGAGGTCGCGGCGGACTGAGAGAAAGTAAGAGCCCGACCGGAGTAGCTGCGGACTGAGAAGAGGCAACGGCAAACTGAGAAGATCGTGGCTAAGCAGTTAGCACAGAGTGCGGCCAGCTGCAAAGCCGAAGCAAGCAGTCAGCACCGAGTGCGATTAAACGGCAAGCACTGAGTGCGAACTGAGAAGAGGCGGCGGACAGGAACAGAGGGTTGCGGTTAAGAATTAGAAGCCGACAAGCAGAGCAAAGAGAGGACTTCGGGCGAACACAGAGAGCAGAACGCGCGGGAAGACAAGCAATCAAATCGCGACCAAGAGATAGTCCGCGACTAGATAGCGACAACAGAAAAACGCGAGGAGAGCAAAAAGCAGCCCGTGGAAGCATCAGCACGAGCAAGAGAAGACAGACGACCAAGGAGCAGCGGTCTAAAGGGCAGAGAGAAGTGGTCTGAGAAGGAAGCGAGCAACGGAGAAGAGAGGTACCCGTGGATGTCCCAAGAAGAGGGGAAACCGCGCGACCAATAGGCTTAAGCGAACACGGAGCAGAGTGCGGGTCACGGCGAAAGCAATCCGGCGGCTAGCAGCGGATACAGCAAGCAGTGGATATTAGCAACACAAACATCGAATAGCACAACAACGAGCAGCGGATACAACGTGCAGCGGACAGCGGATACAGCAAGATCAACAGCGAACAGCACAACACAAACAGCGGCACAAGCAGCGGTTACTAGCAGCGGTTACTAGCAGAGGAACAGCAAATAGCGGTCACCAAAGAGCAGAGCTCGCAACGAGTAGACAAGGGCAGTCCGCAAAAGAGAACGTTGTTGGGACCCACCAGAGAGGTCTATAAAAACCGGTGAATACCCAAAGAACCGGGTAGGAAGAATGACCAGAGAAGCCTGCGGTTAGAATTTGGCTAACCGCCAAGGTAGAGAACCAGAGGAAGGGATGCGGTCTAGAAAAGGCTATTCGCCCAGGGTGATCGCGTACTCTAATATCAGGTAGAAAAGTACACACTGGTGGGAGAAAAATTTGTAAACCTTGTATATCCTTCTTGTGTATGTAAATACAAGTATGAGTACATATATATAGGGAGAGAAGAGTCTATTTTCAAGATGTGGGATTATTACATAAAGAGGAAGAAGGCCTATGATGAGCCATTATATGGGTCTTTACATGTACTTTTTCTAACACTTTCAAATCACACAAGTCACAAGCAAAAGATCACAAAAGCAGTAAATAAAATGACATTAAAAGAAAACTAGCTACATAGAAGGGCATACAAAATTTATAGTAATTCCCCAAAATCTGGGTACTCCACTCTTCCAAAGCCTTTTGGGAATTCACTACATATTCAAGGCTTGATAGAGTCTTTTCCTCTAGACATTCAAGAACCCAACAAAGTCCTTTGCACTAGGGACTTAAGAACCACATTAATCTTTTTAAGGGAGATTCAAAACAATTTACAACAGTAAGTCAAACGCTTTTCCACAATGTTTGTTCTTTTACGATGAACTTTGGGTGGATTCAGGATTTGTGAAGACTCAAAGATGTTCTTCTAACCTTTTTGAGAAGGATGGATCTATATGACGAAGAGGACACTGATTTTAGAGAAGAGAATAATAGAAATCTTAAGCACAATAGCCACAGGGAGAGAATCGGAGAGAGTGAGATGGAGAGAGTTATTTTGTGGTAAGAGAGACTTAAATACACTTCTCAATAGTTGCACAAGTCCTAGAAAGGATTGTCTTAAATATCCCGTAGAATTTGAACAGCAGCCAGCGATTTGAGATCTCTGTTTGACTATAAAAGGTTTTCATTTTATGAGCGCTTCTATATGAAATTGCTCGGTCGGCAATCGTTGATCGCATGGTCAGCGAACGGATCGGAGATATCCATTCAGTTGTTGTAAAGATTCTTCTGTGATCGTTGAGTAATGACAGGCAGCAATCAAACGCTGAAGGAATAAGCTAAGCACGGCCAGCGAACAAGTCTATGGTCAGCGGTTTGGCGGTCAGTGTTCGGACTTCCAGTCGGCGATTGTTGATGGTCGGTCGGCGATTCTTCATGGATTTAGAGAAATTTCAGTATCTTGACAGCATTAGAATAAGAGTTTCAATTTGAAACTAAGAGACAAATAATTTATATTCTCTTAATGCATTATTTAACTCAGTCTACCAAATCATCAAAGATTTTTCCAACAACCTTTTGCAATCAGACAAGCTTACACAGCGATTCGGAGAACTATCGGATTTTACTTTAATAGTATATATTCATTTGCAGCCAGTCGCAAAAAGAAACAAGCGCTTATGCCTGATTTTGTTTCAATGCATCTAATTCCGCTTGCATAGTCTGGCATAAGCAGGATGGGACTGGCCTCCTCAACAAATCGCAAAAGAATATGAGTATCAAGAGTTGATATTAAAGCAATTGTAGATGCAGATGACCCTTAACAAGAGGTAATATACATGGGTGTATCTCTTCAAGTACAAGCATCTTTACGGACAACAATGGAGAGCTCATTTGGAGCTATATTAGGTACACTGGCAGACTCAGTGGCTTCTAGAGAGGTAATGTATAAAGGAACAAGCATGTCCATACTGTGAGTAGAGGTAGGGAGAAACGGAGGCACAAATGTAGAATCAATCGACGAGAGAGAATGATTGTTTGGAAAAACTTCTTCATTTGATATAATATATTATGTTAAGTGATATTGGTATGACTAGTGTATGTATAGAAAGACAAATGGTTCACATGTATTTGAGTCATAACAGGTAGAAGCTCAGATAAACGCTTGAAGAAAACGGTAGTTCTAAGAACTTATGTCGAGCTCTATCGACGTACTGAGACAGTTCTCCATTTCCGTCATTATAAGTGAGAAAGGGAAGAATGTATCGGAAGAAACTCAGAATGGAAATCCATTCATCTCAATAGATCAGAGGCCCAACTTAACCTCAAAGAAAAATAGAAGAAAGAGGAAGAATAAACATGTCCATATTATTTCCCCTAATCAAAAAGGAATTCTGGGTAAAACTCTCTCCCTTCATAAATTATCTCAAGATTATGCTCCGCAAACTACTCGGCGTACATCAAATACTACTTGACGAGTGAATGAGCTTGTGTCAACTTCTTTTCCGTGCATGCCTAGTAGAGCAGAACTTGAGAAGGTTAGAATATCATCTCCTTCTCTTCCTTCATTTATGCATATTAAAACAAGAAATAAATACAATAAGTTTGAGAGTGTTATGAGCCAGCGCAGGAGGTGACGGCGCATGTCCGGGATAATGTGTATCTTTTAATACATTGTATCTTTATTTGTCACACAGTGTTATTCTCTTCTTATTTTTGCACGCTTTATTTCTTATGCATTATGTAGCCCGGGTGAGGGGCATAATTGGTACTTTTTGTTATACAATTTTCTCCTATACATAGGTGGGGAGAGTGGGCTTGATGATTATGAAATATTAAACCTTAATTCTCTCTCTCTCTCTTGAATCTCCTTTCTTCATCATCTTGGCTACGGCTAGGCTTGAGCAAGGCTCCTCTCTTCCCACCTCTCTAGGTTGAGTTTGGCTCCCATTGTATCTCCCGACATTAGGAAGTCTGGGTCGAGGAAGGGTCGTGATGATCGTCTCCAAGATTTTTCCATCTCAAGACCGCACACCCGCTCCCAATCGAAGGCTCATATCATCTTGGCATTAGAGCACTCGACGTATCTCAATGTCCAGCCTTCTACCACGATAAATCTCGTGTGCACGCCTGCGGTCGATGACTCTCGCAAGTCCCGTCCGCTCATTCCTTCGCGATAGAGCTCCAACGGTCGCTTCGATCGATCCTCCGCCGAAACCGCACACACAGGCATCGACGACTCCTGGATGCCATGGGCTCTCCTTCTCTACCATATAACCACGCAACCGCTCGATCGGCTAGCTCAACTCTAGCAGCGGTTTCACCTTCTCCAGCCCGCCGAACCGTTGTCACCAACCACCGACGAGCCATCATCCCTCCCACGCCAATAATATGATGCTTCCACGCCTTAGTTATTAAAGGCGCAAGGGAGATGGCGCGGAGTTCGGGGACTGCACTTGCTGGGAGAGAGCGTCCGTCGCCTGATTGGTGCGGCTCGGTCGGAACTCGGTAGTGAAATCGTATCCGAGGAGCTTGACCACCCAGAGTTGTTGCGCTGGCGTGGCGATCTTTTGTTGTAGGAGGTACCGCAAGCTGTGGTGATCGGTACGGACGATGAAGGTGCGGCCCAAGAGGTATGATCTCCAATGCTGAACTGCTAGAACGAGCGCCATGAGCTCATTCTCATAGGCCGAACAGCTTTGAATGGTGCTAGAAAAGGCTCGGCTGTAGTAAACGATGGGGCGGCCACCTTGCATAAGAACCGCGCCCACACCAGTGCCCGAGGCATCGCACTTCACGATGAATAGCTGGGTGAAGTCTGGCATGGCCAACACGGGGCCATTTACAAGTGTCGCCTTGAGGGTGGTGAAAGAGGACATGGTCGTCGGGTTCCAAATGAAGGGTCCCTCCTCTGAAGTCTTAAGCAGCTGCGCCAGGGGCCGGGCCAAGGCGTCGTACTCTCGGATGAAGCGCCGATAGTACCCGATCAGACCCAAGAAGCCCTAGACACCCCGCTAGGAAGTGGGGGTCGGCCAGTGTAGAACGGCCGCCACCTTGTAGTCGTCCATGGCCACGCCTTTAGCCGAGATCATGTGGCCCAAATAGCTGACGGTGGTCACGCCAAACGAGCACTTCTTGCAGTGGAGGACCAGATGATGTTGTCGAATCGTCTCGAGCATGCGACGCACATGACGGAGATGCTCCTGCCAGGATGAGCTGTATACCAAGATATCATCAAAAAAACAAGGACATGTTGTCGGAGTACGCTCGGAAGATGTCGTTCATGGAGGCCTGGAAGGTGGTTGGGGCATTGGTCAACCCAAAGGGCATGACCAAGAACTCGTAATCTCTGTCATGTGTCCGGAATGCAGTCTTCGGAAAAACTTCTGGTCGTACCCGGGTCTGGTGGTACCCTGCCCGGAGGTCGAGCTTCGTGAAGAAGGCGGCTCCGTGGAGTTCATCCAGAAGCTCCTGAATGACTGGAATGGGGTACTTGTCGAGAACCGTGGCTTTGTTCAACTCCATGTAGTCAACGCAAGAACGCCAGCTTTTGTCCTTCTTGCGGATGAGGAAGACCAGGCAGGAAAAGGGGCTAGCGCTGGGCCGGATGAGGCCGTCCATGAGCATCTCTCGCACTAGGCGTTCGATATCGTTCTTCTGAACATGCCCGTAGCGATAAGGCCGAACTGAGACGGCTGCTGTTGAAACCGAAAACTCGGTCTCTTGTGGAGTTCACCCTTGGGGAAGGGGTGATCGCGCACCTACTTCTCTCTTGCAAGCCAAATAACAAAAAGAAATGGGAACTGACCAAGGGCTCGGCGCGGAGGTCTCACCACACACCCGGAAGATCTTAGAGCGCTTCCCCTCCTTAGTCAAAGGCCGAGCTAAGGCTACCTCAGAAAGCGCAAGAAGATCTGAACACTAGTCAGCATGCCCTCTGAGGTGCCCCTTGGGTACTATTTATAGATTTCTGAAAACGGTCTGCAAATAGCCAACCTCCGTTGTTTTGAACAGCTATATGCAGCTCAACTGGGTCTGCCAACAGCGTAACTCCGCTGTTCTAACAGGCTATAGGCAGACCAGCAGGGGCAAAAGGGTAAAAAACATTATAGGTCGCTGGACGAGTGGCCCCTTGAAGCCTCTGCTCGCCTGGGGCGGCGGGTGCTCGATGGACCTGGCACACGCCGCCTCTTCCTGGACTTCGGCGAGCACGAGCCCGGCTGGCCCTACTCGCCTGCCTCTTGCCGGCCTTTACTGGGCGAGTGCGAGCCCTTCGGCTCTGCTCGCCCCTGATAATCCCACCTCGCCTGGGCGAGCCGGCGGCTGCCGAGCTCTGGCCCCTTGAGTGCTCGCCCGGGACTTAGGCTTCATTTGTTTCGGCGGTGGCGGATCGATCCGGCGGGTGGAAATGGAGTGTTCGAAACGGAGGGGGGAGGTGGCTGCTCCAAACGGAGCTTTTTGGGGCGTTTCTCAAGGCGGGCGGGTGGAAACGGAGCAAACGCCGCCGGAGGTTCATTTGTTTTCCCGCCTTCCGGTGGCGTTTGCCCAAAACGAAGTTTCGAAACGCCCAAACAAATAGAGCCTTAGACTGTATGATCCTGCGGGTCGGCTCTTGAGAATTTGAGCCCGACGAACGCTGAGCTCCGTTCGACGAACGCCGAGCTCCGTTCGACGGACTGAGCGGACTGGGCGGGCTTCTCTCAACGCCAAGGCTGAACGGTGTTGAGTGTCTGGACTTCACTCAACGCCAAGGCTGAACGACGTTGAGTGTCTGGACTCCACTCAACGCTAAGGAGAATGGCGTTGAGTGTATGCACTTCACTCAACGCAAAGGATGAACGGCGTTGAGTGTCTGGACTCCACTCAACGCTAAGGCAAAATGGCGTTGAGTGTCTGGACGTCACTCAATGCCAAGGCTGAACAGCGTTGACTATCTGGACTCCACTCAGCGCAAAGGCAGAATGACGTTGAGTGTCTGAACTTCACTCAACGCCAAGGCTGAACGGCGTTGAGTGTCTGGACTCCACTCAACGCTAAGGCAGAACGGCGTTATCTGTCCTGGCGAGTTCTCGATGGAGCTGGTACTCGCCGTCTCTACCTACCTCCTGGCGAGCGCAGGCCCGGCTGGCCCTACTCGCCTGCCACTTGTCGGGCTCGCCTGGGCGAGGTGGGGGCTGCCAAGCTCTGTCCCACCTTGGTGCTCGCCTGGGACTTGAAAAAAGGGAACCGGCCGGTCTGGCTCCTGGCGACCCCACTCACAGGATACGGGGTTGTACATAATCCCCGCTCTTTTTGAGCTTGGCAAAGCTCGGAAAGAATCATCCAACCCCAAGTGTTCGGCAAGTGCGGCAGGGGCCAGAGAGAATCTTCAGGTGGGGCCCACCTGCGGCTATATATACATGTCTGCGTACCTGGGTGACTTTTGTCATTCCCTTCGCTCTAATCTTGCCGAGATGTCTATCCCCAAAGAGATCCAAGAGAGGCTCGCCCGAGTTCGTGAGGCTTCCTCTGCTCGCGTCGCCAACCTGACCGCAGTTCCCTTCAGCATCCCGCAGAGCGGTTCGGCTGAGCCCAATCCCGCTAAGAGGGCGAAACCATTCCCCCAAGCGGTCGAGCCTATCTTTTGTGACTTGCAAACCACCCTGGAGCACGGGGCCGGCTCCTCTACTCTGCCCGCCCCTAGGAAAAAGAACATCGTCGACCTTTGTGCCGACCCGGATAGCCAACGGGATGACGGCGAGGCCTCCGAGCCGCGAGTGAAGACCCCCCTCGGCGAATCGCGGCTTGAAACTCCGGAGAATCGCCCGCGAGACCCGTCACCCCCCTTTGGGACCCTGGGGCTGGACTCGCAGAGGCCGAACTCGCCAGCTCGCGCCCCCTCCCCACAGCATCTTCCTGTCGGGACTGCGGGAGGAGGCGTTAAAGCCATCCCCGTGCCGGGCTTCAACCTCCTCTCACCAAAAACACACCGTCCGGGCCGCGGCAAGAATCTGAAGTTGCCCCATCCCCGCACTTTCTTGGGGGTGCTGAGCTCGTCGGGTAAGCTGGTTCCTATCCTGTAATTTTTCGGAGTACTTGCCTTTCATACTGATGCTTCTGTCTTTGCAGCTCTTCCCAGCCAGTCTGAGGCTGAAGAATCTTCGGGACCAACCTGCTACTCGTCCCTCCCTTCTCCAAGCTCGCTAGACTCTTTTCTGGGTTCTGAAGTGGAGAACGACGAGCTGACGAGGAGGGGGATCGGGCTCTTCAAGAAACTGGTGCGCGGGCTGCGCCAGGTGCAGGAGGACAACGAGGCGCTGCAGCGCGACTACGTAATATTGTGTGTTTGATACTCGGGCTTCGGGGAAGCTTGACCCGCGCCGATGACTTCAATTGTCGTGGTGAGGTGAGCAACGGGTAGATTGAAACCGTACCCGCTCTATGTGGTTCGGTTTTAGAGGCCTACCGATGGCATGGAGGACGGGTCTTAGGCTGTCGATGTCTTCAATTGACGTGACTTCTGCCAGAAAGACTCCAATCCTCGCGAGTTTCCCGCCTAGGGGCGGTGGTGGACCGAGTTCACCGTATAAGTGTCCTGAGAGCACGGGGTGTGTGGCCGTGTGTGTCTACGCCTGTGATGAAGTGTGTTTAAATTGTACTTTCACTATTTTGCTTGGTTTACTAATGCACTGCAGGGAAGGAGAACCGCCGCCCCGAGTTTAGGGGCGGGGTCGTTATAATTTGGTCAGCTTTAACTGACTGTTGCTTTTGTTTGCCACCGCTCGGTGGATTGTTGCAAGCAGTACAGCGGAGCCTAGTGGCAAATAGCGGGGAAAAGCCCTTGTTGCTGAGCCGGCCCTCGAAGGCCTAATTTATTAGTGTTTTCTTTTATTCTCATGTATGACTGGCATGCGTGCCGAGGTTTGGAAGACACTTATGTTTGAGTAAACTATTGTAAGGTCATAAGGTCATGTACTTGTGTATTTATACGTTCATTCCTGTTGGGTTTGTGTAGTGAACATTCATGTGTTGGCTGGGTTCTTATTATTGCAACTTTTAAATTGCTTCCGCTAGAATGTACTCTGTGTAGGACGTTGGTTATTGACAGGATGTTTTCCATTGTGCAACCTCCCGGTCTGTCTGTGGTATATGACGTCGGGCCCCGGCCGGACCTACTGCTATATGCTATGTGACGGATAGGGGGTGTTACAATTTGGTATCAGACTACTGTTGTCGGTCAACTTAAATGAATTCATGGACGAATTCTTTTAAGGGGTGGTGAGCACATGTGTGTGCGTCATCGTTATAACATAAAAAGAACTCATGAATGTCCACTTAGGAATGAAAATACACATGTTTGAGGAACTTGTGTGTTCCTATAATTGCGTTTTGCAATGTTGTTTGGTCACTTAATGGTGTTTTGTACAACTATAGGTGACCAGAAGTGGTGCAGGGCCGTCAGAACGTCCGGTTTCTGAGGCAAGTAGTGCACCGAATGATATGCATGCAACACCTCCCTCGGCAGAAACCATTCGATTGGTGGCTGAAGCGGTGTTTGATATGATCAATGCGCAGCCTGCAAGGCAGATGCAGCAACCTGCTCCTGCGGTGGAGCAGGTACCGCTTCAAGCAGCAGAACCGAGAAGGGTGGAGCAAGTAGTGTTGGAGCTTTTGGTGCCTAGGAGAGCAACTGAAAGGCAGCTCAAACATGTTATGAGCTTTAATCATTCGGTGTTCTCGGGGACGGGATCCCCATCCCAAGATGAGGATTGGCTCTCCCGAGCAAAGAGAGTATTGACAGCTACTGAAACGGAAGAGTGGCAGATGACCACCATAGCTACGTTCTTGTTGGACGGAGATGCAAGGCTGTGGTGGGAAGGTTTGGAGTTACATCACTTGAGGGGAAGGCAACTTACGGACGTCTCGATAGAACAATTTTCGAGACTGTTCTTGGCAAGGTACGTTCCCTCGGCTCAGAGGATTGCATTGGAGAATGAATTCCAGAGGTTGACGCAAGGAGAGAGTAGCGTGGACGAGTATCTTCACGAATTTACACGGTTGGGTCGGTATGCTAGCTCTACGTTCGCGGATGAGGAGCGTAAGACGAACCGATTCTATGAGGGTCTGAGGGATGACCTAAGGCAGTGCTGTCGGGGCCTATGACGCAGGGCTTCTTGACCCTGGTTAATACGGCCCGGTCTTTAGAAAAGGATTTGAGGAATGTGCAAGCGAAGAAAGACTCTACTGCAAAGGGGTCGGAGTTCAAAGTGCCGAACTCCTCAAAATCTGTGTTCCGTAAGTGGAATAAAAAGGCTAGGGCTTCGGATCCAACCCCTTCTTCTGGTGCATCTGGGGCGACTACAGTCTGAACCCCTGCCGCATGTTATTATTGCGGAAAGCCGGGACACTATGCCCGAGACTGTCGAAGCGGACGTCCCAAGTCCGAGAGGAAGCCGGGAGCAACCTATGAGGAGAAAGGCAAGGCGGTGAAGTCAACCGCATCTCATTATGCTCCGGCTCAACCTAGAGTCTACAATCTTGGCCAGTAGGAGGCCATAAAGTAAGCGGATGTGGTGACAAGTACGGTTTAAATTTATGGCAAGTTAGTTTTTAAATACTTGTTACCACGCGCGTATTACCTTATCACTGCTTGTATAGGCTTTGTTTTGATTTGTGATAATCCGGCGAGAGCACTCTTTGATACGGGAGCTTCGCACTCCTTTTTGTCCGAAGGATTCATATCGCGCATCGGAGTACCTTCTTCGAATGCAAGGGACAAACTGGATGTGTTGTTGTCGAATGGGTATTCAATGCGCGCGGATAAAGTCTGTGGCGTAAAGATTCGTATTTGGAGTCAGGAGTTAGATTTGCAAGCGTCGTTACTGCCGCTGGTGGAGTTCGACGTGATTTTTGGTATGGACTGGCTCTCGGAGCAGCAAGCATACATTGATTGCAATCGCAAAGAGGTCAAGTTGGGAACAGGTCGTGAGACGACGTTTGCGGGCTTAAAAGGGTCAAGCAAGACTTTGATGTCTGCTCTTCAGGTGGTTAAGGCGGTTCGTGCTGGTGCAGAGCTGTTCTTCAAGTTAGTGGAGGCTTTGAAGCCTAAACCTGCTTTGGACAGCATCCTAGTGGTATCTGAATACCCTGATGTGTTCCCTGGTGATCTCCCTGGAGCCCCACCTCAGCGGGAGATAGATTTCACCATCGAGCTAGTGTCAGGTGCGAAACCTGTGTCGCGTTCTCCGTATCGGCTAGCGCCTAAGGAGATGGCGGAGCTGAAGGTACAACTTCAAGAGCTTTTGGAACAGGGTTATGTACGTCCAAGTTCGTCGCCTTGGAGCGCACCGGTCCTTTTTGTGAAGAAGGACGGAAGTTTGCGGCTCTGTATTGATTATCGAGAGTTGAACAAGTTGACGGAGAAGAACAAGTAGCCGATCTCAAGGATTGATGATCTGTTCGATCAGTTAGTCGGGTCATCGGTGTACTCGAAATTGGATCTTAAGTCCGGGTATTATCAGCTGAGGATAAGGGAAAGTAATATTCTCAAGACAGCATTAAGCACGAGATACTAGCATTATGAGTTTACGGTCATGTCGTTTGGGCTGACTAATGCGTCGTCAGTGTTCATGGATCTGATGAACAGGACTTTCAGAGAGTACCTAGACCACTTTGTGATCGTCTTCATCGACGATATATTGATGTACTCGTAGAGTGAGGAGGATCACTTTAAGCATCTGCATTTGGTATTGTAGATGCTGAGGAGGAATCAACTGTACGCCAAGTTCTCCAAATGCGAGTTTTGGTTATCCTCAGTAGCGTTCCTTGGTCACATAGTCAGTGGAGAGGGAATTGCGGTGGATCCGGCGAAGATTGTTGCTATACGAGAGTGGCCTGTGATGTCTACGGTAGCGGAAGTCCGGAGTTTTCTGGGGCTTGTCGGCTGTTACAGACGCTTCGTGGAGAACTTCTCGCGGATAGCGTTACCCCTCACGACTCTGACGAGGAAAGAGCAGAAGTTTGTTTGGACGCCGGAGTGCGCACGAGCTTTTGAGGAGTTGAAGAGTCGGTTGACCACGGCGCCTGTGCTAAGTTCGCCGAGTGGGACTGAAGGCTTTGAGATCTACAGCGATGCTTCGGGCAGTGGATTGGGTTGTGTTCTACTGCAGCATGGAAGTGTGATAGTCTATGGCTCGCGTCAGTTGAAGGTGCATGAGAGGAATTATCCGGTCCACGACTAGGAGTTAGCGGTCGTGATATTTGCCCTGAAGCTGTTGACGCATTACTTGTACGGGGTGAAGGTCGATATCTATACCGACCACAAGAGCCTGAAATACTTGTTGGATCAGAAGGATCTGAACATGCGACAGCGGAGATGGATAGAGTTCCTGGGGGACTACACATTCAAGATTCATTATGTGTCTGGGAAAGGCAATGCGGTTGCGGATGCGTTGAGTCGCAAGGCCCCAGCTCTAGCCAACTGGCTGTCAGTTCATGACGAGCGTTTGGTTCGGGAGTTGGAGGCGTTGGAGATCTCTTGCGTAGACAAAAGGACTAGTGCTGAAGCGCTATTGAACTGGACCGAAGTTCAGTGTGACCTGGATGATCGGATTCGGCAGGCTCTGGATTTGGATGGCCACATGAAGCAAATCATGGTTGAGGCTTTGGATGGGTCAAATTCCCAATTTGAGGTTGTGGATGGATTGTTATGGAAGGACAGTCGTTTGTGCGTCCCGAATGTGGGCAAGTTGCGGGTGGAATTGTTGTACGAGGCTCATCATACCAAGTACTCGATTCACCCGGGGAGCACGAAGATGTACCGTGATATGAAGAAATTGTTCTGGTGGCCAGGACTTAAGAAGGATGTGGCACTGTACGTGGCGAAGTGTCAAACATGCACCTTAGTGAAGGCGGAGTGCTAGAAGCCTGGAGGTTTCTTGAAGTTCTTGCCTATTCCGGAGTGGAAGTTCGACGACATTACTATGGACTTTATGCATGGGTTGCCAAGGTCGCAGAAGGGAAACGACGCCATCTGGGTGGTCGTAGATCGTTTGACGAAAATGTCGCACTTCATTCTGCATAGGAAGGATGATTCTGTGGAGAAATTGGCAAAGTTATATGTGGATAATATTGTGCGGCTTCACGGTGTGCCCCGCAGCATCGTGAGTGACCGAGATGGGCGGTTCACGTCCAATGATTGGAGGTTGGTGCAACAGATGTTGGGAACAAAGCTGAGTTTCAGCACAGTCTTCCATCCGCAGACGGATGGTCATACCGAGAGGGTCAACAGGACGATGGAAGACATGCTTCGCATGTGCGTTCTGGATTTCGGGAAGCAGTGGGAAGATCACCTATACTTGGTGGAATTCGCTTACAACAATAGTTACCCGGCGAGCATATAAATGGCGCCCTTCGAGCCCCTTTATGGTAGAAGATGTCGCACGGTGTTATCGTGGTTGGAAACGGATGAGTCAAAGCTGTACAAGCGGCAAGAGGTGGAAGATGCAACGCCATTGGTTCGAACGATTCGAGAAAGATTGCTAATCGCTTAGGACCGGCAAGCTAAGTACATAACGTCAAGCATAGGAACGTGGAGTTCGCTGTCGGTGACTGGGTGTACTTGAAGATTAAGCCGTTCAAGGGTGTCTCGCGGGTACGGCGCTTGAAGAAGCTAAGCCCGAGGTACATTGGACCGTTTGAAGTTCTGGAGCGGATTGGCGAAGCAGCTTATCGATTGAAGTTATCTGTGTAGCTAAGTAGTCTACATGACGTATTCCACATATCGGTGCTGCGGAAGGCGGTGCAAGAACCTTCGCAAGTGATTGCGGTCGATCAAGTACCGGTTGATGTTGGGTTGACGACGAAGGTCAAGCCCGTTCGCATTGAGGACTCGGAAGTCAAGCGATTGTGTAACAAGGAAATCAGGATGGTCAAGGTCCGTTGGGACAACTGCGGTAGGGAGGAGCTCTCGTGGGAGCGAGAGCAGACCATGCTTGAGAAATACCCAGAGTTATTCCACTTAGGTACCATTTAAGTTTTGTTTATATCTTTCATTTCTGGAATTTCGGGACGAAATTCTTTTAAGAGGGAGAAAGTTGTAACGCCTCAAAACTCAAAAGAGGGACGGGTAGCGTTTTGAGCCAAGTTTGGAACTTGGTAGGGGTCGCACGGCCTGGGATACGGGCGTGTCCCAGGGCCGTGTCGTGCTCGGGTTTGATGGTGGTCGTGTGGTCGACGAAATTACAGTCGACGATCGTCGAACAGCGAACACGGCCTGAGACACGGGCGTGTCCCAGGCCGTGTCCTACTCGAGTAGTTGGCCGAGTTGTGTCGGGGGAGAAACACGGCCTGGAGCGCAGGCGTGTTCGGGTTTGACACGGGCGTGTCGAATACCCGTGTTCTTCGCGGGTTGGTGTTGGTACTGTGTCGATGGAGGAACAAGCCCCGCTACACGGGCGTGTACTGGATGACACGGGCGTGTCGAGAGCCCGTGTTCTTTTCGGGACGCGACGGTTTCGGCGTCGAACGAGGCACACGGTCTTGGACATGGGCGTGTCATAAGCCAAGTTCGGCCCAGGTTTTAGATTTTAAGTGCGAATCGTGGCCTTCCGTTTCCTTATTTTGGGATCCAACAGCTCAGGGCTGTCCTTGCTGGGTTTATACCCGAGAATAGGGTTTGGATGCCTTCATTTCGTTCAAACCATCTCTTTCTAAAGTTCTAGAGAGAGGGGAGAGCAAGGAAGGAGAAGGAAGAGAGATCCGGCCGCCGGTGGAGCTTCGGAGCCCCAAATCGCAAGCCGAGTTCGGATCTACGGAGGCGAGGACGTTGCGGTGCTTTTCATCCGCATAGATCTTCATGGCGCCGAAGAGGAATGCTAGGGTAACGATTCTCTTCTTTGACATGTGAGTCCTCTTTTCCATTGCATAGGAAGCCCGCTCTCGCGAGTATGCGGTGAGTGTGAGGTGTTCCTTCGGGTAGACATGAATAGCCACCGTTGTTTTGCATGTAGAGTCCGTAATCGAGAAACGGACATAGGCATGATGTGTGAAGCCTACCCGGACAAGTTGGTCTGGATCGGTGATGTTGCATTGCATGAATGGTCGGAGAAGACTTCGCGCCGATGGTTGTTTTTCGGGTTTTCTACGCGGTAGATTGCAACAGGGAGCCTTGGGGACTAACCTCAAGGTGCACCCGGAAAACTTGGTAGAAGCGTGGTTCTGCCATCTTGGTGGCCTGCGAGCTAACTTGTACATAACTGGGTTATGTAATATTGTGTGTTCGATACTCGGGCTTCGGGGAAGCTTGACCCGCGCCGATGACTTTAATTGTCGTGGCGAGGTGAGCAACGGGTTGAGTGGAACCGTACCCGCTCTATGTGGTTCAATTTTAGAGGCCTATCGATGGAATAGAGGGCGGGTCTTAGGCTGTCGATGTCTTCAATTGAAGTGACTTCTGCCAGAAAGACTCAAATGCTCACAAGTTTGCCGCCTAGGGGCAGTGGTGGACCGAGTTCACCGTATAAGTGCCCTGAGAGCACGGGGTGTGTGGTCGTGTGAGCCTACGCCTGTGATGAGATGTGCTTAAATTGTACTTTCATTATCTTGCTTGGTTTTACTAATGCACTGCAAGGAAGGAGCATCGCCGCCCCGAGTTTAGGGGCGGGGTCGTTATAATTTGGTCAGCTTTAGCTGACCGTTGCTTTTGTTTGCCACCGCTCGGTGGATTGTTGCTTGCAGGTACTGTGGAGCCTAGTGGCAAATAGCGGGCAAAAGCCCTTGTTGCTGAGCCGGCCCTCGAATACCTAATTTATGAGTGTTTTCTTTTATTCTTATGTATGATCGGCCTGCGTGCCGAGCTTTGGAAGACACTTATGTTTGAGTAAACTATTGTAAGGTCATAAGGTCAGTACTTGTGTATTTGTACGTTCATTCATGTTGGGTTTGTGTAGTGAACATTCATGTTGTTGGCTGGGTTCTTATTATTACAACTTTTAAATTGTTTCTGCTAGAATGTACTATGTGTAGGACGTTGGTTATTGGCATGATGGTTTTTATTGCGTAACCTCCTGGTCTGTCTGTGGTATATGGCGTCGGGCCCCGGCCAGACCTACTGCTATATGCTATTTGACAGATAGGGGGTGTTACAGGAGGGGATTCGCGAGCTCCTCAGCTCGCGGCGACCTGCGGGGCAGGGGACGCGAGGCCGGGGTAGATAGAAACAGCTTCATTACTGAGCCTACCAGCACTCGCCCCTTGCCCCCGTACCTCGCGCATCTTGTTCCTTTTTTCTTTTGCACTTGATTTCTTTGAACTATATTCTCCCTCTGGTCGGTAATAACTTAGAATATTTTTTGGATTCCAATGTTTGCTATTTGAATAATATATCGCCCATTATATTCAGCTCGGCATGTGATGGGGCAAGTCATAGAAGTCGGCGAGCTGGGGTTGGCGAGCTGAACTGATCGGTCAACTCGGCCTCAGATTTCTTTTTCTATAAATAGGCCCTCTCACCAACCCCGTATCACCGCCTTTACTACCTTCATAATCCTTCTTCTCGCTTTCCCCCTCTTTTTGTATCCGCGCTTTTAGGCTTTACGCGAGCATGGACAATACCAATCCCGATGCCGACGGCCGCTCCAAGTGCGCCAAACACTTCACCGACTACTGCTTCTTCGAAGGGAACACGAGCGAAGCGGAGCACGCGGAGTTCGTCACCGACTACGTGCCTCCGGGCTTTGAGGCGGGCCGGCCCAAGGAGCAGGAGGCCATCAATACTTTCTACTCTGACGAGCTCGTCTTCCCCATCTCGCATTTCGAGGTGGGGTTGCGCGTACCACTCTGGCCGGAAATCCTCCAGATATTGAAATATTATGGCGCGGTGCCCACGCAACTCAACTCGAACGCCATCGCCATGATGGTGGCGTTCACGTGCTTCCTCCGCAGGGAGCGAATAGAGTTCAACCTGACCGTCTTCAGGAAACTCTTCTCCTACAAGGCGGTCCTAGATGGCGTCGCCTACTTTGGGGGCTCCCTCATCAAAGTTCGCGAGATCACGAACAAACATCATAACTGGATGACCAAGATCGCCTTCATCAAGGGCGATCGCGGCAACAGGCCCTACTCGCCCCAACAGAAAAGCGAGGACATGTACCGCCCTCCCACCGTGTCCGGCAACGACGCCGAGCTCCATAAATTCTTCCTTCACAAGGATTTCGAGGTCGCCTTCCTGCGAAGGGGCCTCGACTCGCTCCTCCCTATTCTTCCCGACGAAGGTACTTTCTTTTTTGCTTCCTGCTCAGCTCGCCGAATTTCATAGAATTTTTCTGACTAAGTTTTTTTCATGCAGGGAAGCGACTGATTCCCGCGAACCCGCCGTTCGCGGACTCGGGATTATTCCCCGACCCTCTCGCACGCGAGAAGGCAGCGGCGGCGGCCTGCCGAGATGAGCTGGCTTCCTTCAAGCCCTCATCCAGCAAGAAGCGACCTGAGCCTGCGGGACCGAGCTTGCCCCGTCGCCAACAGCCGCCAAAGAAGATGAAAGCAGTGGTGGTTCCCCGGGCGAGACATCATCAACAACAATAAAAGCCCAAATACATGAGCTCGCCTGAGACCATCCCGGATGGGTGGCCGGAGAGCCCGCTGAAGGAGATTTCGGGCAAGGGGCACGGGGTGGCGAGTCCTCTGCACCCCCGCCCCCCCCCCCCCCCCCCCCCCCCCACCCCCCCGCTGCGACGAAGGCGGCCAGCAAGCCAGGCGCGCCTAAGGGCCACCCCCTCTTTGGCTTCGGGGGAAGGTGGAAAGACTCGACCAGCGAACCCATGGTCCAGTGGGACGAGCTGGCCCACCGAGTCTCCATCTCCACCCTTCACCCTTCCTGGACTGGCCGCCCATATGCGGGTCATGGAGCTGCATCACATGATAATTCGCCGCAGCTTCAACCTCAGCAACCACCTGCAGAAAGCCGAGCAGGCACGCGACGTTGCCAAGGACAAGGTCGTCGACCTGGCGAGGCAGCTCGGCATTGCCGAGAAATTACTCGCCCAAGCCGCCGGCGGGCTGGTAAGTATTGGGTCGCTTCTTTCTCTTTTTACTTAGGATTTTCTTGTCTTCTTCGTTACAAGTTTGTTTACCTTTTCATTTTTCAGGACGCCGAGGCGCTGATGAGTTGCGGGCACGCGTCGCGGGGCTGGAAGAGGAGAACAACCAGCTGCGGGCCCGCTCCGCCGAGCTGGAGGCTCGCCTTGCCGGGCTGGAGGAGGAGAACGGGGCACTGAAAGAGAAGAACAAGGGCCTCCATGGCGAGGTCCTCCGCCAAGTGGAAATCTCTTTCCCCCGGGCAACAGCGAGCCTCCCTTCTCGTACAAGAGCCCAAGGATCTTTGGCGAGGCTGAGGTCGCTGAAAGGTTGCGGGTCAACTCGATTGAGTCCGCCGAGTGCACCCTTCAGATGATGAAAGACACGGGGGTGCTGGTGGAGGGCTGTGAGGAGATCACGGCCCGGGACCTCATGTCGAGTCTGTTCCTGCCAACGCCGCCTAGCGAGGAGGATAGCTTTGACCTGCTCTACGGGATGGGTTTCAAAGACGACCTGTCCGGAGGAGTGCGCGAAGAACGCCAGTCCGGGGGGGAGGCGAGAGCTGACCCCCCCCCCCCCCCCCCGTTTTTTTCTCCTATGTAATTTTCTCCCCCTCTTTTTTGTAATCTCTCCTAGGCGAGTTCTCCCTTATGTAACAAATTCATACTTAATGCAAAGTAGATTTTTCTAACTTCTTTTTCTTGAACCTCCTTACTGTGATGCATCCGCCCGCAAGTTTTCCCCCTTGAGTGACCTCGCTACGATAGAGCTCCCCACCAAAATGGGTGTTAGGACTCGTAGCAGCGAACAAACCTTGAGAGCTCGCCCACCCCAGGCAATCCCGAGGTGGATCATTTGTCGCGTTGGACTCGTCACCTCCCAGTTCGCACAGGCATTGCCTTTCTTGCCATTGTCAAACAAATACCAGAAGATTTCACAAGTAAAACCTGAAGGGCGTGGAATGCGCCGCCGGAGCTCACCCTCTTTGCCAAATGGTGAGAACTCGGCTCGCCACCCATCTGTCGAGTGGAGCCCGCGAGCTCCGACTCGCTTGTGAAAACTTTTCTCCCCCTATCCTTAGGAAAGAGGCCAGATTTTTCAAGTAACATTTGGAGAGGGTAGGACTTCCTTGAGTGACATTCAGCCCTGCCAGCTAGGTGAGAGCCTGACAGCGGGATTTGCTCGGGGTTCGGGTAGACGTCATCGAGTGACATCCAGCCCTGCCAGCTACGTGAGAGTCTGGCAGCGGAATCTGCTCGGGGTCCGGGTAGACACCGTCGAGTGACATCCAGCCCTGCCAGCTAGGTGAGAGCATGGCAGCGGGATCTGCTCGGGGTCCGGGTAGACGCCATCGAGTGACATTCAGTCATGTCAGCTAGGTGAGAGCCTGGCAGCGGGATCTGCTCGGGGTCCGGGTAGATGTCGCCGAGTGACATCCAGCCTTGCCAGCTAGGTGAGAGTCTGCCAACGGGATCTGCTCGGGGTCCGGGTAGACGCCATCGAGTGACATCCAGCCCTGCCAGCTAGGTGAGAGCCTGGCAGCGGGATCTGCTCGGGGTCGGGGTAGACACCATCGAGTGACATCCAGCCCTGCCAGCTAGGTGAGAGTCTGGCAGCGGGATCTGCTCGGGGTCCGGGTAGACATCATCGAGTGACATCCAGCCCTGTCAGCTAGGTGAGAGCCTGGCAGCGAAATCTGCTCGGGGTCGGGGTAGACACTATCGAGTGACATCCAGCTCTGCCATATAGGTGAGAGTTTATGAGTGGGATCTGCTTGGGGTCGGGGCAGACACCATCGAGTGACATCCAGCCCTTTCAGCTAGGTGAGAGCCTGGCAGCGGGATCTGCTCGGGGTCGGGATTGACACCATCGAGTGACATCCAACCCTGCCAGCTAAATGAGAGCATGGCAGCGGGATCTGTTCGGGGTCCGGGTAGACACCATCGAGTGACATCCAGCCCTGCCAGCTAGGTGAGAGCCTGGCAGCGGGATCTGCTCTGGGTCTATCAAATGAACACTTCACTCACTTACATGAATTACTGCAAGAGGATTAGCACATCAAGAAGCTTTATAAAAAACAAGGCACCACTTACATGTCTCAGGGATAAAAACGTTTCAAGTCATCACCGCTACAGGGGAGACTTAGGGTCTCGCCCTCCACATTCCGGAGGTGATACCCTCCTAATTTCAATGTTTCTTTTACAATGTATGGACCCTCCCAGTTGGGGTTGAGTTTTCCCACAGCTGTTGATCTTCCTGCTGCATCCACCTTCTTCAAAATCAAGTCCACCTCCGTGAATTGTTTGACCCTGACGTGCTTGTCAAAGTACTTAGTCATTCTCTTCTTCACTTCTTCCTGTTGGATGGCGGAGAGATCACGCAGCTCCTCCACCATGTCAAGGGAGAGCCGCAGCTCCTCGTTTTCAACCGGCCATTCTTCCCTGTCTTCCTCCGCCGCGACCACCCGAGGTGTCTGGACTTCAAATTCTATGGGGAGTACTTCCTCACATCCGTGGGAGAGCTTGAAGGGGGTCTCCCCTGTGGCCGTGTTGGGTGTGGTCCTCAAACCCCAGAGGACCGAGGGGAGCTGCTCCACCCAGCTCCCCTTCAAATTTTTGGCCTTCTTCAGGAGGTTCACAATGAACTTGTTTGTCCCCTTCACCTGTCGTTGCTCCTGGGGTGGTGGACCGAGGCAAATTTGAGGTCAATCCCGAGCTCCTCACATAAGCTAATGAATTCCGCGTTGCCGAACTAAGGCCCATTATCCGTGACGATTGCCTGCGGTAACCCGTGCCGGCAGATGATCTCCCCCCAAACAAAATATCTGATGACTTGGGAGGTCACCTTGGCCAGCGTCTTTACCTTCAACCACTTTGAAAAATAATCTATCATGACGAGTAAGAACCTCCTCTGTCCGCTGGCCTGCGGGAACGACCCTACCAAGTCCATTCCCCAGATGGCAAAGGGTCATGGAGACGTTATGCTTCTGAGACGCTAAGCCGGTTGTAGTTGGATG
Organism: Platanthera guangdongensis; assembly: GCA_039583875.1. NCBI lineage: Eukaryota > Viridiplantae > Streptophyta > Magnoliopsida > Asparagales > Orchidaceae > Platanthera > Platanthera guangdongensis. Next base: position 63,575,260 of record CM077157.1, on the reverse strand, counting down.
GGGGCAAACAGCTGACATTTGTGGCACCTCCTTGTGAATTCCGCAGCGTCGTGGCCCAGGGTAGGCCAGAAGTACCCTTGTCTTACAATCCTCCTTTCCAGGGTCCGACTCCCGGAGTGGCTCCCACACTCCCTGGAGTGGACTTCTTCTAACATCCTCTGCACTTCCCTCTCGGCCACGCAACGGGCCAGCATCCCCGAGAGAGTCTTCTGATACAATTGTCCGTCCCGGAGGAGATAGTATGTCGACTTGTATCTGAACTTCTTTTTGTCCATCCCCTCTGGATACTCTCCTGTGGAAAGGAAGGTCGTGAACGGGTCCATCCACGAGGGGTGTTGATCCACCTCCATCAGCTCTCTCTCTTCAATGGAAGGGCGGAATAGATTAGTGATGGTACCACCCACCCGGGGGCCATTTTTTGTCAGCTGTTCGACCTGTTTGTTCTCCTCCCTGGGCACGTGTCGGATGGAGAAGGTTTGGAACGTGCCGAGGACCCCCTTCACTTTTGTTAAGTATAACCGGAGGGTAGGCTCCCTTGCCTCGAACTCCCATTGATCTGGGAAGACACCATCATGGAGTCAGTGAGGACCTCCACGTCAAGCACCCCCAGCTCCCTGGCCAGGGCAGCCCTGTTATTACGGTCTCGTATTTGGCCTGGTTGTTAGTAATGGGGAAGCGCACCACCACCGTTTGCTTGACCCGAAGTTACGGATCAATTTTGCCGACTTCCCTTGCCTACATTGTTCCATCGACCAGAGGCTGTTCACCTTGGAGACCTGATGCGGTTATGAGTACGATCAGGCGTGGACGGGACTCGATCCTCCGGATTTTCATGGGCCGCCGGGGGCGCACCGGACACCGCTAAACGTGTGGCGCTCTTCCAGCCGCTGGACCCTACCTCCGGCTGAGCCGTTTCCAGGGCTGACAGGTTGTTAAGCAGAAAAGATAACTATTCCCGAGCCCCCCCCCCCCCCCCCGCCAACGTCTCCGGACTATCGAATGTTGCCATCAACCGCCACATCCCGGCTCGAGAATTTTAACCCGACTCCCTTTCGAAGCTCGTGTGAAGTGACGCTCTCTGACGGGCTTCCCTCGTATTCGGCATGGTTGTTAGAAATCTGAGTTTGTCGAACTGAGCTTGACGTTCGTCAAACTGAGCTCGGCATTTGTCGAACTAAGCTCGGCGTTCGTCGATCTGAATTCTGCGTTCGTCAAACCGAACTTCGTTGGACTCCTTTTGTAGTAACAACCCTGGAAATAATCATATGACCCTAGTTTATACAAGTTGGGTCAAATAAAACATCGTAAACATATAATAGTGATCTTAGCCCAAATCAGTAAAAGGGTGTTCCAACAATCTCCCCCTATTTGCGTGATGATACTATTAAAAAAACACAAAGCATAAATATCTAACAGCAATAAAATTTTCAACAGATATGTAAAAGGTGCTTTGAGAAAGTTTATAAACAACAACAAATTTTAAAGGCATAAACAAAAATTAAGAGTCCTTCTGTGGAGCAGCTGAAGGAGAATCTAAAAATGATTTGGTAAAAATTAGCTTCCTGGTTAGATCTTCAACTTATTTTTTACTCATTTTAAGATCTTGAGAACCAATGATCTTCAGGGAAGTAGTTCTAGGCACAACTGCTTCAGGATGCAAACTGACATATTTATAAACATTGAAAAAGCTCTTCTTTTGATATCTATCCAGTTCATGTTTCTTATATGAGGACATAGTAGTGAATTGAGAGGTGTTCTTACCTTCTTTAATATCCCTCAGACCTCTAGACCCCTAGGATGGTTTTGTCATGACTGGGTTATGACAAAACCCTGAGAAGTATCAAAAGGATGGGGTGAACTGGGGAGTTAGTGTGAACCACCTTGCTCTGCAAATAGTAGAATTCCAATTACTAGCTTAGGGATGACCATAGGGCTTCACCATGACACCATGACCAGCTTTTAAGTGCGAACGAGACACACGGGCGTGTCACAAGCCATGTTCGGCACAGGTTTTGGATTTTAAGTGCGAATCGTGACCGTCCGTTTCCTTATTTTGGGATCCAACGGCTCAGGGTTGTCCTTGCTGGGTTTATACCCGGGAATAGGGTTTGGATGCCTTCATTTCGTTCAAACCATCTTTTTCTAAAGTTCTAGAGAGAGGGGAAAGCAAGGAAGGAGAAGGAAGAGAGATCCGGCCGCCGGTGGAGCTTCGGAGCCCCAAATCGCAAGCCGAGTTCGGATCTACGGAGGCGAGGACGTTGCGGTGCTTTTCATCCGCATAGATCTTCATGGCGCCGAAGAGGAATGCTAGGGTAACGATTCTCATCTTGGACATGTGAAGTCCTCTTTTCCATTGCATAGGAAGCCCGCTCTCGCGAGTATGCGGTTAGTGTGAGGTGTTCCTTCGGGTAGACATGAATAGCCTCCGTTGTTTTGCATGTAGAGTCCGTAATCGAGAAACGGACATAGGCATGATGTGTGAAGCCTACCCGGACAAGTTGGTCTGGATCGGTGATGTTGCATTGCATGAATGGCCGGAGAAGACTCCGCGCCGATGGTTGTTTTTCGGGTTTTCTACGCGGTAGATTGCAACAGGGAGCCTTGGGGACTAACCTCAAGGTGCACCCGGAAAACTGGGCAGAAGCGTGGTTCTGCCATCTTGGTGGCCTGCGAGCCAACTTGTACATAACTGGGTTATGTAATATTGTGTGTTCGATACTCGGGCTTCGGGGAAGCTTGACCCGCGCCAATGACTTCAATTGTCGTGGCGAGGTGAGCAACGGGTTGAGTGGAACCGTACCCGCTCTATGTGGTTCGGTTTTAGAGGCCTACCGATGGCATAGAGGGCGGGTCTTAGGCTGTCGATGTCTTCAATTGACGTGACACCTGCTAAAAAGACTCAAATGCTCACGAGTTTGCCGCTTAGGGGCGGTGGTGGACCGAGTTCACCGTATAAGTGCCCTGAGAGCACGGGGTGTGTGGTCGTGTGTGCCTACGCCTGTGATGAAGTGTGCTTAAATTGTACTTTCACTATCTTGCTTGGTTTTACTAATGCACTGCAGGGAAGGAGCATCGCCGCCCCGAGTTTAGGGGCGGGGTCGTTATAATTTGGTCAGCTTTAGCTGACCGTTGCTTTTGTTTGCCACCGCTCGGTGGATTGTTGCTTGCAGGTACTGTGGAGCCTAGTGGCAAATAGCGGGCAAAAGCCCTTGTTGCTGAGCCGGCCCTCGAAGGCCTAATTTATGAGTGTTTTCTTTTATTCTCATGTATGACCGGTCTGCGTGTCGAGATTTGGAAGACACTATGTTTGAGTAAACTATTGTAAGGTCATAAGGTCATGTACTTGTGTATTTGTACGTTCATTCTTGTTGGGTTTGTGTAGTGGACATTCACGTTGTTGGTTGGGTTCTTATTATTGCAACATTTAAATTGCTTTCGCTAGAATGTACTTTGTGTAGGACGTTGGTTATTGGCAGGATGATTTTCATTGCGTAACCTCCCGGTCTGTCTGTGGTATATGGCGTCGGGCCCCGACCTACTACTATATGCTATGTGACGGATGGGATTCGCGAGCTCCTCAGCTCGAGGTGACCTGCGGGGCGGGGGACGCGAGGCCGGGGTAGATAGAAACGGCTTCATTACTGAGCCTACCAGCACTCGCCCCTTGCCCCCGTAGCTCGCGCATCTTGTTCCTTTTTCTTCTGCACTTGATTACTTTGAACTATATTCTCCCCCTGGTCTGTAATAACTTAGAATATTTTTTAGATTCCAATGTTTGCTATTTGAATAATATATCGCCCATTATATTCAGCTCGACGTGTGATGGGGCAAGTCATAGAAGTCGGCGAGCTGGGGTTGGCGAGCTGAACTGATCGGTCAACTCGGCCTCATATTTCTTTTTCTATAAACAGGCCCTCTCACCAACCTCGTACCACCGCCTTTACTGCCTTCATAATCCTTCTTCTCGCTGTCCCCCACTTTTCGTATCCGCGCTTTTAGGCTTTACGCGAGCATGGACAAGACCAATCTCGACGCTGACGGCAGCTCCAAGTGCGTCAAACACTTCACCGACTACTGCTTCTTCGAAGGGAACACGAGCGAAGCGGAGCTCGCGGAGTTCGTCACCGACTACGTGCCTCCGGGCTTTGAGGCGGGCCGGCCCAGGGAGCAGGAGGCCATCAATACTTTCTACTCTGACGAGCTCGTCTTCCCCATCTCGCATTTCGAGGTGGGGTTGCGCGTACCACTCTGGCCGGAAATCCTCCAGATATTGAAATATTATGGCGTGGTGCCCGCGCAACTCAACTCGAACGCCATCACCATGATGGTGGCGTTCACGTGCTTCCTCCGCAGGGAGCGAATAGAGTTCAACCTGACCGTCTTCAGGAAACTCTTCTCCTACAAGGTGACCCTAGATGGCGTCGCCTACTTTGGGGGCTCCCTCACCAAAGTTCGCGAGATCGCGAACAAACATCATAACTGGATGACCAAGATCGCCTTCATCAAGGGTCGGCAACATGCCCTACTCGCCCCAGCAGAAAGGCGTGGACGTGTACCGCCCTCCCGCCGTGTCCGGCAACGACGCCGAGCTCCATAAATTCTTCCTCCACAAGGATTTCGAGGTCGCCTTCCTGCGAAGGGGCCTCGACTCGCTCCTCCCTATTCTTCCCGGCGAAGGTACTTTCTTTTTTGCTTCCTGCTCAGCTCGCCGAATTTCATAGAATTTTTCTGACCAAGTTTTTTTCATGCAGGGGAGCGACTGATTCTCGCGAACCCGCCGTTCGCGGACTCGGGATTATTCCCCGACCCTCTCGCACGCGAGAAGGCAGCGGCGGCGGCCTGCCGAGATGAGCTGGCTTCCTTCAAGCCCTCATCCAGCAAGAAGCGACCTGAGCCTGCGGGACCGAGCTCGCCCCGTCGCCAACAGCCGCCAAAGAAGATGAAAGCAGTGGTGGTTCCCAGGCCGAGACATCAACAACAACAAAAGCCCAAATACATGAGCTCGCCTGAGACCATCCCGGATGGGTCGCCGGAGAGCCCGGTGAAGGAGATTTCGGGCAAGGGGCAAGGGGTGGCGAGTCCTCTGCTCCCCACCCCACCCACCCCCCACCCCCTCCCCCTCCCCCCGCTGCGACGAAGGCTGTCCCAAGCCAGGCGCGCTGAAGGGCCACCCCCTCTTTGGATTCAGGGGAAGGTGGAAAGACTCGACCAGCGAACCCATGGTCCAGTGGGACGAGCTGGTCCACCAAGTCTCCATCTCCACCCTTCCTGGACTGGCCGCCAACTCCCTACGCGCTCGGCCTCGGCCTATATGGCCGCGAGGACGCCGAGGCCTATAAGGGTATGGACCTGCGGCAGCTCGGCCACGAAGGCATGCAAGCCCATATGCGGGTCATGGAGCTGCATCACATGATAATTCGCCGCAGCTTCAACCTCAGCAACCACCTGCAGAAAGCCGAGCAGGCACGCGACGTTGCCAAGGACAAGGTCGTCGACCTGGCGAGGCAGCTCGGCATCGCCGAGAAATTACTCGCCCAAGCCGCCGGCGGGCTGGTAAGTACCGGGTCGCTTCTTTCTCTTTTTACTTGGGATTTTCCTGTCTTCTTCGTTACAAGTTTGTTTACCTTTTCATTTTTCAGGACGCCAAGGCCGCTGATGAGTTGCGGGCTCGCGTCGCGGGGCTGGAAGAGGAGAACAACCAGCTGCGGGCCCGCTCCGCCGAGCTGGAGGCTCGCCTTGCCGGGCTGGAGGAGGAGAACGGGGCACTGAAAGAGAAGAACAAGGGCCTCCATGGCGAGGTCCTCCGCCAAGTGGAAATCTTTTTCCCCCCGGGCAACAGCGAGCCCCCCTTCCCGTACAAGAGCCCAAGGATCTTTGGCGAGGCCGAGGTCGCTGAAAGGTTGCGGGTCAACTCGATTGAGTCCGCCGAGTGCACCCTTCAGATGATGAAAGACACGGGGGTGCTGGTGGAGGGCTGTGAGGAGATCACGGCCCAGGACCTCATGCCGAGTCTGTTCCTGCCAACGCCGCCTAGCGAGAAGGAGGATAGCTTTGACCTGCTCTACGGGAAGGGCTTCAAAGACGACTTGTCCGAAGGAGTGGGCAAAGAACGCCAGTCCGGGGGGGAGGCGAGAGCTGACCCCCCCCCCCCCCCCCCTCCTCCCTTTTCTTTTTCTCCTCTGTAATTTTCTCCCCCTCTTTTTTGTAATCTCGCCTAGGCGAGTTCTCCCTTATGTAACAAATTCATACTTAATGCAAAGTAGATTTTTCTAACTTCTTTTTCGTGAACCTCCTTACTGTGATGCATTCGCCCGCGAGTTTTCCCCCTTGAGTGACCTCGCTACGATAGAGCTCGCCGCCAGAATGGGTGTTAGGACTCGTAGCAGCGAATAAACCTTGAGAGCTCGCCCACCCCAGGCAATCCCGAGGTGGATCATTTGTCGCATTGGACTCGTCACCTCCCAGTTCGCACAGGCATTGTCTTTCTTGCCATTGTCAAACAAATACCAGAAGATTTCACAAGTAAAACCTGAAGGGGGTGGAATGCGCCGCCGGAGCTCACCCTCTTTGCCAGATGCTGAGAACTCGGCTCGCCACCCATCTGCCGAGTAGAGCCCGCGAGCTCCGACTCGCTTGTGAAAACTTTTCTCCCCCTATCCTTAGGAAAGAGGCCAGACTTTTCAAGTAACATCTGGAGAGGGTAGGACTTCCTCGAGTGACATTCAGCCCTGCCAGCTAGGTGAGAGCCTGGCAGCGGGATCTGCTCGGGGTCCGGGTAGACGTCATCGAGTGACATCCAGCCCTGCCAGCTAGGTGAGAGCCTGGCAGCGGGATCTGCTCGGGGTCCGGGTAGACGTCATCGAGTGACATCCAGCCCTGCCAGCTAGGTGAGAGCCTGGCAGCGGGATCTGCTCGGGGTCCGGGTAGACGCCGTCGAGTGACATCCAGCCCTGTCAGCTAGGTGAGAGCCTGGCAGCGGGATCTGCTTGGGTTCCGGGTAGACGTCGCCGAGTGACATCCAGCCCTGCCAGCTAGGTGAGAGTCTGGCAACGGGATCTGCTCGGGGTCCGGGTAAACGTCATCGAGTGACATTCAGCCCTGTCAGCTAAGAGCCTGGCAGCGGGATCTGCTCGGGGTCGGGGTAGACACCATCGAGTGACATCCAGCCCTGCCAGCTAGGTGAGAGCCTGGCAGCGGGATCTGCTCGTGGTCCGGGTAGACACCATCGAGTGACATCCAGCCCTGTCAGCTAGGTGAGAGTCTGGCAGCGGGATCTGCTCGGGGTCGGGGTAGACATCATCGAGTGACATTCGCCCTGTCATCTAGGTGAGAGTCTAGCAGCGGGATCTGCTCGGGGTCGGGGCAGACACCATCGAGTGACATCCAGCCCTTCCAGCTAGGTGAGAGCCTGGCAGCGGGATCTGCTCGGGGTCGGGGTAGACACCATCGAGTGACATCCAACCCTGTCAGCTAGATGAGAGCATGGCAGCGGGATCTGTTCGGGGTCCGGGTAGACACCATCGAGTGGCATCCAGCCCTGCCAGCTAGGTGAGAGCCTGGCAGCGGGATCTGCTCTGGGTCTATCAAATGAACACTTCACCCACTTACATGAATTACTTTAGCACATCAAGAAGCTTTATAAAAAACAAGGCACCACTTACATGTCTCAGGGATAAAAATGTTTCAAGTCATCACCGCTACAGGGGAGACTTAGGGTCTCGCCCTCCACATTCCGGAGGCGATACCCTCCTGATTTCAATGTTTCTTTTACAATGTATGGACCCTCCCAGTTGGGGTTGAGTTTTCCCACAGTTGCTGATCTTCCCGTGAATTGTTTGACCCTGACGTGCTTGTCAAAGTACTTAGTCATTCTCCTCTTCACTTCTACCTGTTGGATGGCGGAGAGATCACGCAGCTCCTCCACCATGTCAAGGAAGAGTCGCAGCTCCTCGTTTTCAGCCGGCCATTCTTCCCTGTCTTCCTCCGCCGCGACCACCCGAGGTGTCTGGACTTCAAATTCTATGGGGAGTACTTCCTCACATCCGTGGGAGAGCTTGAAGGGGGTCTCCCCTGTGGTCGTGTTGGGTGTGGTCCTCAAAGCCCAGAGGACCGAAGAGAGCTGCTCCACCCAGCTCCCCTTCAAATTTTTGGCCTTCTTCTTCAGGAGGTTCACAATGATCTTGTTTGTCCCCTTCACCTGCCCGTTGCTCCTGGGGTGGTGGACCGAGGCAAATCTGAGGTCAATCCCGAGCTGCTCACAGAAGCTAATGAATTCCGCGCTGACGAACTGAGGCCCATTGTCCGTGGCGATGGCCTGCGATAACTCGTGCCGGCAGATGATCTCCTCCCAAACAAACTATCTGATGACTCGGGAGGTCACCTTGGCCAACGTCTTTACCTCCAACGACTTTGAAAAATAATCTATCATGACGAGTAAGAACCTCCTCTGTCCGCTGGGCTGGGGGAACGACCCTACCAAGTCCATTCCCTAGATGACAAAGGGCCATGGGGACGTGATGCTTCTGAGACGCTGAACCGGTTGTAGTTGGATGGGGCAAACAGCTGACATTTGTGGCACCTCCTTGTGAATTCCGCAGCGTCGTGGCCCAGGGCAGGCCAGAAGTACACTTGTCTGACAATCCTCCCTTCCAGGGTCCGACTCACGGAGTGGCTCCCACACTGCCTGGAGTGGACTTATTCTAAGATCCTCTGCACTTCCCTCTCGGCCAGGCAACGGGCCTGCATCCCCGAGAGAGTCTTCTGATACAATTGTCCGTCCCGGAGAAGATAGTATGCCGACTTGTATCTGAACTTCTTTTTGTCCATCCCCTCCGGATCTCTCCTGTGGAAAGGAAGGTCGTGAACGGGTCCATCCACGAGGGGTGTTGATCTACCTCCATCAGCTCTCTCTCTTCAATGGAAGGGCGGAATAGATCAGTGATGGTACCACCCACCCGGGGGCCATTTTTGCCAGCTGATCGACCTGTTGGTTCTCCTCCCTGGGCACGTGTCGGATGGAGAAGGTTTGGAACGTGTCGATGACCCCCTTCACTTTTGTTAAGTATAACCGGAGGGTAGGCTCCCTTGCCTCGAACTCCCCATTGATCTGGGAAGACACCACCATGGAGTCGGTGAGGACCTCCACGTCATGCACCCCCAGCTCCCTGGACAGGCGCAGCCCTGCTATTACGGCCTCGTATTTGGCCTGGTTGTTAGTAATGGGGAAGTGCACCACCACCGTTTGCTCAATTCTCGTCCTTTGGGGGCTTTCCAAGATTACCCCCACCCCCAAGGAATGTTTCCCCGAAGCGCCGTCTACCTTCACCTTCCATGAAGCCGGATGAGTGAGTTCTTCCTCCGCCACTTCGACCACGTAGTCAGCCAAAAAGTCGGTCATTGCTTGGGCCTTGATCGAGAGGCGGGGGACGAAGGAGATGTCGAACTAGCTCAGCTCCACCGACCACTTAGCCAACCTGTCTGAATGCTCCACCCCCTCAAAAATGTTGCGGAGGGGATGGTCAGTCACCACTCGGATGGAGTGTGCCTGGAAGTAGGGCCGGAGTCTCCGAGCCGAGATGACCAGAGCGAAGGCCAGCTTTTCCAAGATGGGGTACTGAAGCTCGGCCTTCCTCAGGACCCGGCTCACATAATATATGGGGAGTTGCTTCTTCCCCTCTTCTCGAACCAGGACGGAGCTCAAGGCCTCTGCTCCGACCCCGAGATACAAATACAAGTCCTCCCCCTCCTTCGGCCCTTGGAGCAGGGGAGCCTGAGTCAAATGCTTCTTCAGGGCCTGGAATGCCTCCTCGCACTCCTTTGTCCACTCAAACTTCTGGCCCTCCCTCAATGTTTTGAAGAAGGGGGAGCACTTCTCCACGGCCCAGGAGAGGAACCTGCTCAATCCTGCCAGCTTCCCTGTCAACCGTTACACCTCTTTAGCATTCTGAGGCGACCCCAGCCCCATGATGGCTTTGACCTTGTCCGGATTTGGCTCGACCCCGGCGGGGGTGAGGAGATGGCCTAGGAACTTGCCCCTGCTGGCCCCGAAAACGCACTTTAGGGAGTTCAGCCTCATCTTGTATTTGCGCAGGGTGGTGAAGGTTTCCTCCAGGTCCTGGAGGTGAGAGTCCACGTCTCGACTCTTGATCATGAGATCATCTACATACACCTCCAGGTTCCTCCCCTTCTGTTCACGGAAGACCATATCCATCATCTTCTGGTATGTCGCCCCTGCGTTCTGCAGCCCAAAGGGCATTATCTTGTAGCAGTAGCACCCATCCCCCGTGATGAACGAGACATCTTTGATGTCCAGGGGGTGCATCCTAATCTGGTGATAACCTGAAAATGCATCTGAGAAGCTCATTACAGGAAAACCGACGGCTGAGTCAACCAGCGCGTCGATCCGAGACAAAGGATAACAGTTCTTAGGGCATGATTTATTAAGCAAAGAAAAATCAACACACATACGCCACCGGACGTCTCCTTTTTTAACCATAACTACATTGGAGACCCAGCCGGGGTATTATATTTCGGATACAAAGTCGGCCTTGAGGAGTTTGGCCACCTCCTCCCTGATGTGCTCGGCCAGCTTGTCTGCGGTGGACCTCTTCTTCTGTTGGACGGGGCGAGCTCCCGGGTCCAAGTTGAGGCGGTGGCAGGCCACGTCCGCGTCAATCCCTGGCATCTCCGCTGCGCTCCAAGCGAAGATGTCCACGTTCTTCTGGATGCATGTCAGCATCCTGCCCTGAGCCTTCGGGGTCAGCCCTCCGCTGATGCGAACCTTCTCCACACTGCCTCCAAGGGTGAGAACCTGCATCTCCACGACCTCTTCAGCAGCCTCCAGCCTGGACTGCTCCCCCAATTCTCCGACGTCCCTTTCCTCTGGGACAAGAACCTCCCCATCTTCCACCTCTTCCTCTACGGCCATCGTCTCGGCCAACTCCTGGTCTCCTCTTGTCACCACCTGGGTGCAGCCTTCTTCTACCTCCATCTCCTCTCCGCCAGCCTCCTGCCCTGCCTCCATTCTCCGCTCCATCTCCTCGGCCCCCTCCTGCTAGGAGATAGAGTTCACGACGGTGACGTAGCATTCTCTTGCCACCTTGGGGTCTCCCCGAACCCGGACCTGGATCCCCTCGGCGCTGAACTTCAGGCATTGGTGGAAGGACGAGGGGACGCAGCGGAAGGCGCTGATGAGGGGCCGCCCGAAGATGGCGTTGTAGCTACTGGGGGCATCCACGATGACAAACCTGCAGTTCCGGGACTACCCCCCCCCCCAGCGTGACGTGGAGTCCCACTCCTACCTCCTTCCTCTCCGCTGAAAACCCAAACAGGGGTCCATCTGAAGCCAGCACCCTCTTCGCCTCCACCTTCATCGTGTTGAACGCCTTCTTGAAGATGACGTTGACGGAACTTCCGTTGTCAATGAGGATCCTGGAGACGGTGAAATTCTCGATGGCTGCCTGGATGACCAGCGCATCGCAGAAGGGATTCTCATGATCCGGCATATCACTTCTGGAGAAAGTAATCTTCTCCTCTGGGGGTGGGGTCTGGGATGTGGAGTCAACGCTCTGGCGGTACATAGTATGGAGGCTCGCCTTCCGGAAAGTCTTTATCCCCACCCCCCCCCCCCCCCCCCCCCACCTCATGGATCACTCTGATCCCTCCCCGGGTTCCAACATCCACCTGGTCTTCACATCTATCCTCCTCCGCCCGAGGCAGGACCTCCTCAATCCTCACCTCCTGGAGACCCTGTTGTTGATACTGCTCCTTGTTTCCTCTCATCTCGAGGAACTCCGGGCACGTGGCCGTGGCGTGCCCTTCCTCTTGGTGGAAGTCGCAGTAGGGCAACTCCACCCTGACTTCTCTCCTCCTCTGTGCTGCTCTCCTCCTCTTCCCCATGGCTATAGTCATAGCCTGATCTTGATCGGGGAGGGGAGGTCTTTGGGCCTGCCCCCAACCTGGGGGATGGAACTGATCCTGGCCCCTCTGGCGGTTGTCCCTTCCCTGGTAACCTCTCTGTGGCCCCTGGTCTTGCCACTCGGGCCTCCAACCCAGCCGACGGTTCGGCTCCTGACGCCCCCACCTGGGCTGTTGTTGTTGTTGCTGTTGCTGCCGCTGTTCCCTCTGTCAGGGTTCAGCTCTCATTTCCTCCTGACCTCTGTCGCCTCTCGGCTCCTCCTCCGTGGCCCACCTGGCCAGCTTTCGGGCAAACTCCGGGTTTGACGTCTCCCCGTCGACTTCTCTTGTTGCCCTCTCCATCAGCTCTTCGTAGGAGAGGGGCGGCACTCTCTTCAGTTCCATCCTGAAGAAACCTTGTTGCAGCCCCAAGGTAAAGGTCATCATCAGGCTATGCCCGGGCATCTCCAGGACCTGGGTGACCTCCTCCTGAAACCGGTCAACATAACTCCCCAAGGTCTCGTTCACCCCCTGCTTGATGTGGAACAGGGACACCGACTCCTTTTTCCTCCTCTTGGAGGTGGTGAACCTCAACATGAACCCCCGACGCAGGTCCTCGAAGCAATAAATGGAGCTGGTCGGTAGTTGGTGAAACCACTCTCTCGCCCTCTCCATGAGGGTGATGGCGAAGAGTCTGCACTTGAAGCCATCCGACATCTGTCGGATCGAGACTACGTCCTCAAACCACTTGACTTGCTGGACCGGGTCCCCCTTCCCGGTGTAGTAAGACATCTCGGGTTCCCTGAACCCCTCTGGAACTGGGGCTGAGGAAACCAACTCGCTGAAGGGTTGCCTCCCCCTGCTGGGTGAGCTAGAGGGTCTCGCGCACCCATCTCGCCGAACCGGCCCCCGCTTGCCGAGCAGGGGAAGAGCATGCGCCCAGGGAGCTCGCAGCCTCTCCCTTCCTCGGTGACCTCCTTCCCAGCTCGCCTGCCGGGAGCGTCCTCGCCCAGCGACGAGGCGGTTATGACTGGAACTGTTGGAGTCGAGCACTCGGCCCGCGCGCCGAGTGCGAACTTGACGAGGCTGAGTACCTCCAGCCTGAAGTCTTCGAACATCCCCACCGTGGCCACAGGTGGCGGGGGCGGCAAGTCAGACTTGTCTGAGCCTTGTCCTTCTCCTCTTGTCATCTAGCCTGTTGAAGATTTTTTGTGCTGACCACTCTCCACGCTCACCACACCAAAATGTTGAAAACGAAAACTCGGTCTCTTGTAGAGTTCATCTTTGGGGAAGGGGCGATCGTGCACCTACTTCTCTCCTGCAAACCAAATAACAAAAAGAAATGGGAACTGACCCAAGGGCTCGGCGTGGAGGTCCCGCCACACACCCGGAAGATCTTAGAGCGCTTCCCCTTCTTAGCCAAAGGCCGAGCTAAGGCTACCTCAGAAAGCGCAAGAAGATCTGAACACTAGTCAGCATGTCGTCTGAGGTGCCCCTTGGGTCCTATTTATAGATTTCCGAAAACGGCTTGCAAATAGCCAACCTCCGCTGTTTTGAACAGCTATATGCAGCCCAACTGGGTCTGCCAACAGCGTAACTCCGCTGTTCTAACAGGCTATAGGCAGATCAGCAGGGGCAAAATGGTAAAAAACATCATAGGTCGCTGGACGAGTGGCCCCCTGAAGCCTCTGCTCGCCTGGGGCGGCGGGTGCTCGATGGACCTGGCACTCGCCGCCTCTTCCTGGACTTCGGCGAGTACGGGCCCGGCTGGCCCTACTCACCTGCCTCTTGTCGGCCTTTACTGGGCGAGTGTGAGCCCTTCGGCTCCGCTCGCCCCAGATAATCCCACCTCGCCTGGGCGAGCCGGGGGCTGCCGAGCTCTGGCCCCTTGAGTGCTCGCCCGGGACTTAGACTGCATGATCCTGCGGGTCGGCTCTTGAGAAATTGAGTCTGATGAACGCTGAGCTCCGTTCGACGAACGTCGAGCTCCGTTCGACGGACTGAGCGGACTGGGTGGGCTTCTCTCAATGCCAAGGCTGAACAGCGTTGAGTGTCTGGACTTCACTCAACGCCAAGGCTGAACGGCGTTGAGTGTCTGGACTCCACTCAACGCTAAGGCAGAATGACGTTGAGTGTCTGCACTTCACTCAACGCCAAGGCTGAACGGCGTTGAGTGTCTGGACTCCACTCAACGCTAAGGCAGAATGGCGTTGAGTGTCTGGACTTCACTCAACGCCAAGGCTGAACGGCGTTGAGTGTCTGGACTCCACTCAGCGCTAAGGCAAAATGGCGTTGAGTGTCTGAACTTCACTCAACGCCAAGGCTGAACGGTGTTGAGTGTCTGGACTCCACTCAACGGTAAGGCAGAACGGCGTTATCTGGCCTGGCGAGTTCTCGATGGAGCTGGTACTCGCCGCCTCTACCTACCTCCTGCGAGTGCGGGCCCGGCTGGCCCTACTCGCCTGCCACTTGTCGGGCTCGCCTGGGCGAGGTGGGGGCTGCCGAGCTCTGGCCCACCTTGGTGCTCGCCCGGGACTTGAGAAAAGGGAGCCGGTCGGTCTGGCTCCTGGCGACCCCACTCGCCGGATACGGGGTTGTACAGCTGCGATCTGCGGTGCCAGCGGAATGGCATGGTCAGTGGCTCGCGCCGGTGGTAAGCTTGTGGGGGTGGTGAAGACATCGTCGAACTCATCTAAGAGTTGAGAGAGATTGGAGGGCAACCCTGTGGTGCCCATTGGTGCGGCCTGCAGCTGCCAGAGCCAGGCCGAGAACTCCATGTCGTAAGTGTGGCAGATGGCCCGAAAGAAGACCGGTCTGCGGAGGAAAGTGGAGTCCCCTACTGGGTGGCAAGGAGACCCCTTCCAAGAAAACTGCATAGACATCTCGGCCCAATTGACCCGAACGTCCAATGTCGCTAGCCATGCGACACCGAGGATGATGTCGACGCCGCCCAATTCGAAGACAAAAATCAATCGTCACCGAGCACGGTCTAAGGGCCACCTGCACGGCGGTGCATGATCCTGCGGTCGGTCGTCGGCGGCCGTCCTAGACAGACAGTAAAATCCGGTGACGGAGTGCATGGAATGGAGAGGTGTCGAACCAAATGTTGAGAAATAAAGTTGTGGTTGGCGCCGCTATTAATCATAATGAGGACCGATTACCCCTAGACGAAGCCGACCAACTTTATTGTCTGAGGCCCGGCGATGCCGCCCATCGAGAAGCAAGGGAGGTCCAAGCGGTTAAAGGTGGCTCTGTCAACCTCTGGGGGTGGCGACTCGCCAGATATCTCAAGCGCCTCAAAGTCCTCCAGGGTGATTTCGGGAGTTGGATCCCCGATGATTGCATGAAACTCTTTCATGGTGCACTCGTGATTTGGATAGTAAGGTTGTTGGCATCGGAAGCAAAGCCCCTTTTTTCGGAGCTCGTTGTAGTCGTTATTTGACAGGCGGTGAGTGGCCGAAGGGCGGCCCGGTCGAGGCCCTCCATGGGGCGGTGGCCGCGGACCGAAATCTCGCGGTGGTGGTGGTGGCCTGGAAGGAGGGGGTGTTGTGGTTGTCGGTGGGCAGCCAAAGAGGTCTGCTTCCACTGCCCGCGCTAGATTGAGTGCTTCGGAGACCGTTCGCGAGTGGTGGGTGCGAAGGCGAGAGCGAATCGCTGGAAGGAGACCTTGCATGAAAAAACCCAAGTAGTGGTCAGGCGGAAGGCCCGGAACCTGTGTCACCAGGGCGACGAACTCGTCGATGTAGGCGTCTACGCCGGCCGACTGGCGGATGCTACAATGACACTCGACCGCGGAGCCTGCGTAGCGGGGCTCATACCACTGGACCATCTCCTATTTCAGTTCGCCCCAAGAGATGTGAGGTTGGAATTGGCCGAGCCATCGCGCCCAGTGGAGACCGGATCCGTAGAGCCCAACCACGGCGGTGCTGACCTTGTCCGCTTCGAGTGTTAAGTAGAGTTCAAAGTATTGTTCCCAAGCTTTTAAAACCCGGACCGGACCGGCCGGTTCAATCGGTCGGACCACCGACCGGACCCCCGGCCGGTCCGGTCAAGGATTAAAACCCGCTATGGCAACGGACTGCCCAAGAACCGGTAAACCGGGCGGGCGGACCGGCTAACCAGAAATCGGTCCGGGTTTGTAGAACCGGGCGGGCCACAAGCCCAGTTATTTAATATATGAAAAAAAAGTTTTGGTCAGGATTAGAACCCGGATCACCTCTAACTCCAACATGGGTGAGGACCACTAGATCAATTGGTATTCAATGTACTTGTTAGAAATATATTATATAAATATACATACTAATATAAAATTAAATTTTATTGAGCATTAATATATTAAATTAACATTAAAAAATAATTTTATGATAAATTTAAATATATTTGTAATTTTATGATAAATTTAAATATATTTGTAATTTTATGATAAATTTAAAATTAATTTTATGATGCATTTAAAGTATACTTGTAAATTTAAAATATATGTGTAAATGTGTAATATATATACCCATCAAATATATTTAAAAATATATGTAATAATGGATATACCATATAAAATTATACATACTCTTCATATATAATATACATATTAATATTTATTCAAAAATAAATTTTTTTGAGTGTTAATATATTTAATTACTTTTAAAATTTAATTTTATGATAAATTAAAGATATATGTGTAATATATATATAATGGTTCGACCCTGGTTGAACTTTGAACCTTTCACTTTACCGGTCCGATTTTCAAAAAGTTGATTGTTCCGCCTTGGCGATCCACCCCATGGGATCGGTGCCGGAGAAATGCGGAACGTCGAGGGACAGGGGCGAGCGAGCCGAGAGAGGCCCGGTGGAGGCTGGCGTGGGGGGTGGGCCAAGGAGCGAGCCCCCGTCGGTAGAGGAGGCATGGCCGTCGGTGGCTGCGAGCACCGGGGAGGCGGGGCGGGCTTCCAAGCGCGCTAGGATGGCCTGCAGCGTGGCCTGGATGGAGGCGAACTGTGAGTCATGGCCGTCGAGGCGGCGCTGGACGGAGGCGTCGGTGGTCACCGGGTCGGGGTGGCCACGCGTGGATGGAGCCATGCGGCGAACCGGGCAGCGCAGGGCGGCGAACTGCGCGAGGGTGGCAGCGGAGGGCGGTCAGCGGAGTGCAGCGAAGGGCGGGCAACGGAGATCACGGCTCAGGCTACGGAAGAACATGACAAGGGCGCGCCTGATGCAGACGGAGCGAGACTGCGGACTGCGCGATTGATGTGGCTTCTCGATACGACAAATCTTATATAGAGGGGGTGGGTCCAGCTATAACATGGCAACATACCAAAATAAAAAATACTAAAATAATAACATACCCAAAATATTACAATACCAAAACAGCAAAACACACAATAGGAACTAATAATTAAGTTTCCTCATTGGTCGGACCCGCTCATGCCCGTGTCCCGTCCGCACCCACGCCCAGCTCCTCTCTGTCGGACTCGGTCTCTTTCGCACCAGCATGGCACCTTCCTCGTCGCGTGTATACCCGCCATGGTTATTCATTGACGTGAATATCGGTAACAATTGATGAAATTATATTTGACTCTATTGAAGATAAACTTTGCAAAAGATTTTTCAATTTAATGACAAGTAAATTTAAAATGAGTAGTATGAGGGAGTTATCATACTTCTTAGGACAACAAGTTAGACAAGATGACAACATTTTATCTCTCAATTTAAATACACTAAAGAGTTTAAAATGGGATGGAAAATATTTCCACCATGAAGATCTCCATGGCTACTAATGATGTGATTGAGAAGAATGAATCTAGCAAACTTGTAGATCAAAAGATCTACAGGGCAATTATTGGTTTACTTCTATATCTCACAACAAGTAGGACTTGTATAATGTTTGACACATATGTCTGTGTTAGATACATATTTAACTCATGTTAAAAGAATCTTGATATACCTTAAGAGGACACCTAAACTTGGACTATGGTATCCTAAAGAATCTGGATTTGAACTAATAGGTTTCTCATATGCAGATTTTACAAGTTGTAGATTAAACGGAAAGAGTACAACAGGAACTTGTCAATTCCTTGGGAATAGACTAATTTTCTGGTTCAGCAGGAAGCAAAATTCAATCTTTACATCCACAGTTGGAGTTGAATATATCTCATCTGAAAATTGTTGTTCACAACTATCATGAACGCAGAATCATTTACGGGATTATGGGTGTAAGTTCACCAAAACGCTCATTTTCTGTTACAGCATAAGTGTCAATACAATTGTCTCTAATCTTGTTCTACATATTAGAACAAAGTATATTGACATAAGATACCATTTCATTAGAGATAATGTGGACAAAGAAGAAAATTCTTGTAATTTATTTTCCTGAGAATCAGAAGGTTGATATCTTTACAAAACCTCTTCATGTGAGGTATAAATATTTCATTCATGCTTTGGGAATGTTATATTGAGTTGGATGAAATTCTAAGCTTAGCTATTAAAGGTGCAAGGCGCACCGAGGCGCAAAGGGGTCTTGGATCCTATGCGCAAGGGTCAAGGCGTAGGCACGCGCCTGACGAAGGCACGGCGCAACCACATTCATTTTTAAAACTAAGCATCAAACATCAGTTCATCTTCTTGATCAGATTTTTCTTCTATTCTACTCATTAATCATTCAATACTATCATTTACATCTCTTAAAAAATAGAATTAATGCGGTCACTTGCATCATATCTAAATCTTAACACTCGATTATGTTTCAAAAACACTAAATCAAGCAAAAATTATTGAGTTCTTATATTATTTCTTTCATCATTTTGAAGAAAAAATTGCAGGAAAAATTGCACCCAGACGTGCCTTTTATGCTCCAAAGGAGCAAAAATGACGCACGAAGATGCAAACCTCTGAGACTGAAGCCTTAGACGGGCCTTTAACAACATGGATTCTAAGTGAAATGGAAGACTTGGGTGAACTAGGCGTAGACTTCAATTAAGCATATGCCGAGTAAACAGAAAATGTAGTGGTGCCTTTAAACGCCAAGTACCTTAAGAGCATACTTGAGCTTCTTGTTTAAGCATGTAGTTAGTTTATGACAATATAAAAAGGGAGGGGATCCACTATGTCACCACACCTGATCAAACAACCGTTCGTCTTCTGCTCTCTTGCTCTTCGTTTTCTTCAAGCTTTCTTGTAGGTTGTCAATGGCAAACAAAGTTAACAGTAGGCTCGATGTTGATATTGAGTCTTTTGCTGAAAGTGAAGCAAAGTTCCAGACTATTTTATCCCTTCAGCAAACTCAGCCTCTGAATAAATTCTTAACGACAAGGAGCAGGATCTTGAGGAAATAAAATTTTGCAGAAATTGTGGGAAACAAATTTGAGATTGATCCGCATGTGGAAGAAGACACTCTCTCTGGCAGGGATATGGGTAAAACTCTCACTCTAATGAGGTTCACAGGTCAGAAATCCTCCAACATCAAAAAAGATCATGTCGACGAAGACGTTAAGTTTTCGGCAGATATTGTTGGAAAGATTATTATGTGGAAGATCTCAGCTCATGAAGCAATTACTAACAATCAATTGAAAACTATGGCCATGTTAGTGTTAAAGAAGAAAGTTGGCTGGAGCAAGTTAGTGCTTTGCCTTTTGAGGGCTAAAATTTTGCAGCATAAAACTTATTTTGGACGAGTCTTAAGTCTAATTTTCTTTCATTCTTAGTTTCTTACCCTTCTGTGTGTATATCACAAGGAATTTTCATTCCTCAAGGCAAGAGAATATCATCTTCGCTATTCATCAAATGGAGGAGGATTATTCCTAAACCTAAGCCCTCTCCTGTTCTAGTCCATTCCACATCTTCTTCTTCATCCTCTAACCCTGATATTTCTACTACCTTCTGTGTGTATTTCACAAGGAATTTTCATTCCTCAAGGCAAGAGAATATCATATTCGCTATTCATCAGATGGAGGAGGATTATTCCTAAACCTAAGCCCTCTCCTGTTCTAGTCCATTCCACATCTTCTTCTACATCCTCTAACCCTGATATTCCTACTACCTCCATCTGGTATAATCATGAGACAGATCGAAACAAACACCTATGATCTTGATGCCCTTGCAAGTATGGGTATCCACCTGGTATTTAGTGTTGAAGATATGACGCCGTACTACGAGCCTCGCCAGTATGTGGACCGAAGCAGTGGGGACTTCCAGCCGCCCACACCTCCATTTCTATTGCCTTGCCACCTTCATAGCCCACACGTCTGATGGCCACCACTACTCACTCCTTTCTGACACCCACCCACCTGCGGACTCGTCTTCTTTGGTTCTACCTACGGCGCCGCCGATCGCATCGGGATCCACCACTCGTGAGTTGAGCGTTGAGAGCTTCATAGAGATCAGACCCCACCAGTGCATTCCTACTACAGACGTTGTTGACACCTGGGTACTTGCGGCGGAGCGTGATCGATTCACCCCTGGATTTCGACTTCAGTACGACCGTCCCCATTTACCGGAGATGACTGTTTTTCGGTCGGGGGAAGTCGATTGGCGAGGAGACTCTTCCATCGACGACACTTGGACGACCTTTGGTGGACCTCTTCGAGTTTTACCTGGCATACAACGAGAGAAATTCGATCTCAATTCATCGGGAGATGAATTCTTTCAAACCGGGGAGATTGATGTGGAGCATAAATGAGCACTTGCAGTGGATGACGAGTTTTGGGGCCCGTTCGAGGGCCAATTAGCGACTTTCCATATATTGCGAGCCCGGATCGACGATCGGACTCCGCGGATGCGTCCGGATTCGCGTTGCGAATCAATTTCATATATTAGTTTATTATATTTGCATTTATTTTGATGTATTTGGGTGGCCCCACCTCCGGCCAATCATAGTCGTTGATGGGGGATGTTCTAATCCTTGTTTTATTATAAATAGAGGTGATAGGGGGCTGATCTAGGCATTGCAGAATTTGAAGAAAGCTATTCCCCGATTTCCGCGATCATCCCACGGTGCCGACTCCGTGGAACCCTAAGTGACGACTCCTAGGCTTGCATCTTCTTCCCCCAAGGTAACCTCTAACCCTAAGTCTTCTTTTCCCCTCCCAAACTCCCTCCCGCAGCACCCCTACAACCCCCAAATCAGCCACTGCTTCCTGGGCAGAAAATTCAGGAAGCAGAAAATTCAGATTTCAATTCCATGTACTATTGGAAAATGAAATTTACTATTCCTTTTATATAATTTTTTTCTTTCCCTGGCTGACCATCGGCGGCCTGAAAGCTACTCCAGGACAGCTCAGCCACCTAGCCCCCTCCTCCCTCTCACTGTAGCCACTTCCCCACTCCCCTACAGGGCCACCAGTCACCCCAATCTTCACCTACAGCAGCAGGCCCTCTCAGCCCTAATTCCGCTTGCCGCCAATCCCCTCCC
Source organism: Platanthera guangdongensis (assembly GCA_039583875.1). Lineage (NCBI taxonomy): Eukaryota > Viridiplantae > Streptophyta > Magnoliopsida > Asparagales > Orchidaceae > Platanthera > Platanthera guangdongensis. The sequence goes on along the minus strand of CM077157.1, from coordinate 63,553,965 downwards.
CTTCGAGGAACCACAGCCAATCAGCCCCTATCCAGATCAGTCCAGATCTGGACTGTTTCAGCACCGATCCGCTATTTCCTCTCACACTCCGCTCCATTCCTAGCCCGGATCCGCTCTTAAACACCGGATCCACTACCCCTCGCCCGGATCTACCCATACGATGTCGGATCTACCCATTTTCGGTCTGTTTCCACCTTCCACCACCGAGGACAGTCACCTACGTCGTTTCCACGTCTACGGTTCCACCCCAGATCGCCGTTCACGCATTTCAGACTCTGAAATCTTCAATGTTTTGGTCAGCCCACTACTTGGTGAGTCTTCGTTGTACTGGATTATTATTTTCAACATATTTGTACTGGGTTGGTTACTATATTAGTTTAGATATCTTGTATTGTGGCGGTTTGTTAGATAATTATTGTGATTTGCAGGATTTATTCGTCGCGCGCTCTCGCTTTGGCCCTACACGCGGAGGAAAGCATAAGTTTGTCTCGCTTAAATAAATTATTGTGTCTTGTTGTGAATTTATCTGCATGGGATGATTTTATTTATTATCCAATTGTGATCTAACCGTCGAACTTTTGCATAGCATGTAGAGTTAGGTCACAGATTTCTCGCCGCCTATATATTCGCCTTGCGTCAGTCTGCTTCTCATTCTCATGTTCCTGATATGTTTAAGATGGTAACTGAAATAGTTGTACCATTTCTTGATTCCCATGCCTTATCTACTCTTGCTCAGATAGAAACCCTATCTCAGCAGCTTACTTCATATTCAAGATCAAGTTTCTGACCTTTCAAATACAGTGAAATTACTTTCTCAATCTTCCAATCATCTTCCTATCAACCAGGAATTCTTGCTTGCCATGATCAAGGAAATCAAGAAGGGAGAGAAGATCGTCTCTTCTGACAGGGCTCCAGCTGATAGGTTCCTACGACTTAGTAGTTTTGAAAGTGTTGATAAAGATGATGAGCATTCCACTATAGTGGTAGTCATCAGTATTGATGAAGGAAAAGGTTATTCTAATACAATGATTGTTTTTTATGTTACTAAAGGTATGACTCCTGCTAATCAGAACATACTAGGAAGAAATGACGAAGTCAGAATTGTTGCTACTGCTGAAAATATGATCATTGTTGATAAGCATTTGCTGAATAACGATATATTCAGTCTACACAACTGATAAATTTGATTTTATGATATTTAAATATTAAAAATGTGATCTCTTAAAAATTCGCGGCACAAGCGGGACTTTCACGACCAAAGCCATGCGATAACGAACCTAGAGTTGCAAACACGCGTTAATATCTAACAATCGAGCATTTAATTAATACAACTTAATATTCCACAGGTGAGCAATTTAAAGAAATGACAACGCGAGACAAACAGGATTTTCAATTGACGACAAACAGGAATAAGTGTTAATTATAGGCAAACTCTGAGGAACGACGGGGAGGCCGTCGTTTACTGCGGAAGGGAGTAAGGGCAGGTCGTCGACCTTCTGGCAGTCGTTCCGGTGGCTCTAGCGCCTTCTGCGACGGGGAGAAAAGGAGGATTCAAGGAACGGCCGTACAGATGCTCATTTCCGTTGGAGCTCGTGCGCGTGTGACTTGCAGGTAGCAGTTCCACCTCGGGGAGGCTCGACAGCGTTCGTACCGGTCACGAGAAGGGCCGTTGAAGCTAAATAAGCAAGTAGGGAGGCATGGGCGGGAAGATGGAAAATTTTGTTGGCAATATCGAGAAACAGAGATTTTTTCTCTGTTTCCCGATTCTGTCCAGTCCGCTGAAAGGGGTAGTGGAACCGGTTGTTTATAGTAAAGGTTTGTGTAGAGAGAAATGAAGGCTCTGTTTGGTTGGGTTGTTGCTGATGGTAAGCTGTTGATAAACTGTTGTTGATTGAAAAAGTGTTGATTCTGGAAAACACAGTTTTGTTAAAAAACTGTTTGGGTGAAACAGAGTTTACAAAACGGAGTTTTCGAAAAGTTGTTTGGATACAAAACAGAGTTTTTAGTAATTTTTTTAAAAAAATTTTAAATACCAACCATTTAATTTATGAGAAATTAAACTTTTTTCATTGAAATAACACCAAATAAAGGTTCATTCATACATTTTTTTATGTTCTACGCTCTAGCTTCATACAGTTGATCCGCAATAATATTGCGTAGCGTGATCATCTCCTCTACACCACCTGCTGTGTCAGTACATGTTTCTTGGCGCCCTTGTGAGGTCATCCCATGGTCTTGATCTCTTTGCTCGGATTCACTAAAATCAATGTCCACACGCGAAGGGTGCCGACGAATGAAATTATGTAAACACATTGTGGCGATCACAATAGCTACTTGTTTGTCAAAACGATAGCTTGTCATGCCCCTCAGTATGGCCCATTTTTTCTTCCAAACCCCAAATGATCGTTCTATCACACTTCTTAGTGATGAGTGTGCGTGATTGAAAATCTCCCGACATCCTTCGGCTCGACGTCCACCACGAGCAAAGTCTGGTAGATGATATCATGCATCTTGATACGATTTCAAGTATCCTCTCTGCAGAGGATAACCAGAATCTACCAAGTAATATTTTCCTGAAAATAATTAAATAATATTTATCAATAGTTATTTTGTAGGGATAAAAAATAATTGAATAAAATTTTACATAGTTACCTAGAGGTGGATGCGGGAAGGTATAACGTGAATTACTTATTGCATAGTTGAAAATTCGGCTATCGTGCGCTGATCCCTCCCAACCCGGCATAACGAAAGTGAAGCACATATTGAAATCACAAGCAGCCATGACATTTTGAGTTGGACTGTCACGTCTCCCAATATAAGGTACTTGATTTCCAACTGGTATGCACGCGTGAACATGTGTCCCGTCAATTGCTCTTATGCAATCTTTAAAAAATGGCATGTAACGTCCGTCATACATAATCTCTGGCGGAGTACTGCCGAAAGATCTATCTGATGGCTGAATCACTTCTTTCGCTAACTGCAGCAAAACATGAATACCTCGAGAGTAAAAATCTGCTAGCAGTCTCCGTTGAATGCTGAGTATCGAAATTTCTTTACCGCTGGGACAACCTAAAAATATATATATATATTTAACATTAGATGTTAATTTTTAAAAAAAAAAGTCTTAACAAATATGTTTTCGTAAATGGATACCTTCAATCTTTCGTCTCACCACTCGTCCGAAGCGTCTATAGTTTTCCTTGAAGCATTCCAACCCAATTTGGTGTCACCACGTTTTAACTTCGTCCATAATTTTCACTCCTTCAAATGATCTCATTTATTTTTCAATTGGACTTTGTCGTACTATTTTCTAGTAAGCTTCTCAAAATTCTTCATAATGTTGCTTCAACCCTCTTTATTAAAATGTGTGGTTGGTCGATTCACAAATTCTATCTCTTTAACACATATGTCACAGAAAAGCATGGTAGCTGTATTGTACCAAAACGCAGCCACACCACCATCTTTTGATTTGTCCATCTTTAGAAAATAAAATAAGTTAATTTTTTACGAAAACACACACATACATAGAACAACACACACACACACATACATAGCACACACGTGCACACATACAGAACACACTCACACACATACATAGCACACACGTACACACATATATAACACACTCAAATAACAACACGCTCACACATATATATAACAACACACACACACACACACACATATATATATATATAACAAACACATATAACAACACACACATATAACACACACATATAGCAACACACACATATATATATATAACACAAATCACACAACATATAACACACTCAAATAACAAATCACACAACAAATATATAACAACACACACACACACATACATACATATAACACACACACATACATATAACACACACACAACAATAACAACACAAACACATACACGCATATAACACACACACACCAACAACAGATACACACACAGAGCAACAGAGACACATACACACATATAAAACACACACATACAACGCATACACACAAACATACAACACACACACACCACAACAACAACAACAACACATACACACACACATACAACAACAACACATACACACACACATACAACGCACACACACACACCAACAGAGATATAGCATACACAAGATAACAGACACACAACATATATAAAGCATACACAAACATACATAACATACACACACACATATAACAACACACACACATATAACAACACACACACATATATATATAGCATACACAAGATAACATACACACATATATAATGACACACACACACATATATATTACATACACGATCACATATTAACACACACACATACACGCATACACACATATATATAACATACACACAACATATCTACCATACACACACTTATAGAACAACATACACACATACATACACATACACATATATAATAACACACACATATATATAACACACACAACCACACACACACACATACAACCACACACAACCACACACACACGCATACACAAACCCACACACACACGCATACACAAACCCACACATACAGCCACACACACACATAACAGTCACACAACCACACACACACATACAACCACACACACACTCAACAACACAAACCCACACATACATACGCACAAAACAACACACCCACACAAACACAAACACAGGACACTCACACAAACACAGGACACAGAACACTCACACAACAACAAAAACACACACATACACACACACAATATCAGCACTGGTTGAGTCCTCGTGTTGCATTGGTTGAGTGTGTCGAGGGCAGAGGAGAAGGGGTTGAATGCTACAAGGCGGGCGACCTTACTGAAGCGGCTGAGATCGAGGACGGAGTCTAGGACGGCATCGATGCTCTGGCCGATCTCGTCGAGGCTGTGAGCGAGGAAGAGAGAGTAGCCGGAGGCCGACTCGTACAGCACGTAGAGCACCATGGATGTCGACCAAGAGAGCGACGCAGAGGGAGTCGTCGATGACGCAGGCGGAAGCAGCACACGGCAGCAGCGGCTGAATCGGAGCCGCTCCTGTCGACGGGCTCAGCGATCGACTTCGTCGACAGGAGCGGGAGCGGCAGGCGTGAGCCCTAGCAGCTCGTGGAAACGGAAGCACGGGTCGGGGGGGAGAGCAGTAGCGGTCGCGGAATCACGGGAAAATTTATTTTATGTTTCAGAACCTCCCTCTGATACCATGTAGAGAGAAATGAAAGGTGCAATTGTATTCTTCCTCAAAGAGGCATAATATAGGAGAAACAACAAGACACCCAATACCGATAGGCGGTGTGGAACTAAACTCAACAATACTAAAATACTACTAATAACAGTTTGATATAATGAGGGGAACGGTTAAAGTTGTCAAAGTTGCTAGCTTAATTAAATATTGCATGAGTTTTCAATAGTGTTAAATGAGGATAGAAAAAGGACAGTTTCAACAAAAAATTTAATAGACAGGAAGTTTTAATTAGCTGGCCCGTTTAATAGATGATAATGATGATATAAAAATGTCATTTCATTTCATATTCTTCATTAAATAGTAATTAACTTTAATTTCACAAATTAAAATATTTCTATTATAATTATAATTTCTGAAATTAGATGTGCAAATAATTTTTTAAAACTTGCCATAATTATCACCTATCCTAATTTGACGGACTTTTTCATTCATGATCTTATTGGGCGGTCACTCCAATAATTCGAACAAACTGGCGTGAGTAACTTGCGTGAAACAAAAGATACAAGCGTCTTTAGCGAGCGCGGAAATACGAGAAAATTAAAGTGCGCGAAAACATGCGCAACCGAAGACATAATGGTACACGGAAATAATATATATGTGTGTGTGTGTGTGTGTGACTCAGGTTGCATCAAATCTCCCGTGGCTTAAAGAGTTCGACCCCGATGAGACTGTGATGAGACCTGCCGGTAGAATGACAAAGCGTTGACCTGGCACAACTCTGCTACCGTCATGCTGCTGAATAAGCGTGACCTGTAGAAAAACAATGCTCCTAAAAGAGGTAGACAACCAATCTTCATTGGAAAAGGATGACTCTCAGTGATAGAATGAACCGCGAAGTTATAATATTCCAATGATCATCGCAAACAGTTAGGAATAATTTTATGCAAAATATTTAAATGGCCAATAAAATTCAGAGCATCAAATAGGGGAGTATCACACAGTGGGAGAGAGAGCGGATTGAAAAGGCAAGGTAAACAACAAGGTAGGAAGCAAGCACGAACAACCTGTGGATTTATTAGATCATATCGCATCATACGCACTACTGCTAGACACAAGCATCTGTTAATCCAAGATCAACTACCGTTAAGATTGCGACTGCTGAAGTCTCACTAGTGTCACAAAATTTTAAAAGAATCCCAAATTTTACATTTAAAACCATCCAAAAAAACCCCTTAAAGCGTGTCCCTATGAGGAGTGAAATTCCTAGGGATCGAGTCCATCCTCCTAATACAAATTTTTCTAAACAAATACATAAAATGTGGATCAAGCTCAGCATGCATGCCCAGACTCGGAGGATAGGAAATAAAAGAGCGGTCTCCAAATACAAAGTCTATATATGGCGGTGACTTGAATGTCGTTGGCGAGTGGCCACCAAGCACAATGTTTGTGGCCTTAAGGGTTTGCGGCTGCAGTGGGCTAGGCGAATCAGGACATATTATGGTCGAGTCTATGTCACCTAAGATGAGGGGCGCAACACTAGATAACTCCTCCGAGAGAACTGAGTTTGAAATTATGTCATCCAAGGTGCGACACAACAGTAGTGAGTTCTTCCTGGAGCAGAGCCTCTGGAATAAACTCGGTGACTAGAGGTTGTGCTCTAGTGTGAGCAAGTGGAAGCACCATTTCAGTCGGGATGAGGGGATGAGGGGATGAAGGGATGAGGAAGAAGAAGCTCCTCTTCCTGGAGTTGGGACTCAGGAAGAACCTCCACAACTGAAGGGAGTGATTCACTAGATATAAGTGGGGTCAAAGTGCTTGTGGGGGAAATATCGAGACCAAAAAGACGACAATTAGTAGACCTAAATCCAGTTTCCGCTTGTTGATACGGAGTTGGAAGGTACTCAGGAAAAACATGAGGCTTGGTTAATCTTGCAACGAGTCTTTTTACTGTAGTCCACATCTCTTTTATTTCATGTTGAATATTAACTGAGAGAACCTCAACGTTTTTTGTTAACCTTTTTAAACGCTCGTCAAAATTCTACATTTTTAAAGTTTTTTTTAAGACTTAAAAAAATTTAAAGGTAGCGCAAAGTTTTTTTTAAAATAACAAACGAAAGATCTAATTTTAAAATACTCTAATTTTTATTTTTAAAATAAAACCCCTAAAAAATTTGTTTTTTTAAAATTATGAGTTTTTTACTGAAATTTTTTTAAATACTCTTCAAAGAATATCATTTTTTAAATAACTTTTAAATTTTTTTATCGTCGAATTCACGATAGGAGTGAATCCAAACCCTCTTTCATACCAAACTGATGTATTTTAAAATTTGAATTTATGATTTTTAAATATTAAAATTGTGATCTCTTAAAAATTTGCGGCCCAAGCGGGATTTTCACGAGCAAAGCCATGCGATAACGAACCTAGAGTTGCAAACACACGTTAATATCTAACAATCGAGCGTTTAATTAATACGACTTAATATTCCACAACTCACACTATAAGTGTAGCTGATAATAGTGCAAAGGATGATGCACCTTCTTAGGGGGATGGTCTTATATTGTCTTCTAATCATAATGACCCGGATATTTGACAGAGGGCGGTCCTATATGACGGAGAAATAATGGGAAAACTTCTATATGCAACCACACATGAAATCCGGCGAGTTTGTTTGCAAGAATAATTAGATTTATAAATCAATATAAACTTATGTCACAATAGTTAAAGCTCCCAAATAAGCAGACACGAGAAGTTGTATAATTGCAAGAGAGCCGGAAAATCAAATAACTAGATAAATGTGAAATTACAAAGACGAAAATAATTAAAACAAAACTTACAAACCACTATCTCTACAAGTAGAGAACAATCAAGAGACCGAACGGTAAAGAAACAAATACACACACCTTGAGAATCACGACTATAGTGAGGGGAGGGCGGGAAGTATCTTCGGGGCTGAATTTTGGTTCCCTCTGTAATGGAGATTGGTTATCCAAACAGCCGGAACTGTGGCTGTATGGGGCCTGAACATGGTTGTGAGGGGGCTGGAAGTTGGAAATCGGCTACCCGAGAGCGCCTTCAGCAAGAGGTGGATGGTAGGGAAAAATGGAGGGCTGCTGGGTGGTGGTCGGGGGTTAAAACTGCTGCCAAAATGTTCCTGCAGCAAATCTGGATGGCTGGGAGGTGGTACCACGTGGGGGAGAAAGGTTGGAAGGAGTGGGAAGGGCGGAAATTCACCTCTCGCCACCATAGCCAATTTCACATGACAACTAGTGCCCCTGCCAAGGTCATTTCATCACACCCTCTCATGTCAACCTGCCATTGTCCTCGTAAACATCACAACCCTCATCTCTTCTTGCAAGCCTCACCACATCATCGACCTATTCTGCAACAACTATCTTCTCCACACTAATGATCCCATCCTTAAGTTGACTTGACCTTCCTCCTATAAGTTGTTCCACATTATACATCTATAAAATAATATATGTTACATAAATTGTTTATGAACAAATTAAATTCCTCCAGTCATTTGATCTACAGACTCATGTCAATAAATACTGCCACACCCTTTCCATAGCGTCAACGTACTGCTTTAAGATCGGCTTTTTGTCATCTATCTTGTGGACATGTTCGATTTTTATGAGTGGTATACTACTATGTAGATACTCCAAACATTCTCCCCCACGACAAGAGAATATTATGGAGCCTCCACCTAGGCATAGTGGGATCCACCACATCATTAAATGAGTTTCTGCAACGTATTAATTAATTAGTTTATTTTTTTACTGTCTCGTTATGTGTGTCTAGCCTTTATATGTGTGTGTCTAGCCTTTCTATATAAAAAGTTATGTGTAGTTGGAGGAGAACATCTAGCATATATCTTGCATCTTTTTTCTGGAGAATGGGTCTTGTGCTGGAAGAAACAGCCCTCGGTTGTATATTTTTGCGGGTCTCATGTTAGTATAATCATTCCTTCTTCATGTAATCTCCCCCCCCCCTTTTCTCCATTCGTATTATGAAAAGTCAACTGCTACTCTTGGAAAGTTGCTCACATAAATCTTCTGTTAGAGTTTCTGACGATTGGACTGACAAAAGGATCATAGTGGACACTTGAATAAATTTAAGTACCACATTAGATGAAACAAAATTTGGTGTCAAAATCATTACAACATTAATCAGGGGACCATTCAATCATTTGCTCTATTCTCAATTCATAGCACTAATAAATTACATGTGAAGTCCTTAGGGAGACTCCACTTGGTATCTGACTTTTATGGACATCATAGGCAAAGCCAAGAAGAAGGCCCTGGAAAAGGGACTTAGATGCTTAAATGTTTGATGTATATTGAGAGGACAATATCTTAAGAAAAAGAGATGTGCGCATACCAAAGAGTGGATACAGGAAATTACAGTATATAGAATGAAAACAAAGAAAACTTTGTAATTTGCATGGCCAACACAATTGTTTATCCAGACACAGTGATGATCCTGCAAGCATCTGAATAGTGTTTGATACCACAGTAATAATGATAGTGACAAAAGGTAGGTTTTTTAGAAATTGAAGGTACATACCATCCTTAAAACACACCTTTTGCAAACCCGGCAATGATGAGCACGTGGAGGTTTATAATGGGAGCACTTCTGACAGTATCTCAAATCTCCACCCTGAAACATATATTGGACTGTATGTCAAGGCTTATAACTATATTTATAAGGTAAGTTCAATCAAAGGGAGTGTATTTACTAAAATTGCTAAGAGAAATTCTATTTTGAGCATTAGGTCTTGTTTGGTTGTGTTTTCAACTTGCTCTGCGAAGTATTTCACTAGGATAAATGAGGCTGAGCTGTTATCTAAGAAGATTTCTCCACAAGTATACGAGCCTCAATACTCAAAATCACAAGACCCATAGAAACCTAATAATGCGTAGACATCATCTCAGTATTTCGGCTATAACTCTTGATGTGGAGCAGAGACAAAGACGAGCTTTGGGCCCATTCGGGGCTGTTTTGATGACTTACCATATATGACGTGCCTGGATCGACGATCCGACTCCGTGGATGCGTCCGGATTTGCGTTGAGAATCAATTTCATATATAGCATTGTACTTTTCGGTTTTTATTTCATGTAGTTCTGGCCTCGAGACCAACGGTCAATCATAGTCGTTGATTTTGGATGCCCTAATTTTATTTCTTATAAATAGGAGGTTTAGGGCTGCCGTCATTCTCATTGCTGAATGTTTGGAAAAGAGTCTTCCTTCATTTTGGTGATCACCTCAGCGGTGTCGACTCCGTGGAGCCCCCTTGGTGACGATTTCATGGGTAAGTGTATCTTGTTTTGATTTTCCAACCTCCTCCTCCTCCTCCCCAGCCTGCCATCCAGCCCCTTCAACAGCCGGCCACCCCCCACAAGATCCATCCACAACTGGATGTTCAGATTTCCCTTTCCCTACTTCTATTTACTATAGATTAATGAAATTCTCTGTGCTAACCCCATAGTTTACTCCTCCCTAGTTCACCGCCGGCCAACAGCAGTTCCACCGCTCCCAAGGCCTTGTACCACCGCCGGCCTTCAATTCCCCCCTCTAGCAATCCCGCCGCCAGCCCTCCCTCCCTTCCAGCAGTGCACCACCAGCCCCTAATCCCCTTCCAGCAAGCCGCCAGACACCTCAGCCACCTTCCTCGCTCTGCCCAGCCACCCCCCCCCCCTACAGGTCCCCTCTCCAGCCCCTGTCCAGCAGACGCCACCTCTCCCAAAGACTGCAGCCGCCTCCATAGGCAAATCCAGCCCAACTCCCCGCCAGTCCGGCTCTCCCCTGCTTGTCCCTACCCTTCCAAACACATGGATCCACCTGAAAACAGCCACCCAACACCAAATCTATCAAGATCTAGGTATTTTAGTCCGATTTCAGCCACCCCCATCCCGATCTAGCCCTCATAAACCCCGACCAGCCTTCCTGATGCAGGACGACGCGTAGGGTTTACGCGTCTGTCAGCTATTTCTAGGAAACCCTAACCGAATGCAACGAAATATGATTTTTTAAAAAAAAAAAAAAGATTTGAGCGGGCGTTGCACGGAGTTTATGAAATTAAACAACGTAATTTTGTAAAGCACGAAATTCACTACGTTGTTAGAAAATGAAATTTCTTAATAAAATGGTTCAATTTTAAATCCGGGAAGGAAGCTTGCAACTTTCGTTTCGTTCCCTTTGTCGTAGCACAACGAAAATCGTGAACCCCAAATACGTTACCATTTGGAGTTTTCGACGTAGCGTTCGCTGACAAAACTCAGGCGAAAACCCGGCAAAGAGTCTATTATCCTACGAGAAAAAATAGAGGCGCACACAAAGGAAAAAAAACAATTACCCACGGAAGAGGCGTCTTCCGTATTCGAAGTCGAGGGCGATCACGCGAAAAACTCCTCGTCACCTTCGATCTCCGCTTCGAGGTCGGCCGCTATCGCACACGGGCACCACGGAATTAAGTCACTCTCTCACACGAGTTGGTTCCACGGACTCGCTCAACACTGTAAGAAAGCCACAAACTAAACAAACCTAAAGTTCACTCGTGCACACACTCAAGGTGGTTCCACGAAATCTCAAACACTCAAGGTGGCTCCACGGAATTTCTAATCACAATACTAAACTGGAGGCAAACAACCATTCATTAACTCCTAAGTGGGAGGCAACAGTATCTTTGATTTTACTGTTCAGTAAATTAGGCAAAACCACAATTAACTCAAGTAACTGTTCATCTTCTTCTCATTTAACTCCTACAGGAAAAAAAACGCATCAAACAGCTTTTAACATTCAACTACTGGGAAGCACACCTACAGGAGCCTCCTACATACATTCACGCCTAATTCTATCTGGAAGCACCCGCCTAATTCACGCCTAATCTCTAACTCCTAATTCATCTTCTCTGTCATCGGAAGGTAAGCACACACAGGTTCTCACACAGTAGGAAACAAATTCACAGCAATTTCATTTCAATATTTTCTTCATCAATCAACAATCAACACCTAACTCCTACTGCTTCACACAGAAGCTCTCACAACAAATCCTAAACTTCTTTAACCACTCCTACAGGAAACACAGCAACTTCAGATCGAAAATCCCTAATCTACAGCTCTCAATCAGAGTTTCTCACACACACCTCTACAGAAATCAAACACAAGCTTTCACACGGGAAAACAAAGCAACAATCTTCAAATTTTTTCATCCACCCCAAAAATACAATTACAGGTACTCCCTTTTATAGGGTTCGAGCAGAGAAAGAAGAAGAAACAACGAAAAGGTACCGGTCATGGCTGAGCGGGTCGTGGAGCTGAACTGCAGGGAATGGGCATCATGGTCTGCGGTTGTAACCGCAGTGGTCGCTGATGGCGTTGAGGGGCGGCATCGGCGAGTGATGGAGCGGAATCGCGATCTGCGGAGGCGGACTGTGCAGGAACGAGAGATACAGAAGATGAACAATGAACCGACCTGCTAACCTAAACCGGCTCAGCTCTTTACTTATATATATATATATATATATATATATATATATATATATATATATATATATATATATATGTATATTCATTATATATATATATCAGTTATGTATACATATATATATGATTTTATACACACACATATATATACATAAGTTCTATTTATCAAACTCCCAAACATAACGACACGCGCAGTCGTGCAACATCATGGCTACGCGCGCAGGCGTGCAACATCATGGCTACGCGCGCAGGCGTGCAACATCATGGCTACGCGCGCAGGCATGCAACGAACTAAAATTGACAACATAAAACTTGCAAAATTAAAATGCAATAAAATATAAACTGAAAATGCGACGGCAGGCATTTTTTTCGACGTGATCGGGTTGGTCTCCACCACTTCCCCTCGCCTGATCCTGTCCACCAACACCAGAACCCCTCTTTGAGCCCTCCAACATTCAGATCTATCTCATTGGCAGCATCCCTTAATATTTTTGTGATGTTTTTGTATTGGTATTGGGTTGTAAGACATTGTTATGGTTGACTTATTACATGTTAATTTGGTTGTTCATCTTATTATAGTTATTTGTGTCTGGATTAATCTCTAACTGCAGGAAAGGTTTATTCGCAGCGCGCTCTTGCTTTGGCCCTCCACGCGAAGGAAAGCCTAAACTTGCTTCGCATAATTAAATTATTTTGTCTTGTCTTGAATTATTTGCGTGGGATGATAAAGTTTATTATTCAATTGCGATTTATCCGTCGGACTTTGCATAGCATGTAGAGTTAGATCACCGAGTTTCCCGCCGCCTATAGATTCGTCTTGCGTCAACTCTATTCAGAATAATAAGAGTAATACACTTACTAGCCTCATAACAAACCTAACAAACTTACCAAATCCACTAGGATTATTTCTAGTCCGCTAGGATAATCTCCCTAATTCTGCTCAGATTGCTGCCACCTAGGAATATCTGCTAAAAAGTCCAGATCTCACCTCATCATAAAGCCATTATAAAATATCTTAATACTTCTATAGGACTTAAGACCAAATTCTAGTTCTTCGAGATATGTATGCTCATGTATCTTGGTCTCAGAGCATCTTCAACCAATAGAAGTATTTTTTTACATAATAAGATAAGATTGATAACCATCATAGATACTACAAAAGAAAGAGTCTATGGAGACTTTGTCCAACATCAAGAAAATAATGTAGAGGTTTGAGGAGTGCTTGATGATATTCCAGTACATCATCTTATTCTATGTCAAATTGATATAGGATCCCAAGGTTATGGTCATTTGCATGTTGTTACGCCCCCGTTACGCTTTACGGGTCGCCACTATGTTCGGAGGAGCAAGGACGCGCTACACAACGGGGCTGAACCTTCCGGTTCAGCCCCCGCCCAGTGAACCGGCCGGCCAGGGGCTGAACCCACCCGGTTCAGCCCCCTTGGGAGGGGCCGGCCGGCCCCTCCATGCCCGGATATATATATATCCGGGCAGCCCCCTTTGGGGGGTCATGAAGAGTGTTATCAGGTTAGTTCTTCCTTCCTCCTCAAACCCTAACTTTCTCCCTTAGTCTCCTAGATCTCTCTAGTTGTCTTCTCCCCTAGTCTTCCCATAACATTTGGTATCAGAGGATTTCGTTCCTTCCGATGGTGAACACGCGCAATCAAGAGGAGTCCTCGCGGATCGAAACCCTAGAGGAGAGTGTGGTGGGCCTCACGGATTCGATGGCGGCCATGGAGGCCCGGATGGAGGAGTTGAAGGCGCTGTTGAAGGGAAAGGGACCGGCCAGTGAGGATTCCGCCGGATCGGGCGCGGAATTGGGCGGCACGGGCGGAATCGCCCCCGGCGCGGGTTCGGCGGCCCCGTACGGTGGCCTGGCGGGTTCGTTTCCGCCGGGAAACGGCGCAGCAGGTTCCGGCGACCCGGGCTATGGGGCGTACGGGACAGCAGGGGGTTCGGCGGCAGTCCAGGGAGGCGGTGCGGGGCCGATTCCGCCCGGGTTCGCAGGAGGCGGGTTCGGCGAGGCCGGACTGGGCCGCGGTGGGTTCCGCCGGCCACCTGATGTGGCGGGACAGCCAAGGGGAGGGCTTCTCCCTCCTCCTCGTGGATTTGGGGCACCGGGGGTGGCCGGTTTTGGCCAAGGATGGGGCGGCCAGCCACAACCCCCTCCTTGGGGAGCAGTTCCGCATCAAGGCTACGGCGGTTTCGAGCAAAGGGAGCCCGCACGGCGGGAAGGAGGTCAAGGGGGACAACGTTTAACTCCCGGGTTCACTCGGATGTACTTCCCGGAGTTCGAGGGCGGTGACACCTTGGAGTGGATCCAAAAAGCGGAATTATTTTTCCAATACCAGGAGGTGCCGGAAGGTCAGTGGGTGCAGCTAGCGTCCTTCCATTTGAAGGACGACGCCTTCCAATGGACGCAGTGGTTCCTGCGCGGGCGGGAGTACGTGCCTTGGGGGGAGTTTGTGGATGGATTCACGGCCCGTTTTGGTCCACTGGAGTATGAGAACGTTGAGGCCCTCCTTCAGAAGTTGCGCCAAAAGGGGTCCGTGATGGAGTATCGCACGGAATTTGAGAAATTAGCAAATCGGGTTCAATGGCCGGAAAGGACTCTATACAGTTGCTTCATATCTGGCCTCAAGGAGCACATTCGAGACGAGGTACAGGCGCTCATGCCCCGTTCCTTGAATCACGCCATTACCTTGGCACGGATCCAGGAGGAGAGGTTTAACAGGCAGCGGGCGCGGCTCGTGAGTAGGCCATCTGCGGTCCCGGCCACGGCGGCACGCCGGGAGCAACCTGCGGGTAACAAACCGACGGTGACTCGGTTGTCTTGGAGCGAGTTGGCCGCTCGGAAAGAGAAGGGCCTCTGCTTTAATTGCGATGAGAAGTTTGTGCCCGGCCATAAGTGTCAGAAGCTACAGGTGTTCATGTTGCAGCAGGACGGCGACGAGCAGGCGTCGGTAGAGGAGTTGGAGGTGGATGTGGAATTGGAGGAGACGGAGTTCGGGGTGTCTATACATGCTCTTGAGGGTTGCGCTCCCCCGCTTACTTTGCGGCTGGCGGGCCGGATTGCCCAAGAGAGAGTTACCATTCTGGTGGACAGTGGAAGCACTCACAACTTCATACATCCTGATGTGGCACGACGGCTGGGGCACGTGATTGACCGAGGAGCTGCCTTTCACGTTATGGTGGCGGATGGCAGCAGGTTGCAGTGCGAGGGGGTGCTGCGGGGAGTGGAAATGCGTATCCGTGAGTATGTGGGCAAGACTGACGTCTACTTGTTACCTATCCGGGGCTCGGACATGGTGCTGGGAGTTCAGTGGCTGCGCCAGTTACAGCGGGTGACGTTTGATTGGAAACATATGACGATGGAGTTTGGGCACGGGGAAAAGCAGTTTTTCTTACAAGGAATCATGTTGTCTCCTGTGAAAGAGGTTTCGGTTCGCAGTTTGCAGCGCTTAAGCGAGGAGGGACAATTGATGGCCGTCCTTCGGGAGGTCCAGGCTGGCGATTCCACGCCTTCTGAGGTACCGGTTCAGTTACAGTTACTTCTGACAGATTATGCTGATGTTTTTCAGGAGCCGCGTACCTTGCCACCGCCGAGGTTTCGTGACCACCGTATTCCGCTCAAGGCGGATGCTGAGCCGACGAATGTTCGGCCGTACCGTTACCCACACGTGCAGAAGGCGGAAATTGAGCGGAGTGTCCGCGCGATGCTGGAGGCCGGCATCATTCGGCCAAGTACTAGTTCCTTCTCAGCTCCTATTATTTTGGTCAAGAAAAAAGACGGCTCGTGGCGATTTTGCGTGGATTACCGGGCCCTGAACGGCGTTACTGTCAAAGATAATTTTCCGATTCCCCACATCGAAGAGTTACTGGATGAACTGCATGGGGCACAACGATTTACCAAGCTGGATCTTCGTTCCGGCTACTACCAGATTTTGATGGCTCCGGAGGATGTTCATAAGACGGCGTTCCGGACGCATGATGGCCACTATGAGTTTTTGGTTATGGCGAATGGACTGACTGGCGGTCCTGCGACGTTTCAGGCAAACATGAATGAGATATTCAGAAATTTCCTGCGCCAGTTTGTCCTGGTGTTCTTTGACGATATCCTTATCTACAGCGCCACTTGGGATGACCACGTGAGCCACGTGGGCCAGGTCCTGGCCAGACTTCGCCAACACCATCTTTATGCCAATCGTTCCAAGTGCTCCTTCGGGCAGGAGGAGGTGGAGTATTTGGGCCATTTGGTTTCCGGTCAGGGCGTTCGAGCAGATCCACGGAAGATTCAGAGTATGCAGTCTTGGCCGCGGCCGGTGACAGTCCGGGCTTTGCGGGGTTTTTTGGGCCTCACCGGTTACTACCGACGATTTGTCCAGGATTATGGGAAGATAGCCCGACCTTTGACCCAGCTGTTGCAGAAAGATTCTTTTGCTTGGAATGAGGATACCGAGGAGGCCTTCCAGGCTCTCAAACGAGCGATGACTTCCACACCAGTGCTTGCGTTACCTGATTTCACGAAGGAGTTCGTTTTGGAGACGGATGCATCAGGGGTTGGCATCGGGGCGGTTTTGATGCAGGCAGGGCGGCCCATAGCCTTTTATAGTAAGGCCCTCGCTCCTCGTACATTGGGTCTCTCGGCCTACGAGAAGGAGCTGTTGGCTATCATCCACGCAGTGGCGGTCTGGCGGCCATACTTGTTGGGCAGGCACTTTAAGATCAAGACGGACCATCAGAGTCTGAAGCACTTTCTGGACCAACGGGTCTCTTCGCCTCTCCAGCAAAAATGGGTTACAAAGCTTCTGGGATACGACTACGAGATTGTCTATCGCCGCGGCACCGAGAACGTGGTCGCCGATGCCCTCTCTCGTCTCCCCGAGGCTGTTCTCTCCAATATTTCCGGGCCCCTGGTTGACTCTTTGGCGGATATTCAGGAAGAGGTGTTGCGGTCGGACACGCTTCGGCCGTTGGTGGACTCTTTACAGCGGGGCGAGACGGGCCCTCCCGGCTATCACTTGTGTAACGGCCGACTCTACTATCGGGGACGGGTGGTCGTCCCCGCGGATTCGGCTTGGAAGACGGTTCTGATGCATGAGTTCCACTCGTCTCCCACAGGAGGACATGCGGGGGTGCTCCGGACCCTCCAGCGGGCGCGCGCAAACGTGTTTTGGGCCGGCATGCGACGGGATATACAGCAGTTTATTCGCCATTGTGACATCTGCCAGCGGCAGAAATATGAGACTACTTCTCCTGCCGGTCTCCTCGTGCCCTTGGATATTCCACAGCTTGTCTGGGACACGGTTTCCATGGACTTTATTGATGGTCTGCCTAAGTCGAAAGGCAAGTCCGTCATTCTGGTGGTCGTCGATAAGCTCTCCAAGTATGGTCATTTTCTGGCCCTCAGCCATCCGTATTCCGGGGATTCTGTGGCCGCCCTCTTTGCTCGTGAGATTGTTAGACTACATGGTCTCCCTCGGGCCATTATTTCGGATCGTGACCCCACCTTCGTCAGTGGGTTCTGGCGGGAGCTATTCCGGTTGCAGGGTACCCGCTTACACTTCAGCACGGCCAATCATCCGCAGTCCGATGGTCAGACGGAGGTCCTCAATCGGGGTGTCGAGACATACCTCCGTTGCTTTGTGATGGATGAGCCTCGGAGTTGGCCGGACTGGTTACACTGGGCCGAGTACTGTTACAATACATCCTATCATTCAGCCAGCAAGATGACTCCGTTTGAGGTGGTTTACGGACGGCCTCCGCCGACCTTGGCCAGCTATGAACCCGGCAGCACTGCCCTTCCGGCGGTTGACCGGGCTCTGTTGGATCGGGATCGTGTGTTACTCACTCTTCGGGAGAACCTCCGCGTGGCACAGGACCGCATGAAGTCCCAGGCGGACAAACACCGCACGGAGCGGGAGTTCGCCGTGGGCGATGAAGTTTTTCTCAAGCTCCAGCCCTACCGGCAGTTGTCTGTGGCTCGTCGGGGCAATCATAAGCTTTCTCCGCGCTACTACGGCCCCTTTCGGATCATCAGCAGGGTGGGGCCGGTGGCGTATACGTTGGCTTTGCCGGCGGGTTCCCGCATTCATCCTACCTTCCACGTCTCCTTGCTTAAGCGGAAGTTGGGTCCGCATGTTCAGCCAAGCTCTTTCTTACCTGAGGTGACGCTTGCGGGCGAGCTGCGTCCGCTTCCAGAGGATATCTTACGGCACAGGTGGAAGATTCGGGGCACGGAGTACCGGCCCGAGCTCTTGGTCCAATGGAAGCATTTACCGTCCGCACACAACTCTTGGGTCGACTTCTTCGATTTCAAGGAGCTCTACCCGGATTACCCACTTGCGGACAAGTTGGCTCTTGATGGGGAGGGGAATGTTACGCCCCCGTTACGCTTTACGGGTCGTCACTATGTTCGGAGGAGCAAGGACGCGCTACACAACGGGGCTGAACCTTCCGCTTCAGCCCCCGCCCAGTGAACCGGCCGGCCAGGGGCTGAACCCACCCGGTTCAGCCCCCTTGGGAGGGGCCGGCCGGCCCCTCCATGCCCGGATATATATATATCCGGGCAGCCCCCTTTGGGGGGTCATGAAGAGTGTTATCAGGTTAGTTCTTCCTTCCTCCTCAAACCCTAACTTTCTCCCTTAGTCTCCTAGATCTCTCTAGTTGTCTTCTCCCCTAGTCTTCCCATAACACATGTTGTGTAGTAACAAGGTTTTAGAAACAAAATATGACCGACCTCACAAAGGTCTAGCCAATAGTTCCAATCGTAATATGTTGATGGCCGATTTCCAAAAAAAAATGGTTGGCTGCCTCGATCAAATAAATGCACAGCTTGATGACCATAGTAAACAATTTGGAGTCATGACATGTATGTGCTCCATGTGGATGACCCACGTCTAGGACTCTAGTGGAGATCCGGGCCATTCGAGAGCACTTAGTATTAGGATATGATGTATTAGTGGCAGTTTAATAATTAAGAATAATCTCCCCCACTATGTAAGGAGGGTTGTTCAGTTTTAGTGAGCATTTTGGAACCCTTGGTTAAGAATCACACTTTTGAGAGGACTCCCTAGGGGAGCCATCCCTCGGGAGATTTGGCACAAGCATACTCGCAGGTGTATGTATATGTTCTATTATTACTGCAGTATATTCCGGTGTGTATCAACTTGGTCAGACCTGCAGCATTCCCCTGCCTAATCTTAGGTCATGGAAATCCTCTAATTCAGTTCCTTTTGACTTACGTTTGATCCAGTAGCTTGTCATTCGACCTTCATCGGTGTCCCCAACTCGCTCTTGTTGCTTCTTCCCGACACCTGCGGCTTCGTGACTGACACATTGACTCAGTCGTGGCGTCCTCGCGTGGTTCCCTAGATACCAACAACACATCCAATCGCCGATGACCCCCTTAGACATCTCGTGATCAGTCGTCCACCTAATCAGCCATACTTGTGCTAGTCGACAGTTTGTGTGTTCTTCTAGCACAGCCCCATTTCTAGACCTGCTAGTTTCAACGCAGCACTACTCTCCAGCAATCATCTATATTATCATAATGTTGGTTGCTCCCGAAGAATTTTGCACACAAGTTCAAGCGCACAACTCAACACGCCTTTGAGGCCTTCTCGCGCACGACCCCACCTCCCCCAAAATCACAGTTCAACCAGTTCGACCCTCTCTACAACCACCGTGCCTGCATCTGTTGCCTTCAGTTCTTCCAGAAGTGCCTGACTCCACAACCAAAATTGATTACATGAAATTCTCGCATGTCATGACTTCATAAGTTCATGTCGTGGATTGCACAGATCATACTTAAAGAGTAACTTATCTTGTGGTACGGCACGTGCCACCCCAAGGACTCATTTGAGCGGCGCTTTGCAGTTCAACAAGTCGACTAAGTGGAGGCATACGTCGATTACTTTGTGGAGTTGGCACATCATGTCTCAAACTTAATCATGGCCCGCCACTTAGGTTACTTCATGTATGGCTTGCAATCGCACATCCGCGCTCACTAGCGCACTTTGAACTCTCCTAAGCTCATCGTGGGTATCCAGTAGGTTTGTTTTGTGGAAGCGGAATTTACCACAACATTGGGGAATCTTTAGTAACTACAACATTCCGGCCTCCCAGTTGCGGCCACACCTCGGATCACCCGAGCAAGCACATGATCTCTATCTGCAATCATATGAAGCTCCTCCCTCAGCACAAATTCTTTTGGTACCCCTGATATTGCACCTGATTCCAATTCCACCGCCAAAGCCAAAACCTCCAACACACCATCTTTCTTACCAATATTACCTTGACCCCCGCCACAGATTTTGTTTCTACTGCAAGCAATCATGCACCTTCTTCACAAATTTCCACATCAAAAACTGCAACTGCTGCTAGAGATCAAAGATGATGACATTACAGTTGCTGACTTTGAGGCCCTTGAGCTCAATGATGCCATCACAGATGCTCGATCTTGAGGACAGGGTTGATTTTGAAGGTAGGGATATTGATACATATATGATATGTATACACTCCATGAGGATGATCGCCTCCGAATATTGGAGATCCATACCCAACCATTCAGTTTAGGAATTAAGATATGATGTATTAGCGATAGTTTGGTAATTAAGAATAGGCAACCCTTGTATACACGGAGGGTGTAGAATGTTAGTGAGTTTTTTTGGAAGTTTTGATTTAGAATCTCTTTGGAAAAGAATCCTTGATGAAACCAACACTAGGGAGCCAGTATATCGCAAGAGGGTAACTGCTCTACTATTGCCGCAATATATTTTGGTGCGTACCACCTCACCACAAGAGTTGATGATTAAGATCCCCTTAGGAATCTCGATCGCACTACGCTCTGTCCACGTGAAATCGTTAGGTCATAATTCATTCATCATGAAGGACTTTGTGATGTAGATGGGCAGCACGTGTGTAACTTCACGAACCCTCTTTCCCAAGCTGCCCTCTCACTCTTAGAAGGAGAAAAGGGCCAGTTTATGATCATCGTAGGCCAAGCCCTTGGGAGACCCTTCCATCCTCAGAAAGAGTGGTCTCCGCTCCAATACCCTTACTATAAAGATCATGTTATCCTACAAGCATGATTTGATTATGGCAGAGATGATGATTATAGGAATTATCGTGAACCCCGCAGAGGTCATGTTGGAAACGATGATATCACTCGACGCATCAATATCAACACTCTTTCCTTCGATGATCAATTAGACCTGGAGACATTTAGCAATTGGTTATTAGACATGGATAATTATTTTGATTGGTATAAGGAGAGATGAGTGATGTTTCTCATAATGAAGTTACATGAGCAAGCCAAAATCTATTGGACAAGTCTCGAGTGTTCCCTATATAGAGAGGATTGTCATCCTAACAGCTGATGGAATGACATGAAGTAAAAAAACTTAAGAAAAATATTTAGTAGCTTCGTACAGGAGTCAGCTTCAGGATCAGCTCAATGCTTCATGACAAGCGACCATTTTTGGAGTTGAGTATATAACTCGCATAGATGAGTTCATCGTGTGGAGTGATGTCATTGAGCAGAATATAATGACTGCCTCCCAATTTTGGGCCAGTTCGAGAACGACTATAACACATGACAAATCTAAATGTATGTGATGCCCTAACCTTATATGAATGCAAACAGACACAAGATCAATGCAAATAAGACTACAGGTCGACTAAATGATTATGTGAATGAATGCATACACACAATTCGATGAATATGATGCTCACGTCATAAACATTAACTCTAATTTGACACAAATTACTAAATCATGCAAATAATTTTCAAAATACAATTAATTAAATAACAGAAAACTAATGCTTGAACAAGCAATTACAATCTGGTACAATTAGTTTAAATCTAATAATCAAATAGTAATTGCACGCAAATGAAAGTGCAAGAAATTAAAATGTAAAGTGAACATGCCACTCAGTTACTGAAATTAAAAGAGCCAAATTAATTGAGCATAATATAACTAGAAATAAAATGATGCATCCGTACAAATGTAAGGAAATGAAAACTAAAATGTGAAACTCACCAAGTAGATGGCATCAGTAGTAGAGGATGACGTGGGTGTGGATAGGAATGCCGTAATAGCGGTGTGTTGGTTTCGATGTGTGGTTAATGGGGAAATAGGATGTGGGGAATTTCTAGAGTTGGGCAAATTTGCGAGATTTTGAGATTTTAGATGTTGTGGAAGGATGTCGGTGAGGTGCTATAGATGTCAATGGGCTTCGGTGTGCTGGAAATGGGAATGGGAGGCTAGGGATGGGAGATGCAAGGGGAAAAAGGAACTATAGTGGCTCGGCGAAGTTGCTTGGAGGGGAAAAGAGGATGGCAAGGGTTGGTGAGGTGGTTGGAGGGGCAGTGGGGGCTGGTCGGGCTTGGGCATGGGGTTCCTAAAGGTAGACATAGCGGAGGAAGGTAGATGGAAGTGGAAAAGCTTGTTGAAATTAATTCCTGGTGCAGATAGAAACATGAGGGGGAAGAGGAAGTCGAAGTATGTGATGGGAGGTCGTCGTAGACGAGAGATGGTGGCGAAGATCATTCAACGTTGCACCGAGTGGAAAATGAGAATCGGCACACCTTGAGAACTGTAAGGATCAGCACACATTGAGGACCGTAAGGCAATTTAGGATGCAATCCATGATGTCCCTGCCCTAAACTTGATAGGATATATATCAGGGGAAGCTTAGGGTTAATAAATATGTTGGCCCATATCACGCGATTGGTTTCAGAACCCTAACTCCCAAGATAGAGATCAAAAACAACAACAACACTCAAGCATTTATCTCATTATAGTGGGGTTGGATATATGGATCCTTTGTCGTCATTGTGCCCTATCTTTTGTCATATTTTCACTAATGCCTAAGTACATCAGGTCTTTTCTTATAGTTTCATCCTAAGTCTATATTGGTCTACCCCTCCCTTGTTTAACATGCCCAGTAACTAGACTGTCACAATGCCTAACAAGTGTCTCTAATGGTCTCTTTTGCACGTGTCCAAACCATCTTAGTCGAGCTTCTCACATCTTCTCTACAATTGGTGATACTCCTGTCATATCTTTGACACATTCATTCCTAATTTTATCCAGTCTCGTGTGTTCACATATTCACCTAAGCATTCTCATCTCCGCAACTCTCATTTTTTGCTCATGTACACAATTCACTACCCAACACTCAAGACCATAGAGCATCGCTGGTCTAATTGCAGTACGGTAAAACTTGCCCTTATATTTTAATGGTACTTTACGATCATATAGGATCCCTGGCGCGCCTCTCCACTTCAACCAACCCGCTTGGATTCTATGTGTCACATCTTTATCAATATCTTCGTCGTTTTGAACTATCTATCCAAGATATTTAAAATACTCACTACGTGAAATATCGAAGTCATCAGTCCTTCTTGCACTGCTAAATTTAAGCTCCATATACTCTGTTTTTCTCCCGCTCAACCTAAAACTCTTTTTTCCAAGCCAAGATTCAAGTTTTGCATTTACACCCTCGCGCGTCTCATTGACCAAAACGATATCATCCGCAAACAATAAACATCAAGGTATTGCTTGTTGAATATGTCTAGTGAACTCATCTAAGATAAGGGTAAAAAGATAATGGCTTAAAGTTGAACCTTGATGTAAGACAATAGTGATAGAGAATTCTTGTGTTAATCCTCCAAATGTCTTCACCCTTGTCACTAAATTTGTATACATATTTTTTATTATATTAATGTATGATACATTTACACCTTTCTTTTTTAAGACTCTCCATAAGATCTCTCTTGGAACTCTATCATAAGCCCTCTCAAGATCGATAAACAGCATATGCAAATCTTGCTTTCTTTCTCGGTAGTTGTCAATGAGTCTGCTCAAGAGATGTATAGCTTCCATGATCGACCTCCCTGGCATGAATCCAAATTGATTCTCCGAGATATTAGTCTCTCGTCTTACTTTTCTTTGTATTACTCATTCTCATAGTTTCACGGTGAGACTCATCAATTTAATTCCTCTGTAATTAACACAATTTTGTATATCACATTTATTCTTATACAAATGTCTCAAAATATTTTTTTCTTTATTGGTCTGGCATCCTATTTGACTTTAGTATCTTATAGAAAAATATGTAAGCCATAAAATTCCTTCATTTCATACGCATTTTCATACTTCGATGGATATATCGTCTGGTTCAACCGCTTTTTTATTTTTATCTTATTTAGAGCATCATTTACCTCTGATACTTAAATTATACGATAAAACAATATGTTCATATACTTCTTTGAATTACTTAACTCTTTCAAGTTCAATTCATTATTTATTGTTTCATTATAGAGTTGATAAAAGTATTTTTTTCATCGCTCTTTAATATTCACATCATTAGTTTAAATTATATTTGTTTTATTTTTTATGCATTTTACTTGCTTAAATCTCGTCTTCCTTTTTCTAGCTCGAGTAATTTTATATATGTCATATCTCCATCTTTGGTATCTAGTCGTTTATAAAATTATTCATAAGTTTGACTTCTTGTTTTAATTACTGCATGTTTAGCTTCTTTTGTTGCAACTTTATATCTAGCTACGTTTTCATCACTCCTACAAGCGTAGAGTGATTTATAGCTAATCATTTGTGTCCTCACTTTGTCTTGCACTTGCTCTTTTCACCACCAAGATAATAACAAAATAAAGGTCAGAAAAATAAAATAAAAATACATAATAAATGTAGAAAATTAAGCTCGTCACAATCACAGCCTTTGATCGTATGTCTGATGATCCCAAAATATCAGTAATAACAAATTGTTCAAATGAGAGGCAATTGTTCTTCATCAATCTTTCAGACTCAAAAGCATTCATCTCCGATGAATGGAGGCTGTCATCCTCCAGGTGCGGGATAGACAAGAATGAAAATAGTTACATGAACTCTGACATCTCCATCTCGTATCTCTTGGTAGGTGTAATGTGTATTGAAGGACATTGTTTACTTAAGTTGTTGAGGGCCCCATGCATGAAGTATGTCATCGTAGAGGTAAGGGATAAGGCTGCAATGGAGGCTGGAGGTCTAAGCGAAGCTATGGTAAAGGTGGGTGTTGAAGAAAAGGAAAGCTGAAGGCCCTGAAAATTAGATGGTCTTGCATCTAAAATCAAATTCTCCACAATGAATATAGGAAGAATACTCATATTTTAAGGAATATCAAGCTTATAAAAATTTGGCTAACTCTTATATAATATTGTATGGATCTTTTCACCTTAGATTAAGATACATAGTTGTCCCCAATGGGAGCCTCTCCGTGCAAATTTTAAAAAGTTTAATTAATTATAACTTTACATCGGAGTATGACATACAAATCATCAACAAATGCAAATGATAAATGACTAACAGAACAGACTGGGCATAGAGTCTACATAATAATGGAAGCCCATAAAGATAGGTGGCTTATCCAGAGGTTCTTTTGGCGAGGTGTAGAAATACTCATTGATTGTACGATGAGCACCTGAATGACTACATGAGATATTGGTACAAAGACACAAGTTCATGATGAAACAAATTCCAAGGGGATGTGATTCGTTAGGAGGCTCATCGGACGGTTAATAGAAAATTTTGCCTCAAATGCGACGAACAACAGAAGGATAGGAGAGTTGAAATAACTGCTCGGCTTTCCTTCGGTTAGTCTCCTCTTCAAGAAGTGAAGGAAGGATGAGCTGAAATGATTCCTCAACGTTCCTTCGGTTGTCAAACAATTGAAGGAATTTGAGCTCAGCATGGTGTAACTCTGGGATGTGTCGATTGTCTCCAAAAAGGAAAATCTCATCATGTGGCTCTCTAAGAGGCTCAATAGGGACTTGTCATGTGTGTGGTGACGTGGTGTGCGTCTCGATAATCGCTAGTAGGTGTGGTAACTGTTGGAACACGATGAAACGCTCTTTTGATTTGAGAATAATAAATCATGATGGGTCTCTAATATCTATTTCCAAGTGTTTCATAATCTGTAGGTACAGATATATATATGTTATTACATGTATTAGAGCATCCAAAACTGAATGTGCGAAATGAAGACCAAGCTCAAGATCAGCCATTATCGCCAGCGGTAGTTGATACAGCTTGGGAGTAGCACTCGACGTACGTCGACCTGCAGTCGACGATTGGTTGTGGACTTTGAGAATTCTGGATTACCTGGAGGATTTTCAAGAAAGCTACTACCGCTGGCAATAACGACTATCACCCAGCGGCGGTAGCTCAGAAGAGCGACTTGGACCAATTCATGGATGGTTCCAATTCAACCTGAAAAAACACCAAAAAATCCACTACCGCACAGCAGCAGCTACTACCACATCATGGTAGCAACCACTGCATCACGATAGCAATATGGGAGCTATCGCTAGCGGTAGCATTACCTCCAAGATGTATCGCCCAAAAATGTGAAAACTAAATTTCAATACATCTCAAAGCCTCCATACTCTATGTTCATGCAACCTAATGACATTAGGGCATCACGTGTCTCCCAAACGATCTTTCCCACACACAACTTCGCATAAACATTACCAAAACGGGTCACACAACGCGGTTTTGGCTTAACAAACAAAATCCAAACATAGGAAAATGTAAAGGAAGATTCACATAAAAATAATACGTATCCTATTGGCCGAAAGAAAAGGGTTGTAGCCTTTGGAGCGCGCTTTGGAACCATGAACCAAGGAGGAAAAGGGATGAAGACGACCGTAGAGGAACTAGCAATCGTTCTCCGATGATGGCACATCGATCCTCGCGGCGGAACTCCGGCAATCCCTCCCTCTTCTTCACGCTCGGAGACCGCCTCCCTTCTGTTTCGTATGACCTAATTGAAGCAAATGAGCCAATAGTATTAGCTGAGGGCTTTCGACCCTAATATAACCCTCAGGAGCACTAATTGTGGTTGTCGAATCAATCTTTAAAAGGTTTAAGAAGTAAAAAATCGCCAAATCAAAATTGGTTGGCCCACCTGGAAGTTATCGCGCGACGGTAGCACTATCGCGTGGTGGTATTCCCCAGGCCAATCGGGCCACTCAAAATGATTATTACTGTCAGGGTAGCACTACCGCAAGGCGCAGGTAAGTAACAGAAATCCCTTTAAAATGAACTAGTTTCTGAAAATAATTTTTCATCAAAGATATCCGCGGTGCGGTATCTCCCAAGTTTCTAATCTCTGAGTTCTCGATGACTCGATGTCAAAGATTAAACCTTTTGTTCAGGGAAACCTCTTCTTTTCATTTGAGTGATCATTATTATTGTTTTCACTTAAATGGTGTTGATCACTGTGATCTTAATTTTTTTTTCTTTTACCTTTTCATAACGTTATTATGTTAAAACGTCTACCTGTATTAAGGAAATTAGTCTTTGGTTAAGGTTATGGTATTGCCCAGGATTGGGAATTCGTGTATAGATTGTGCAGTGTTCGGGGATAGGTCTAATGGGGGCCAACAAGTTTGTGCGATGACACCGGTGTAGTCATATGTGTATCTTATTGGAAATATACGTTTGTATCCATTAGAAAGATATTGTAATCTCGTATCCACTGTGTTTCAGTGATAACTATAAATATATCAATTTTTCATTCTACTTTTTATGATTTTCTTTGTGATATTTTTTTAATGCATTATTTATGTCTTGAGCAACAAGTTTTCATCTATATATAACGATTTGTGTAAACATGCACTCGACAACTATACTCTCTCACATCTATGGTTATATTATAACTAACACATTCGACAGCAATGAGGACCTCGCCGTTTCAGAATTTTTCATAGAAACGAGGGAACCCACCATTCTTTTTAAGTTCATGGGCTGGAGATAAGCAGACTCAGACCATTGATTAACTTCCAAATTCAAAGAAACCCTGGAACCAATCACCTCTCTTGGTCATATTGTCAATACAAAGGGTGTTTCAGTTGACCCAGATAAAATTAAATCCACTAAGGATTGACACGTACCATAGACGATCAAATTTGTAGGATTTGCTTGGTTTTACGAGATACTACCCCAAGTTCATCAAGGACTTTGACATCAGTATAGCTCTATTAAAGGGTGCTTGTAATGGACAACGGATGCGCAACAAGTATTTCAGACACTATAGGATGGTCTCTTGACACATCCTCCACTTGCTTAGTTTTTAGCAGGATTTCAAAATCGAATGTGATGCCTCAGTGTGTAGCATCAGCATAATATGATAGCATAAAGAAATGTCACACCTCTAAAGCTTCCAACTTATGAACAACAACTAATTGGCTCAGAAAAGGGCTATTTAACACATGAGATCACACTTATAAGGAAACAACTCCTCATTTACACTAATCATTATACCTCGAGTATCTACTATAACATATATTGCAGCAACGCAGCTGCATTGGGTGAGCTAGATGTTGGAATTGGACTTTTCAATCGAATAATAGTTTGGGTGCCTCAATAAAGTAGTTGATGTCCTATCTCACCACGATGAAGATTACATGGACTTTTTTGTGCTCTCTCTCCCTCTCGACCCTTATTGGGGCTCTTCGATATGCTGAAGGAGGAGATTAAGAATCCATCATACTATCAGAGCAACACAACAAAATCCAAGGGGGTAACACCTCTAATCTGTGAAAGTCACCGGGGGCCTTATTCGCTATAAAGCGAAAGTTTGTATCCAGCCAACATCTAACTTTAATTCGCACCATCATAGTATCAATCCATACCACAACATATAAAGGCATCCAGAAGACATTACACCATATCCGCTTTGATTATCCTGAAAGGGCCTCAAAGAGGAAATGTGATACGAAGATGACTCCCTGTGTAAAGACCCGACCCTCAGAAGTATTGTCCGCTTGGTTCATCACAATCCATACTGAGCTGAATCCCACAGTTTTGCCCTTTTTCCATGTGTCGTAGGAGCACTTCCCAGGAGGTCGCATAATCCCTCTTAACTACGGAGTTTCCAATAAAACTTCATTCGTTGCTCCAAAAGGTGTCTTCAATATTTAGGGTTCTAAACTATTACTTATAACTGTCAACTATCCCTCTAATTTTGATGTATGTTTTGGTTCATTTTTGCACATCCTTTCACTTAAAAGTCTGTCATTCTAGATTCTTGTCCAAAATTGTTTTTTTCTGGGCTTCACTGCCCCAAAGAACTTCCCATACATTAGACCGACCTCATCAGATTTGGGACATTACAACCCACCAGCTTTCGCATGGTTAGTCCCTGAGCCACACATCGTACTATATAAGGTATGGCTCTGATACTTGTAACGATGCAACTTGTAACACCCCAGTTTTTTATAACTTGAGACTCAGGGATCTACCACGCGGCGGTAGACAGCTATCGCCCGGCGGTAGCCTTCTTGCGTCGAGAACGGAGCGTCGAGACCGGAGCATCGAGACGAAAGCGTCGAGTGGTAGCGTGCGGCGTTAGTTAGCTACCGCTCGGCGGTAGCCCTTTTTCATCAAGACGAAGCGTCGAGACGAAGCGTCGAGACGAAGCGTTGAGACGAAAAGCGTTGAGACGAAGGCGTTGAGAGGTTATCGTGCGGCGGTATCACTACCGCTGGGGTAGCGGGGTGTTCTGCAGAGGTAGGCGGCTCTGTGAGCTACCGTGGCGCGGTAGGTAGCTACCGCCCGACAGTAGCACGCGAAAGCAATACCGTAAGTTCTGATTTTAGGCCGTCCGATCTTCTTAGAAATCGATCATATAGCCTAAAATTGTCCGTCCTTGAGCCTTAAGTAGGGCTGGGGGGTTCATCTTCCTCATTTGTTCTCATCCTTTAGGGTTTTGAGGGAGAGTATGGAGGAGGGAGAAAAAGAGCATCTTCCACCATTGACGAAGCTTTGGAGCTCCGTTCGTCGATCCAAGGTCAGATCCGTGGAGAGGACTTAAAGGCGCACACTTTCATCCGTGCAAACCAAGATCTCCATAGGTAGAAAAAAGAGTCGCAAGGTAACGACATTTCTTCTCTCGGTTTTTAGGATGTGTGCATGGCATCCGTTGCGTTTTTGCTTTCTTTCAAGCATTTAGGCACTGGATCTCTCAAATGAGAGGGGTTTGGGCTGTCATGATTCAAGAGGAGTCACCGGGTCGATTGAGTCTCTCTCAGACATGTTGTTGCACAAGAAATCTGCTCTGTTAGTGAATTAGGCATTGTTCGTAAAGCCGTAATTGCGACCGTTTGTTCGATGCGGTGATGTTGCATGACGAGCACTAGGAATTTTGCTAGAAATCCGAATGCGGCGAAGACGCCGTTTGTGATGTTTGTCCTCTTGTTCGTGTGAGAACGAATGGTGAGTTACGGCGGAATAGATGTGATTGATTGATGTGCGAAGGCGTGACTTGGTTTCTGTGGTCGGCTGGCTAGCCCGTGACGTTGCAAGTCATTTGTGGAGAGTGTCCCGGCGAGACAAGTCCCTTTTGTAAAACTGACGAGAACGGCAAACTTTGGACAAACCCGGGCGATGAAGCCCACGAGCAGGCGGGGTCAAGCAAGGGTTCTTAGCATCGGTTTGTTTGTGTGACGGAACTGACGTGCGAGTCAGAGCTTGCAGGCAAGCCCAAGTTTGAGACTCATGAGCGGGTGGGGTCAAGGCAAGAGTTCGTGTTGCGGTTTGAATGTCGTTATGGGAAATCGGAAGTACCCGTATGGATGATTGTGGAATGGAATGCGTGATGATTTGTTAGATTCATTCGCGATATAGGGTGCTTTTGGTGAAACTCAGATTTGCATACATGTTGCATGTTAGGCCTCATTTATTAAATGCTCAACCTAGAAACGTGTTTGTTGTATGAGACATCGAAATCTGTTGTTTTACTCTCTATGTTTATGTACATATACATACGAAGTGCTGACCTGCAGGGTGATGGAACGCCCCGGGGTCTGCTAGGGATGACCGGGAGGAGATGTGTTGGTTAGCACTTCAGAGACGGTTTTTGCACTTGTCGCAGCGAGACAAAACCGTGGATGAGTACGTGCAGGAATTTACTCGTTTCGGTCGTTATGCGGAAACGACCATGGCTGATGATGAGGAGGACAACCTCTTCTATCATGGTTTAAGAGAGAATTTGAGACAACCCCTAATAGCTCTCAAGAATGTGGGCTTCAATGAGTTGGTTGAGACCGCTAGAACGTTGGAAAGTGATATGAAGCGAACCCAACGCCACAAGGGTCATACCATGAAGCAGAAAGAAGGAAAGCCTTCTCAATCGCAGGGGAAGT
The DNA here is from genome assembly GCA_039583875.1 of Platanthera guangdongensis. Taxonomy (NCBI): domain Eukaryota; kingdom Viridiplantae; phylum Streptophyta; class Magnoliopsida; order Asparagales; family Orchidaceae; genus Platanthera; species Platanthera guangdongensis. Next base: position 63,522,095 of record CM077157.1, on the reverse strand, counting down.
CAGAAGGGAATAAGTGGAGTAAGAAACCATGTCCCTTCACGTCGGGAGAGAAGAGCAGTACGACGTTGGGTGGATCTTGTTTCAACAGTACGGCGTTGGGGGGATCTTGTTTCAAGGGACCACCAACATGCTACACGTGTGGCAAGCCAAGCCACATAGCTCGATATTGTACTGAGGATGGTGCTGAACCAGAGCAAAGGCAGGAACAGTCAGTGATATGGAGGGGATCTTGTGATATGGAGCGAACCCAACGCCGCAAGGGTCATATCATGAAACAGGAAGAAGGAAAGCCTTCTCAATCGCAGGGGAAGTCAGAAGGGAATAAGTGGAGGAAGAAACCACGTCCCTTCACGTCAGGAGAGAACAACAGTACAACATTGGGGGATCTTGTTTCAAGGGACCACCAACATGCTACACGTGTGGCAAGCCAGGCCACATAGCACGATATTGTACTGAGGATGGTGTTGAACCAGAGCCAAGGCAAGAGCAGTCAGTGCATTTCGGTCCTAGTACCGCGAAGAAAGGGAAAAAGGCGGAGTCGAGCGCTTCTCGTTTCCAACCCGTGCAGCCAAGGGCCTACAATCTTGGGCAGCAGGAAGCGATTCGACAGTCCGATGTGGTGACAGGTATGGAAAAATTTAAGTTTGTTTTTTCGCTTAAGACTTTCGCGACATTTTATGAGTGTTGCGTGTATACTAGGCTTCGTACTAGTTTTTGATTATCCCGCTAGGATGTTGTTCGACACGGGAGCGTCGTACTCATTTCTTGTGAAAAGCTTTATCCGGATAATTGGGATCGAGGCTTTTTTGGCGGACGCAGAGCTTAGGGTGTGCATGCCCAATGAGTCTTCCATGACTACGGGAATGAAAGGGTGCATTGGTTGGAATCTAGACGGAGTTGACTTCGTATTGATAGCAGCAGTCCTATCGTTAGCCGAGTTTGATGTGATCATGGGAATGGACAGGCCTGCAAAGCAGCGGGCCAGTATTGACTGTCTATCAAAGGTGGTGACCCTGAGAAGTAAAAGAAAGGAAGAAGTCAAGCTTGAGGGTCTTAGTGGGTAGCCTGCTCCTAGATTTCGACCATGCAATTAGTGTGGGCAGTTAACCGGGGAGTAGTATTCGTAGTTTTATTGGAAGTGCACCTTTCTAAGTTATCAATTAGAGAAGTGTCGGTGGTGGTAGAATTCGAGCATGTGTTTCCTGAAGAACTACTAGGAGCACCTCCTCAGCGAGAGATCGATTTCTCAATTGAGTTAGTGTCAAAAGCTAGGTCGATGTCACGTCCTCTTTTTAGGATGGCATCGAAGTAGTTGGCCGAGCTCAAGGTACAGCTGCAGGAGTTGTTGGAGCAGGGGTATATTAGGCTTAGCTCTTCGTTGTGGAGCGTGTCGGTGTTGTTCGTAAAGAACAAAGATGGCAATATGTGGTTGTGCATAGACTATGACGAGCTGAATAAATTGACCGTCAAGAATAAGTATCTGATTCCACGGATAGATGACCTGTTCGACCAGTTGGTAGGGTCGGTGGTGTACTCCAAATTGGACTTGAAGTCAGGATATTATCAGTTGCGGATTCGAGATGAGTACATACCCAAGACAGCGTTTGGTACAAGGTATGGCCACTTCGAGTTCTCGGTGATATCGTTCGGGTTGACGAACGCACCATCGATATTCATAAATTTGATGAACCGAGTGTTTCGGGAGTACTTGGACTCGTTTGTGGTGGTCTTCATCGATGATAGTTTGGTATACTCCAAATCAGAGGCAGAGCATGAGACGCACTTGAGAGTGGTCTTGAAGGTTTTGAGAGAGAACCAACTTTATGCTAAGTTCTCGAAGTACGAGTTCTGGTTAGAGAAGATGGCATTTTTGGTCCATGTGATTAGTGGTGATGGGGTGGCGGTGGATCCGGCAAAAGTTGAGGAAATCAGGGATTGGTCAGTTCTAAGAACCGTGGCGGAAGTCGGGAGTTTCCTTGTACTAGTTGGGTGCTATAGAAGGTTTGTGGATAACTTCTCACGGATAGCTCTGCCCCTCACTTCTCTGACTCGTAAGAACCAGAAGTTTGTGTGAACTCAGGAGTGCAACCAAGCGTTTGACAACTTGAAGGAAAGGTTGATGTCAGCTCCAATCCTAGGCCTTCCAAAAGGGACGGAAGGATTTCAGATTTTCAGCGACGCGTCGGGCTGCGATTTGGGTTGTGTGTTACTACAACATGGCAATGTGATAGTCTTTGGATCTAGATAGTTGAAACCTCATGAGAGGAATTACCCTGTCCACGACTTGGAGCTGACGGCGGTAATTTTTGCGTTAAAGTTGTGCCAGCACTATGTGTACGATACGAAGGTGGAGATCTTCACGGATCATAAAAGCCTGAAGTACCTTCTGAATCAAAAAGAATTGAACATGCGGCAGCGCAGTTGGGTCGAGTTCCTTGGGGACTATGACATGGCGATTCAGTATACGTCAGGCAAGGCAAATGTGGTGGCCGATGTCTTGAGTAGAAAATATTCTGGATAAGAGAATTGGATTGAAGCTCATGATGAGCGGTTGGTGCGGGACTTTGAGTCTCTTGGCATTGATTGTGTAGCGAGAAGAGAAACTAGCATGGCTCGGTTGAACTGGATGGAGTTGTAGAGCGACTTATCCGATCGTATCCGGGAAGCGACCAGTGTGAATGCAGAGTTCCATCCATTCGTGGCGGAAGCTCAAAAAGGCGAGAGTAGTACCTTGGAGATGGTTGATGGGATCTTAAAGAGGAATGGAAGGGTATGTGTACTGCAGTTCGGCAAGCTCCGTGAGGAGTTAATGTTTGAGGCCCACTTTACGAAGTACTTCATTCACTCGGACAGTATAAAGATGTACTTGGATATGAGGAAATCCTTTTGGTGGTCTGGGATGAAGCGAGATGTAGCTTTGTACGTGAGTCGGTGTCAAACATGTGTCTTAGTAAAGGCTGAGTGTCAGAAGTCGGGCGGATTCCTCAAGCCCCTTCCCATCCCATAGTGGAAATTTGACAACATCTCCATGGATTCTGTGCATGGATTACCTCGGTCGCAGCAGGATAACGATGTGATTTGGGTGGTCATGGATCGTTTGACCAAAGTGGCCCACTTCATTCCGAATCGAAAGGAGGACAGCGTAGAGAAGCTGGTGGAATTGTATATTCGTAACATTGTACGATTGAGCAGGATTCCAAAGAGCATTATTAGTGATCGTGACGGACGGTTTATGTCCAAAGACTGGAGACTAATGCAGATGAGTCTGGGCACAAAACTCAAATTTAGTACAGCGTTCCATCCTCAGACTGATGGTCAAACGGAGAGGACAAATCGTACAGTGGAGGATGTGTTGAGAATGTGTACCCTTGATTTTGGGAAGAAGTGGGAAGACCACCTTTTCATGGTGGAGTTTGCCTCCAACAATAATTTTCAGGCGAGTATCAAGATGGCACCATACGAGACTTTGTATGGAAGGCGGTTTCGAACACCGATGTCTTGGATAGAGGCGGGAGACATCAAGATTTTGAGAAAGGAGGCGGTGGTCGATGCTTGTGAGTTGGTGCGGACAATTCAAAAGTGCATGAGAGTTGTTCAGGATCGGCAGGAGAAGTATTTCAATGCGCGCCATAGGAATGTGGAGTTCGTGATAGGCGATTGGGTCTATTTAAAAATCAAGTCGTTCAAAGGCGTTTCGTGAATTCGCCGACTGAAGAAGTTGAGCCTGACGTTTCAAGGGTCGTTTGAAGTTACGAAACACATTGCAGAAGCAGCCTACCGGTTGGCGTTGTCCACAGAGCTGAGTGAATTACACGATGTTTTCCATGTCTCGGTTTTAAGGAAAGTCTTGGTAGAGGCAAGTGTGGTGGAAGAGTCGACAGCGGTGGTGGTAGAAGAGGACTTGAGGACGAGAGTCCGTCCGGTTGGCATAGAGGATTCAGAAGTTCGACAGTTGCGGAATAAAGAGATTAAGCTCGTGAAAGTGCGAAGGGATAACTGCGGGCGAGACGAATTCTCCTGGGAGCGCGAGCAAGCAATGCGGGAATACTTCCCGGAACTTTTTACATCAGGTACGTTTGGTGTTTGAGTGCATGCTAAATTTTGATGACGAAATTCTTTTAAGCTGGGAGGAGTTGTAACACCCCAGTTTTCTAGAACTTTGGGCTCAGGAAGCTACCGCGCGGCGGTAGGCAGCTATCGCCTGGCGGTAGCCTTCTTGCGTCGAGACCGGAGCGTTGAGACAAAAGCATCGAGTGGTAGAGCGCGGCGTTAGTTAGCTACCGCTCGGTGGTAGCCCCTTTTTGTCGAGACGAAGCGTTGAGACGAAAAGCGCTGAGACGAAGGCGTTGAGAGGTTACCACGTGGCGGTATCGCTACCGCTGGCGGTAGCAGGGCGTTCTGTAGAGGTAGACGGCTCTGTGAGCTACCGCGGCGCGGTAGGTACCGCCCGGCAGTAGCAGGCGAAAGCAGTTCCGTAAGTTCTGATTTTAGGTCGTCCGATCTTAGAAATCAATCTTATGGCCCAGAATCGTCCGTCCTTGAGCCTTAAGTAGGGTTGAGGGGTTCATCTTCCTCATTTGTTCTCATCCTTTAGGGTTTTGAGGGAGAGTTTGGAGAAGGGAGAAGAAGAGCATCTCCCGTCATTGACGAAGCTTCGGAGCTCCGTTCGTCGATCTGACGCCAGATCCGTGGAGAGGACTTGAAGGCGCGCACTTTCATCAAATGCAAACCAAAATCTTCATGGCTAGGAAAAGAAGTCGTAAGGTAACAAGATTTCTTCTCTCAGTATTTAGGATGCGTGCATGACATCAGTTGTGTTTTTTTTCTTTCTTTCAAGCATTTAGGCACCAGATCTCTCAAATGAGAGGGGTTCGAGTTGTCATGGTTCAAGAGGAGTCAATGGGTCGATTAAGTCCATCCCTGGCATATTGTTACACTAGAAATTTATTCCGCTAATGGATTAGGCATTGTGGGTGAAGCCGTAATCGCGACCGTTTGTCCGATGCGGTGATGTTGCATGACGAGAATTAGGAATTTTGCTAGAAATCTGAATGCGGCGAAGACGCTGTTTGTGATGTTTGCCCTCTTTTTTGTGTGAGAACGAATGGTGAGTTAGGGCGGAACATATGTGATTGATTGACGTGCGAAAGCGTGACTTGGTGTCTATGGTCGGCTGGCTAGCCCGTGACGTTTCAAGTCATGTGTGGAGAGTGTCCCGGCGAGGCAAGTCCCCTTCTGTGAAACTGACGAGAACGTCAAGCTTTGGACAAGCCCGGGCGAGGAAGCCACAAGCAGGCGGAGTCAAGCAAGGGTTCTTAGCATCGGTTTGTTTGTGTGACGGAACTGACATGCGAGTCAGAGTTTGCAGGCAAACCCGGGTTTGAGACCCATGAGCGGGTGGGGCCTAGGCAAGAGTTCTGTGTTGCGGTTTGAATGTCGTTAGGGGAAATTGGAAGTACCCGTATGGATGATTATGGAATGTTATGCGTGATGATTTGTTAGATTCATTCGCGTTATAGGGTGGTTTGGGTGAAACCCAGATTTGCATACAGGCTGCATGTTAGGCCCATTTTATTAAATGTTCAACCTAGAAATGTGTTTGTTGTATAAGACAACCAAACCTGTTGTTTTACGCTCTATGTTTATGTACATTTGCATACGAAGTGCTGACCTGCAAGGTGATGGAGTACCCTGAGGTCCGTTAGGGACGACCGGGAGGAGATGTGTTGTTTACACAGTTGAGGTCAGCCTTTGCTAACCCGCGTTACAACAAATTTTACAGGGCAAGGATCGCACGTTGGAGCAAGCTCGCCGGCCAAAAAGGTCTAAGCCTCATGAAGTATTCTCTCTTCTATTAGTTTATGAAGTGTTGAATGTTTTGTTACTTGAACTATAATTCGGCTTGCACGTCGAGGTAGCCTAGGAGTGTTAAGGCACATTGCTCTGTTTGTTGTTAATACAGTTTTTGGCATTTGATTGTTATAAGGCCTTAAGGCCATGTTGGACTCCTATAGATGTGGATAACTTCTGTGTTGGTTGTGTGTTTCCGCTATGTGCCTATGTTGTTGTCTGTGTTTTGAGATGCGTAGTTTTTATATCACTTTTTAATGTTAAAGTTGTGACGTCTATATGTTGTGAGGCCCCAGCCGGACCCGTATTATATGGTCATTACAGGGGAGGTGTTACACAATTCTCTCAATATCAAAAATATTGTCGGTTTTGGTTCATCCCAGCTCATACTGAGTTGAACAATACATTTTTGTCATTTTTCATAGTTGGCCTAGGAACACTTCCCTGGAGGTTATATATTCAAGGACTCCTAACAACACACACTTACCTACGTAGTTTCCAACACAACTCTATTAGTTGCTCTGGAAAAGTGCCTCTGATATTTAAGGTTCTAAATTATTACTTCAGCCCCGCAACTTTCGCTCCAATTACGATGTGAGATTTGGTTCATTCATGCACCTCATTTCATCAAGAAGTCTGTCATCCTAGAAACCTGCCAAGAACTGTTATTAATGGACTTCACTTCCACCAAAGAACTTTCCATCTTCATCGAATTAAGGATATTACACCTCAGGCCCTCCATGCTTTGCCTTATCCATCTATGTAGCCCAGTGTCATGTTTTTCATTTCATGCATGTTCACTCCTGCATATAGAAAGGAGTGAAAGGGAGTATTCTCAAAGGAGAGAATACTCTTTGATGGATCATGCCCAAGTGTGGGCATCGATCATACCTTAATATTTTGTATCTCGCATTATATTAAATTGTTTGAAGATAACCACAACTATCAACTATCTGACCTGGCCTAGACATTTTGGAACCCTAATTCCCTCTTGCATAAGGTTCCCACGGGTGTCCGCCCATTTAGCCTTTTCGTCGAACTTTCTTCTGTGACCTGCGCCACTCCAGTGTATTGCACCACTCTCTCCAACTCACCTGCGACGCTTCTGCTAAAGGGCTTGCTTCTCTTGGTCACGCGTCCCCCTCCAATGCATCTACTTCCCTGCGTGGGCCTTCTCCTTACATTAACTTCACATACAGTGACCCCCTCCAGTCCTCCAGTCAGCCTCAGACGCTTCCCTGGGCCAGCATCATCGCTCCCCGACGACCTCAGTTGCCTTATGCCTCCCTCTAGCAATCAGTGTACCCCCTATGACACTTCCCTTGGTGGGGTCCAGCGCCTCGAGCATCTTTTTCACCCTACTGCAATCCGCCTCCACTAAGACAGTTGTAGTATGCTCACTTTTGCATTTCAGTCACTTCATTCTCTTCAACAATTCACTTATCACATGCCTCAGACCAATTCCATGGTCCTTCGCGCCAATGAAAACACCTTTACTTCGGCCTCCACCGACTCTATTATCTTGTATCGGCTTGAAGACCAGTTATAATATCTCACTTTCCTCTTTCACTTGCTCACAGCCACTGCGGTTAACCACCGACCGGCACCTTGATATTTTGAATCTGGCATTATATTAAATTGTTGTTCGACAATAGTCGGAGCTATCAAAATGTAAAGATTAGTAACACATTGTCCCACCTATCTGCGCAACAAGATGGAGAATCTTCAAACAACGGGCTTATTGTGACTACTAATGTTTCCACCATAAGTCGCCACAAGATCACGAAGGAAGAAAAGGAAATGAGAGAAAATAAAAAGGGAATGATAAGTCGGTGATGAGTAGTCGTCAGTCGCTAAGTTATTCAGCATGAAGTACATAACATCACTATGTTGGTGGATGGATTTCTAAGGACTTATTGGCAGGGTGGTCAGCATTAGACTGAGGAGGATGTCAGATGAACATGGAGCAAACACTTGAAGGAAGAGTAATAATATGATCACAATACCAGAACCCCAAACAAATCTAAACACAAGCAAGTGTTTTCCAAATTGCCAATGGAAAATAGCTTATATGGTATTGTTTTAGCCCTAAAAAGATGCATCAATTCCATCTCTCCAATTAAATCTCACAAATTAAATATCAAGCTCAGAAAACACATAAGCTATATTAGCTAATATTACAACAAACTAAAAGCAGCTTTAAACTAAATCGAGGTATGGCCCATTTGTTCCCTTGAAGTTGAAAATGTTGGAGTTGACATGTTTGACCGGGTCCCATTATTTTTGGAGTTATAATATTTTATTTATGATTATTAATATATGGGAAAGAGAGTTGTATTTAATGGGATAGTTGAGAAGTTGTATTAAATAGGAGAGAGAGATTGCATTTATGTGGGGTAGTTGGAGAGTTTTTTTTCTAGCCTATAAATAGGCATGTTGTATCACTTGTAAAGTTTGATGAAAATAGAGAGATAAACTCCCAAATTCCTTGTTCCTATTTAAGAGAGAGAAGGAGAGCGCCGCACCGCTAAGGGTTTGATCCTGCCGCGAGAAGAGTGGTGTCCGGGCGGTTTTGGTTTTCTAACTGGGCAAGCCGAAGTGCGAGTGAGACAGGAGGTGTTGCGAGGTGATCTTGCGGTTAGGGGTGTTAGTCTCGCATCTGGCCGTCTCGCAGGAGGAGCTCGCGCAGTAGCAGCTCGCGCAGGAGGAGCTCGCGCGGTAGCAGCTCGCGCGGTAGCAGCTCGCGCAGGAGGAGCTCGCGCAGTGGCAGCTCTCGCAGGAGGAACTCGCCAAGCGAGTAGCAGCAGCTCGTTGGCATCCCGCCGCGCGAGTAGACGGATCTCGCCACGCGAGTTGGGCGGTTAAGCCGCGAGTGGGGTGTGGTCTCGCCGGGGCAGTAACCGCGCGACTTGTCGGTATCGCGTAGGTGGTCTCGGCGACTACTTGGCTGTGAAAATTTTGTGGTGTGCGTGAGCCTATTCACGTTTCCAACAAGTGGTATCAGAAGCAGGTTGGATCCCCCGGAAGTGTGCTCGGAAGATTTGAAGTAGAGGAGAAATGGAGTTTGGAGGCGCCATGCCAGGGCAAGTCCCCAAGTTGACGAAGACAAATTATGGAAACTGGAGTATTCAGATGAAAGTGCTACTCGCCTCAAAGGAACTATGGGAGATAGTTGAGGACGGGTATGAAGAGCTTACTGCCGACGCAGAAGCGGCGTTAACCAATGCCCAGAAGACAGCATTGAGGGAAGCGAGAAAGAAAGATAAGAAGACATTGTTCACATTATACCAAGGGGTCGATGAAGCCACTTTTGAGAAGATCTCGGAGGCTGTGAGCTCAAAAGAAGCATGGGAAGTGTTGCAACGCTCCATGCAAGGAGTAGACAAGGCGAAGAAAGTGAAGTTGCAGTCTCTCCGGGGTGAATATGAAATGTTGAGAATGCAGGCCACGGAGAAGGTCGGAGACTTTGTGACCCGTCTACGGACGCTCACTAACGAGATGAAGAGAAACGGAGAGACGATAGATGATGTGAGTCTCATGGAGAAGCTGCTGAGATCGATGTCGCGGAAGTTCCGTCATGTGGTTGTGGCAATCGAAGAGTCGAAGGACCTCACCTTGATGACTGTCGACGAGCTTGTAGGCTCATTGCAAGCTCATGAGTACAGGATGATGCAGGACGATGAAGAAGCGAGTGGCTTGGGAAAAGCACTTCAAAACCAGCTGAACTTCGGAGAGAGCTCCGGAAGAGGAGGCGGCCAGCGTGGCCGAGGTCAACAAGGTAGAGGAAGAGGAAGAAGAGGAGGAAGAAGAGGAGGAAAAGATCAAGGAAGAAATCAATACCACCAGAGAGAGGCGGAGCAACCTCAAGGAGGAAGGTGGCAAGAAAGAAGAGGTATAGGAAGGGGCCAAGGAAGAGGCCGAGGAGGAAGAGCCCAAGTTCAGTGTTACAATTGCAACAAGTTTGGGCACATGAGCTATGACTGTTGGGCTCCGAGCAAGACAGAAGAAGCTAACCATTATGCGGAGGCTAGGAACAAGGGAAACGATGCTGGGGGTGGAGACCCAATGATGTTTCTAACCTACCGTGGGGCAGAAGAAGGAAGGAATGAAGTGTGGTACCTGGACACAGGGGCGAACAACCACATGTGTGAAGATAAGGAGATGTTTTCTAACCTTGAACCCAGTGGGGGTGAAGTTAGCTTCGGGGATGCTTCGAAGATTTCCTTGGAAGGAAAGGGCCTGGTGGTAGTGAAACTGAACGGGGAGAGAGTACACTTGAACGATGTGTACTACGTACCAGGGTTGAAGACCAACATCTTGAGCATTGCGCAGTTAGTAGAGAGAGGCTACTGCGTGCTGATGAAGGATGGGTCTCTGGCAATGAAGAATGATCAAGGGAAGGAGATAGTGAAGGTAAAGATGACGGCGAACCGTCTCTTCACGCTGAAGATGGATGCTCAAAAGACGGCCTGTCTCGCGAGAACAAAAGAAGAGGAAGAAGCGTGGCTATGGCACCATAGGATGGGGCATTTGGGCTTCACAGGATTGAAGCTACTATCCCACTCCAAGATGGTGGCGGATCTGCCTATAATCTCCCCTCCGCAGAAGGTGTGTGAGGCGTGCACGAAGGGGAAACTCAAGAGGCAGACATTCGAAGGAGGGAAGTCCTTGAGAGCAAGGCGGCAACTTGAACTGGTTCACTCGGACATCGCAGATCCGTTTGAGACCACCTCAATAGGCGGAAGCAAGTACTACATCACCTTCACGGATGACTATAGTCGGAAGTGTTGGGTGTATTTTCTGAGGGAGAAGTCTGAGGCCCTTGATAAGTTCAGGGAGTTCAAGGCGATGGCCGAGAAGGAGAGTGGACGACCATTGAAAGTGCTAAGGACAGATCGAGGTGGGGAGTACACCTCAAGGATGTTTGATAATTTCTGCAAGGAGAATGGAATATCACACCAACTGACGGCGGCATACTCACCGCAGCAGAACGGAGTGGCAGAGAGGAAGAACATCACCATCATGAACATGGCGAGGAGCATGGTGAAGGATAAGGGGTTACCAAAGATGTTCTGGGCGGAAGGAGTGCAATGTGCGGTGTATCTACTGAACAGATGCCGCACAAAGAGTGTGAAATTCATGACGCCGTTTGAAGCATGGAGTGGCTGGAAGTCGAGTGTGAAGCACCTAAGGGTCTTCGGGTGTGTAGCTCATGCTCACATCCCGGACCAGAAAAGGAAGAAGCTCGATGATAGGAGCGAGAAGTGCATTTTTGTTGGCTATGCTCCGGAGAGCAAGGCGTACAAATTTTACAACCCGGTGACGGGAAAGTCCATAGTCTCGAGGGACGTGGTGTTTGAAGAAGGAAGCCGCTGGAGCTGGGATGAAGAGGTGAGGAGCATCAAGGGGATGTTCTACGAAGATGATGAGGAAGGTGGTCCGGGAGATGAAGCTGAGATGGGTGGAGCCGAGCCACCATCACCACCCAGCAGGGAGTAAGGGGGAGCTCTCACCCCTTACTCAAGCGAAGCAAGTACAAGCGGAGGAAGATCTGGTGGAGCAAGCACCAGTGGAACCAAGGATGATCGTCCTCACCCTCGGACAAGGAGGTTGGAGGAGATCTATGAAGAGACGGCTCCAACTCATAACAATTTTTCTTTATACTGTTTGTTTGCAGATGTTGAGTCGTGCTCCTACGAAGAAGCCGCCCAAGAAAAAACTTGGAGAAAGGCGATGGATGCGGAGATAGCCTCCATCAAGAGGAATGACACCTGGAAGCTGGTGGATCCACCTGCAGGCCAAAACCCCTCGGGGTGAAATGGGTCTATAAGGTGAAGAAGAACAAAGATGGGGGCGTGGAGAAGCACAAGGCGCGGCTAGTCGTGAAGGGCTACCGACAAGTCCAAGGAGTGGACTATGATGAAATCTTCGCCCCAGTGGCGCGGATAGACACTATCCGGTTGATCATCGCTCTGGCTGCTCATCATGGATGGAAGATCATGCAGATGGATGTGGTATCTGCCTACCTGAATGGCTACCTGGAGGAGGATGTGTACATCGAGCAGCCTCCAGGTTATGTGGTGAAAGGGCAGGAGAGAAAAGTGTGCAAGCTGGACAAGGCTTTGTACGGGCTGAAGCAAGAAGCTCGAGCCTGGAATGGGAGAATAGATGATTACCTGCAGAAGCATGGCTACAAGAAGAACCCTCATGAATATGCCCTCTACACGAAGGTTGAGAAGAATGGCGACATGATGATCGTATGTCTATACGTGGACGATATGATCTTCACAGGCAACAACCCTTCGATGTACGAGGAGTTCAAGAGAATGATGAAGAAAGAGTTCGAGATGACGGACCTGGGAGAGCTCAACTATTTTTTGGGGGTGGAGGTAAAGCAAAGTGAAGACGGGATCTTCATCTCACAAAAGAAGTATGCGGAGGAGATCCTAAAGAAGTTCAGGATGGAAAACAGCAAGCCTATCTCTACTCCTGCCGACCCAGGCCTGAAGTTGAGCAAGGAGTCGAAGGAAGGAGCGGTAGACTCCACTTTATTCAAAAGCTTTGTGGGGAGTCTACGTTACCTAACTTTCACCCGACCGGACATTATGTATGCAGTCGGGGTGGTAAGCAGACACATGGAGGAGCCAAAGGAGGATCACTTCACAGCTGCAAAGAGGATCCTGAGGTACATCAACGGGACAAGAGGCCATGGGCTGAAGTACTCAACTGGAGAGGAGCTGACGCTGGTAGGTTACTTGGACAGTGACTACGGCGGGGATGTAAATGATCGGAAGAGCACTTCCGGGTATGTTTTCAACATGGGAACGGGTGCGTTCTCTTGGAGCTCGAAGAAGCAAGCCACGATAGCTCTATCGTCATGTGAGGCAGAATACATTGCAGCGGCTGCTGGCACCTGCCAAGTTATCTGGCTAAGGAACCTTCTGGAGAGTCTGCATCATGGAGTGGATGGGTCAACAACAATGTTGGTGGACAACATGTCGGCCATCCAGCTCGCCAAGAACCCTGTGCTACATGGCCGTAGCAAACACATTGAGACAAGGTATCATTTCCTCAGGGAGCAAGTGGAGCTGAAGACGCTGGAAGTCTTGTATTGCCCGACCGGAGAGCAGGTTGCAGATATCTTCACTAAAGCGCTGAAGGTGGAGACGTTCCTACGACTCAAAGGCAAACTCGGCATGTGCTGCCAAGTTTGAGGGAGAGTTTTGTTGGAGTTGACATGTTTGACCGGGTCCCACTATTTTTGGAGTTATAATATTTTATTTATGATTATTTAATATATGGGAAAGAGAGTTGTATTTAATGGGATAGTTGAGAAGTTGTATTAAATAGGAGAGAGAGATTGCATTTATGTGGGGTAGTTGGTGAGTTTTTTTTCTAGCCTATAAATAGGCATGTTGTATCACTTGTAAAGTTTGATGAAAATAGAGAGAAACTCCCAAATTCCTTGTTCCTATTTTAGAGAGAGAAGGAGAGCGCCGCAGCGCTAAGGGGTTTGATCCTGCCGCGAGAAGAGTGGTGTCCGGGCGGTTTTGGTTTTCTAACCGGGCAAGCCGGAGTGCGAGTGAGACAGGAGGTGTTGCGAGGTGATCTTGCGGTTAGGGGTGTTAGTCTCGCATCTGGCCGTCTCGCAGGAGGAGCTCGCGCAGTAGCAGCTCGCGCAGGAGGAGCTCGCGCAGTAGCAGCTCGTGCAGGAGGAGCTCGCGAAGTGGCAGCTCGCGCAGGAGGAACTCGCCAAGCGAGTAGCAGCAGCTCGTTGGCATCCCGCCGAGCGAGTAGACGGATCTCGCCACGCGAGTTGGGCGGTTAAGCCGCAAGTGGGGTGCGGTCTCGCCGGGGTAGTAACCGCGCGACTTGGCGGTCTCGCGTAGGTGGTCTCGGCGACTACTTGGCTGTGAAAATTTTGTGGTGTGCGTGAGCCTATTCACGTTTCCCACAGAAACCAAGTGAGAAAAACTGAACTTGTTAAATTTGGTCATTTGTGAAGATGCACAAAATAACTAAACACAATAAAAACTCTATTAGAAAAAAGGAATTTTGGCACATTGTATCCTTGAAATAGGGGGGTTTGGGACTTTGCACACCAAATCTTTAAAATTAACACATTGTGCCCTCAATTACCAATTTTTGATACTTTGCACCCTCAAACCAAATTTTCAATGATATTTAGGTCCAGACCGCGCCAAATATGCTCATTAAAGGGATTTAGGTCCAGGCAAACACCAATAATCCGAGTTAACATAGTGTCAAAATGAGCATTTTTGGCGCTGTCCGCCTACATACCCTTGAAATGTTGGTTTGGGGGTGCAAAA